>CM034533.1:75798907-75955383 GCA_020002185.1 Paraescarpia echinospica | reverse complement strand
CAGATACACTAAAGAATCCAGACACCCAAAGCACACAGCAGATACACTAAAGAATCCAGACAACCAAAGCACACAGCAGATACACAAAAGAATCCAGACACCCAAAGTACACATCAGATACACATAAGAATCCAGACACCCAAAGTACACAGCAGATACACTAAAGAATCCAGACACCCAAAGTACACAGCAGATACACTAAAGAATCCAGACACCCAAAGTACACAGCAGATACACTAAAGAATCCAGACACCCAAAGCACACAGCAGATACACTAAAGAATCCGGACACCCAAAGACACCAGATACACTAAAGAATCCAGACACCCAAAGCACACAGCAGATACACTAAAGAATCCAGACACCCAAAGCACACAGCAGATACACTAAAGAATCCGGACACCCAAAACACACAGCAGGTACACTAAAGAATCCAGACACCCAAAGTACACAGCAGATACACTAAAGAATCCAGACACCCAAAGCACACAGCAGATACACTAAAGAATCCGGACACCCAAAGCACACAGCAGATACACTAAAGAATCCAGACACCCAAAGCACACAGCAGATACACTAAAGAATCCAGACACCCAAAGTACACAGCAGATACACTAAAGAATCCGGACACCCAAAGCACACAGCAGATACACTAAAGAATCCGGACACCCAAAGCACACAGCAGATACACTAAAGAATCCAGACACCCAAAGTACACAGCAGATACACTAAAGAATCCGGACACCCAAAACACACAGCAGATACACTAAAGAATCCGGACACCCAAAGCACACAGCAGATACACTAAAGAATCCGGACACCCAAAGCACACAGCAGATACACTAAAGAATCCGGACACCCAAAACACACAGCAGATACACTAAAGAATCCAGACACCCAAAACACACAGCAGATACACTAAAGAATCCAGACACCCAAAGTACACAGCAGATACACCAAAGAATCCGGACACCCAAAGCACACAGCAGATACACTAAAGAATCCGGACACCCAAAGCACACAGCAGATACACTAAAGAATCCAGACACCCAAAGCACACAGCAGATACACTAAAGAATCCAGACACCCAAAGCACACAGCAGATACACTAAAGAATCCGGACACCCAAAGCACACAGCAGATACACTAAAGAATCCGGACACCCAAAGCACACAGCAGATACACTAAAGAATCCGGACACCCAAAACACACAGCAGATACACTAAAGAATCCAGACACCCAAAACACACAGCAGATACACTAAAGAATCCAGACACCCAAAGTACACAGCAGATACACCAAAGAATCCGGACACCCAAAGCACACAGCAGATACACTAAAGAATCCGGACACCCAAAGCACACAGCAGATACACTAAAGAATCCAGACACCCAAAGCACACAGCAGATACACTAAAGAATCCGGACACCCAAAGCACACAGCAGATACACTAAAGAATCCAGACACCCAAAGTACACAGCAGATACACTAAAGAATCCAGACACCCAAAGTACACAGCAGATACACTAAAGAATCCAGACACCCAAAGCACACAGCAGATACACTAAAGAATCCAGACACCCAAAGTACACAGCAGATACACTAAGAATCCAGACACCCAAAGTACACAGCAGATACACTAAAGAATCCAGACACCCAAAGCACACAGCAGATACACTAAAGAATCCAGACACCCAAAGCACACAGCAGATACACAAAAGAATCCAGACACCCAAAGCACACAGCAGATACACTAAAGAATCCGGACACCCAAAGTACACAGCAGATAACATAAAGAATCCGGACACCCAAAGCACACAGCAGATACACAAAAGATTCCAGACACCCAAAGCACACAGCAGATACACAAAAGAATCCAGACACCCAAAGCACACAGCAGATACACTAAAGAATCCAGACACCCAAAGCACACAGCAGATACACTAAAGAATCCAGACACCCAAAGCACACAGCAGATACACAAAAGAATCCAGACACCCAAAGTACACAGCAGATACACTAAAGAATCCAGACACCCAAAGTACACAGCAGATACACTAAAGAATCCAGACACCCAAAGCACACAGCAGATACACTAAAGAATCCAGACACCCAAAGTACACAGCAGATACACTAAAGAATCCAGACACCCAAAGTACACAGCAGATACACTAAAGAATCCGGACACCCAAAGCACACAGCAGATACACTAAAGAATCCAGACTCCCAAAGTACACATCAGATACACAAAAGAATCCAGACACCCAAAGCACACAGCAGATACACTAAAGAATCTGGACACCCAAAGTACACAGCAGATAACATAAAGAATCCGGACACCCAAAGCACACAGCAGATACACTAAAGAATCCAGACACCCAAAGCACACAGCAGATACACTAAAGAATCTGGACACCCAAAGTACACAGCAGATAACATAAAGAATCCGGACACCCAAAGCACACAGCAGATACACTAAAGAATCCAGACACCCAAAGCACACAGCAGATACACTAAAGAATCCAGACACCCAAAGCACACAGCAGATACACTAAGAATCCAGACACCCAAAGTACACAGCAGATACACTAAAGAATCCAGACACCCAAAGCACACAGCGGATACACTAAAGAATCCAGACACCCAAAGCACACAGCAGATACACAAAAGAATCCAGACACCCAAAGCACACAGCAGATACACTAAAGAATCCAGACACCCAAAGCACACAGCAGATACACTAAAGAATCCAGACACCCAGAGTACACAGCAGATACACTAAAGAATCCAGACACCCAAAGTACACAGCAGATACACTAAAGAATCCGGACACCCAAAGCACACAGCAGATACACTAAAGAATCCGGACACCCAAAGCACACAGCAGATACACTAAAGAATCCAGACACCCAAAGTACACAGCAGATACACTAAAGAATCCAGACACCCAAAGTACACAGCAGATACACTAAAGAATCCAGACACCCAAAGCACACAGCAGATACACTAAAGAATCCAGACACCCAGAGTACACAGCAGATACACTAAAGAATCCAGACACCCAAAGTACACAGCAGATACACTAAAGAATCCAGACACCCAAAGCACACAGCAGATACACTAAAGAATCCAGACCCCCAGAGTACACAGCAGATACACTAAAGAATCCAGACACCCAAAGTACACAGCAGATACACTAAAGAATCCAGACACCCAAAGCACACAGCAGATACACTAAAGAATCCAGACACCCAAAGCACACAGCAGATACACTAAAGAATCCAGACACCCAAAGCACACAGCAGATACACGAAAGAATCCAGACACCCAAAGCACACATCAGATACACAAAAGAATCCAGACACCCAAAGTACACAGCAGATACACTAAAGAATCCAGACACCCAAAGTACACAGCAGATACACTAAAGAATCCAGACACCCAAAGCACACAGCAGATACACTAAAGAATCCAGACACCCAAAGTACACAGCAGATACACTAAAGAATCCAGACACCCAAAGTACACAGCAGATACACTAAAGAATCCGGACACCCAAAGCACACAGCAGATACACTAAAGAATCCAGACACCCAAAGCACACAGCAGATACACAAAAGAATCCAGACACCCAAAGCACACAGCAGATACACAAAAGAATCCAGACACCCAAAGCACACAGCAGATACACTAAAGAATCCAGACACCCAAAGTACACAGCAGATACACTAAAGAACAGACACCCAAAACACACAGCAGATACACTAAAGAACTGACACCCAAAGCGCTAATACCAGCAGATAATACTCCAAAGAACTGACACCCAAAGCACACAGCAGGATACACTAAAGAACTGACACCCAAAACACACAAAGCAGATACACTAAAGAATCCAGACACCCAAAACACACACACAGCAGATACACTAAAGAATCCAGACACCCAAAGTACACAGCAGATACACTAAAGAATCCAGACACCCAAAGTACACAGCAGATACACTAAAGAATCCGGACACCCAAAGCACACAGCAGATACACTAAAGAATCCAGACACCCAAAGTACACAGCAGATACACTAAAGAATCCAGACACCCAAAGCACACAGCGGATACACTAAAGAATCCGGACACCCAAAGCACACAGCAGATACACTAAAGAATCCAGACACCCAAAGCACACAGCAGATACACTAAAGAATCCAGACACCCAAAGCACACAGCAGATACACTAAGAATCCAGACACCCAAAGTACACAGCAGATACACTAAAGAATCCAGACACCCAAAGCACACAGCAGATACACAAAAGAATCCAGACACCCAAAGCACACAGCAGATACACAAAAGAATCCAGACACCCAAAGCACACAGCAGATACACTAAAGAATCCAGACACCCAAAGCACACAGCAGATACACTAAAGAATCCAGACACCCAAAGCACACAGCAGATACACTAAAGAATCCAGACACCCAAAGCACACAGCCGATACACTAAAGAATCCAGACACCAAAAGTACACAGCAGATACACTAAAGAATCCAGATACAGATTACATAAGTATCCAGACAATGCCACCTCCACATGTTATCGAAGTTAGACAAAGTTTCTGACCATTTGCGGCTGCTCAAGGAAACGGGCATCTGGCTAAGTTCAAGGGGGCAAAATCAGACTGTTTAGGACAGTTAATTGTAACACAGGAAATGGTAGCTAAGAAAATAAAGGCTATGAAGGAGAAGAAATAATCTGGAGTGGACGAGATTCCACCCAAAATTAGCATACCGCTTGCAGCTGTTTTCAACTTGTCATTAGAAGAGGGAGTGGTTCCTTTAGAATAGAAAGAAGCAAACACTATACCATTAGTTAAAAAAGGGTTCAGAAACAAGTCAGAGAATTACAGACCAGTGAGTTTAACGTCAGTGATTTGCAAATTATTAGAAAGACTAATTATGGTAGATTTTCTTGTTAAACATCACTTGTTAAACCCATCTCAACATGGGTTTCTAAAAGCAAGGTCATGCGTAACAAATGTTATGTTCTTTGGAAGATATCACTAAGTGAGTAGACGAGGGATCACCAGTAGATATCATCTATTTAGATTTTCAGAAAGCTTTTCAGAACAAAGTACCACATCAAAGATTACTGCTTAAACTAAAGGCCCATGGCATAGAAAATGGTATAATTAACTGGATAGAAAATGGCTGATTGACAGTACTGATACCACAAGGAGCAGTACTGGGACCCATCTTATTCTTAATGTATACCAACGATTTGGACAATGATATAACAAGCAAGGTGTTGAAATTTGCAGATGATACAAAAGTGTTTAGAAGGATTAAACATTATGGAGATAGACAGCATTTACAAGATGATCTTGACAGGTTGATCAAATGGTCTGAAAAGTGGCAACTGTTGTTAAATTTTGGGAAATGTAAATGCCTCCACACAGTACATGGGAACGAACATGTACAATATACAATGAGGGGTACTATAGTAAATACTACTGTTAAAGAAAAGGACTTAGGTGTAAACATTAGTGCTGATATGAAGGTTTCAGAGCCATGCGGAATTGCAGCTTCAAAAGGACATCAAATCCTTGGATTAATTAGGTGAAGTATAGCGTATAAGGAAAAAGAACTAATAATACCTGTGTACAAAACACTAGTTAGGCCTCGTTTAGAATAGTGTATACAAGCAATGAGGCCATACCGCAGGAAGGACATAGATATGCTAGAAAGAGTACAGAGGAGAGCGACTAAAATGATACCTAAACTGAGGGATCTTAGTTATGAAATTCGCCTAAAAGAATATGGTTTAACAACACTAGAAACCAGGAGATTGAGAGGAGATCAGATAGAAGTGTTTAAAATATTGAATGGTTATGAAAATATTGATAGAACTATTTTTTTCTCGGCTAAGAAAGATAGAAGGACCAGAGGACATGAAGTTACATTACTAAAGGAGCAGTGTAGATTAGATATAAGAAAGTTCTCATTTTCACAAAGGACTAAATGAATGGAACAAATTGTCTGCTGATTGTGTGGGTGCTAGTAGCATGAATATGTTTAAAAATAGAATGGACACATACCTCAGAAGGGCTGGATACACATAAATAAAAAGGGTTGGACTCTAGATAAGTCAAAAGGATTTCTTGTCCACCTGTCATCTAGAGTTAATTCTCTGGGTGGCAATATTGTTAAATATCGTCTTGGTAAATCTTGTTAATCCTGTGAAAGTGAATAACATTATGTTATAGTATTTTGAGGTGGGCCACCTTTGCTGTTTGTATGCAGAATTTTGGTTCAGCCAAAACAAAATGAGTACTAATTTGTCCATGTAGTAGTCAGTACTAGATAGTGTTGATATTTTGTGAAATAAGTCTGAAATGAGACGAGTAATAATCAAATCGAGGTGCACATCGAAATGGATTACTTATCTTAGTTTTCACATTCTTAGTCAGTTACGTTTCTTTATAAACCTGCTGAAAAAAGACATGACATGAAGACAGAGTAGTTGTTGTTTTGTATAACATGACATGAATGAATGAAATGAAATTTATTAGACCAATAATTACAAATACGTATTATAATAGAGAATATACAATAAGTCAGGAGACTCCTGTTAAGGCATTTAAATGCCACTGCCAAGAGAGCCACCTTAAATAATAATTATAGTATAATAATAATATGTTTAGTAAATAATTTAACTGGTAATACATGAACATGTCATCGAAAAAATTATAATCAAAATACATCCAGTAGCTGTCATATAAATACAGATATATATATATATATGTGTGTACATATACGCATATAATGAAACATTATACAAGTCACAAAATGCATCAACAGACATTACAATAAATATTAGTTAATTATCTTCCACATATATAACAATTAACAGTAGTACAAGCATTCTGATATCTTTCAGTAATGTATCTTTAGATACAGGTGGAGAATCCATGGATACTGTGTGTGAATATTTTATTAATAATTATATCGGGAGAATTATTGAATATCTTTGCTATGCTGAATCTGATGTTTCTTTTGGCGAATTCGTGATTTACTCTAGGGATAAATACTTTTGTGTATGCCCTAATAGTGTGCTGATGGCGCTGGGTATTGAATAAGAGTAGGTTTTGATTTAAATAATCAGGCTGCTGCTTGTTAATCAATTTGTAAATAAATTTGAGTAGTTGAATTTTATATATGTCATCAAGCTTTAAGAGGTAAAGTCTCTTAAAAATTGGTTCACTATGAACCAGGTAATCACTAGAAGTTATAACTGCCCTTTTCTGTAATTTAATAATGTCATTATTTAGGTTACTCTGAGACCCCCAGACCAACACTCCATAATTGAGGTGGCATATGATTAGGGAGTTATAGATTGTTCTCAGGATGTTAATCGATAGGCTATGTTTAAGACTATTTAACACTCCTATTATTTTGGATATTTTTGAAATCAGGGCATCAATATGACTAGCCCAATTTAAGTGTTTGTTAATAGTGATGCAGAGAAAATTAAAATTATCTACATATTTAATTTTTGATTCGAAGGAGAGGAAGCTGAACCTTTTTTGTGGCATATGAAATATCATGGCTTTTGTTTTCTTAACATTTAGTGAAAGTATATTCACTTTGAGCCAAATACTAATTTTTTCTAATTCACTGTAGTCTTTCATTGTGAATGTCATGGTGTCCATTTGAATTTAGTATAGTGAATAATGTGGTGTCATCTGCAAACATTATGAACTTAAATGAATTACTAGAGCAGATAATATCATTCTTTTTTATTTTATTTATGAACAATAAAGACCCAATATTGAGCCTTGGGGGATATCCATTGTTATATCAGCTTCTGGCGATTTAGCGTTATTAATCTGAACAAACTGTTTCCTGTTTCATAAGTAGCTTTTACAAAATTCTAATGCTGAATTTGTAAACCCATAAAATTGCCATTTAGATAACAAAATATTATGGTCAGGGGTGTCAAACGCTTCTTAAAAATCAAGGTACACATCGATTGGAGTGATACCTTGATCAAGTTACTGAGATGTTCTGTCAATGAGTCCAAGTGCAGCTAGTTGAGTGGAGTGTTTTTCTCTAAAACCATTATTGTCCATTGTAATATAAATTACGAAATGAGAAGTACGTGTGAATTTGATTGAACGTTACTCTTTCAAAGATTTTTGAGATTGATGGTAATATGGAGATTGGACGATAGTTATCAAGTAATGTGCTGTTTCCTCTTTTATAACGTGGTATTATTTTTGCCTGAAAACACATGACATGAAGACAGAGTAGTTGTTGTTTTGTGTAAGATGTAGATAATTATAGAAGATTGCCAGCCATTACACAAGTGCTTCACACTAGGTCCATGTTATCTCTACACATGACATGAAGACAGAGTAGTTGTTGTTTTGTGTAAGATGTAGATAATGTTAGAAGATTGCCAGCCATTACACAAGTGCTTCACACTAGGTCCATGTTATCTCTACACATGACATGAAGACAGAGTAGTTGTTGTTTTGTATAAGATGTAGATAATGATAGAAGATTGCCAGCCATTACACACGTGCTTCAAACTAGGTCCATGTTATCTCTACACATGACATGAAGACAGAGTAGTTGTTGTTTTGTATAAGATGTAGATAATGATAGAAGATTGCCAGCCATTACACACGTGCTTCAAACTAGGTCCATGTTATCTCTACACATGACATGAAGACAGAGTAGTTGTTGTTTTGTATAAGATGTAGATAATGATAGAAGATTGCCAGCCATTACACAAGTGCTTCACACTAGGTCCATGTTATCTCTACACATGACATGAAGACAGAGTAGTTGTTGTTTTGTATAAGATGTAGATAATGATAGAAGATTGCCAGCCATTACACAAGTGCTTCACACTAGGTCCATGTTATCTCTACACGTGACATGAAGACACAGTAGTTGTTGTTTTGTATAAGATGTAGATAATGATAGAAGATTGCCAGCCATTACACAAGTGCTTCACACTAGGTCCATGTTATCTCTACACATGACATGAAGGCAGAGTAGTTGTTGTTTTGTATAGATGTAGATAATGATAGAAGATTGCCAGCCATTACACAAGTGCTTCACACTGGGTCCATGTTATCTCTACACGTGACATGAAGACAGAGTAGTTGTTGTTTTGTATAAGATGTAGATAATGATAGAAGATTGCCAGCCATTACACAAGTGCTTCACACTAGGTCCATGTTATCTCTACACATGACATGAAGACAGAGTAGTTGTTGTTTTGTATAAGATGTAGATAATGATAGAAGATTGCCAGCCATTACACAAGTGCTTCACACTAGGTCCATGTTATCTCTACACGTGACATGAAGACAGAATAGTTGTTGTTTTGTATAAGATGTAGATAATGATAGAAGATTGCCAGCCATTGCACAAGTGCTTCACACTAGGTCCATGTTATCTCTACACATGCATCTTCCTACAGGACATGGTGGCAGATGACGAAGACATCACATTTTGCAGCATCAACTGTTTCATGCAGTTTGAACTCTCACACCAGGCGATGTCCACAGATGAGGCCAAGGTCAGGGCAACGTCACATTCCATCATTATGATACCTGCCAACACATCAGCATGGTTAATGTGTATCATGAACAAATATCGTTATTAACGTTATTGATTTCTTTTTCTGCCTGTAGTTTTTATTCTGTGAATTTTGATGGAGTCTATGTATATATGGCCCTTCATTTAAGATTGAAATAGTATTTTGTAAATGTTTTTTACTGAAAGTTGGAATACTTTTTTTATACATTTACTGTGGTTTTAATTAGACTGTTACTTTTTAACTAAATTTGTAAATGATTTTTGCTGTTAGGGATCATCTCAGAACTTTGATGTCTGATATCAGACGAAATTACTTTCGTTTGGGGAGGGGGGTTGAGAGGCAGTTTCGTCTGGTGTTGGACATAAATATTTTATGCTTCAGACCAATACTGTTAATATATTATATCACCATATCAATATTTACAAAGTTTCATCTGGGTGGGCTGAGGCCAGATGAAATTAATTGTGTTTGATATCGATTTTATTGATGTTCTGAGATGATCCCTTAGATGTAAACTGCCCGAGAGTATTGTATTTAACTGGATTCCGACGCTATATAAAAACCTATTATTTACTGCCATTTTTGATACATGAATGTAAAAAAATTACTTTTTGGACAATTAAAAAAAAATTATTTTACCATATAAAATCTGTAACTCGGACAAACCTTGTGTATCAACAGGAAGCCATTGACCTGGTCGAGCACAAACTGACTGCTCCACCCCCTGTGACCCCATTGACCTCAGGGGTGACTGAGAAGGTTGACCACATCCCTCAGCCAATTAGTGTCCAGATACAGAGCGATGCCAAGAGTCTGCCCCCCTCGGCTCCTGTTACCCCTACCGGAGGGGCAAAGCCAGCCCTTACCAGGAGGGATGAGACACCCCCGGCCCCACCAAAGGTCAGTGTATACTCTCAACTCCTAACCCCCAAGAAAACTGTTTTTGCTTCATTAGAACGTATTCTGACCATTGGTCCTGATTACATGCATTTTATGATACAAATTGTGGGTTTTCTGCATCTTGAGAAAGATTATGTTTTGGTAATATTACATGTAGTGGACTTTATTTATGTATATCTGCAATAATTGCTTGACAAAATATTTTATTCTTTCGTTACTGAATTTGGTACTGAATTGATATATCGTCGAAACTCACTTGATGGTCTTTATAGCCACCTTGCTATTAAGATCACCCTAAGATAGTCCCGAAGTATTTCTCTAACAGAAAAGTGTAGGATATTAGTCTGGCTTATACGTCACAGCACCATTTGGTTCTCTTTTGCCCCGTCCCATGGGTGGCCATAACAGTGAGGATCTACGTCACAGCACCATTTGGTTCTCTTTTGCCCCGTCCCATGGGTGGCTGTAACAGTGACGATCTACGTCACAGCACCATTTGGTTCTCTTTTGCCCCGTCCCATGGGTGGCCGTAATAATGAGGATCTACGTCACAGCACCATTTGATTCTCTTGCCCAGTCCCATGGGTGGCCGTAACAGTGAGGATCTATGTCACAGTGCCATCTGGTTCTCTTTTGTCCACTCCCACGAGTGGCCATAATAGTGAGGATCTATGTCACAGTGCCATCTGGTTCTCTTTTGCCCCATCCCATGGGTGGCCGTAATAGTGAGCATCCACTGTATCAAGTTTAAACGTTTCCAAACATCAACAAAATAATGACTGACACATGATTTGCTAGCTGCAGGGTCCTCATCACTAATGCTGACTGTATGGAACGGTTTGACTGTTTGTCACCAGGTGGTCGTCAAGAGGTGGAAGGGCATTCGCTACAGGAAGTGGGATGATTCTCTCATCAAGAGTCAGAAGGTGTCGGCAGCACCCCTGACAGATGCACAACTCAATAAGGTTGGTGGAGTTGAGTGGTCGCTTGTACGTTTGTGACAGTCATCTAATCGGCTGTCTAGTGACTGTTAGACTGGTCATCTTTCTCCTTCTCCTTAGGGATCATCTCAGAACGTTGATGTCCGATATCAGATGAAATTATTTGCATATGGCCTCAGCCTCCCACCCCCTCCTGAGATGAAAGTTGGTAAACATTGATATGATGATATCAATATATTAACAGTATCGATCCAAAGTGTAAAATATTGGATGTCCGACACCAGATGAAACTGCCTCAGATCCCCCCAAATGAAAGTAATAATTTTATTTGATATCGGACATCAACGTTCTGAGATAATTCCTTACATACTCTTTCTATTTCATGTCATATTTTTCCTTTGACTGTTTATTCCTTATTGGATGTGAGTGCGTGTGTGTATGGAGTGTGGACCCCACTTCACATATGTATTTGTACACACATACACCGTCATATGCACGTGTGCGCACGCACACATATACACACACATGCACTTATGCTCATACATAAACACATGCACTAACATGCGTATCAACATTCGTCCTACTTTATAATAATAACTAAGAGTCAGTGATGAGAAGAGTGTTGAGATTACTGTAATGACCATATTTATTGGAACACTTACAAATAATTGAATTATCAGCTGTCCCAAAACATACAGTATACAAAAATAATTCTCAGTTTAACTGTCCCAATACTTATGGATGTGAACGAATCCTGATGTCATGTTATCCCCGTCCTGATGTAATGTTATCCCTGTTTTATTAGTACAAATAAAAAAATAATCCACAATAAACAACATGATTTTATGCAGCTACAGTTGTTTTAATAAATCACTGAAGTAAACATGATATTATTATTTGTTAGTTCTTTGACAACTGTTTTCATTCCAAATGTGTTCATGTTGGAAATGCTTGTAATCCACTTGGAACATGTTCACTGGAAAGGTACAAAAGTCTCACAGGGTCAACAAATTACACATAGTTGAATAAGAGTTTAACTGAGATCTCAAAAACTTCCACATATTATTAGCAGGAACAAAAATGGGTAACTATTATTGGCATATTGCCTAGCCTAGGACTACCTTGGCCTGGGTTAGGCTTAGCAGTATGCAATTGACAGATGTTTCATTAGACATTCTTTTGTGCTGGGTAGGATTAATGATCAATTATTGTCCAAAGTGATCGCTGCACAACATATTAAAATAACATTCTGAAGAATTCATCCACGGCATAGTCTTTGAAAAGAGTGTTTGTTCGTTTATCACTGTCACTGATTCAACTTGTCAGTCATCTTAGAAACTCGGGTTTCGGTCGTGTTGTAACAGCCCGGCTGATTAGACTGTTCTATAGCTAATATCTGAAGATTCCACTCTTCGTGTGCCCATCTTGTTCCTTGTTCTTCACATTGCACGATAACTGTGAAATAGTTTAGCATTATTCTTCATTTGACACGCTCACAAGTTAATTACTGTGGATGTGCTATTGTTTACGTATATCCACGTGTAACTGGAAGTATTCGGTGGCCCACGGCAAAAAAACCGATGCAGTGAGACCTGTAGCATGGGAGCGATTAATCCAGGGTATTCTACATATCTATGGTCTGACCGAGAACACGCGTTATGAATGCACACCTTTTGTACCGCTCCTACGGTGCTCCCATCTCGCGGCGCCTGGATAATCAAGGCTAGTGCTCGAGAATCCATTTTGCATACGCTGTTTGTTATCGTTGTCCTCCTGATTCCCTGTCGTCAGGGGTGAGGCTGGCCTTGGTTCCCTGTTGTCAAGGGTGAGGCTGGCCTTGGTTCCCTGTCCTCCCATCACAGTTTAAGTCTTCCTCGCCTGCTTTTCCCCTCCACTCTCTGGACATCTTCTTTCTTTGCCTGCCGTTCTCCACCCACTCTCTCC
This sequence comes from Paraescarpia echinospica, assembly GCA_020002185.1. Classification (NCBI taxonomy): domain Eukaryota; kingdom Metazoa; phylum Annelida; class Polychaeta; order Sabellida; family Siboglinidae; genus Paraescarpia; species Paraescarpia echinospica. Next base: position 75,941,993 of record CM034533.1, on the reverse strand, counting down.
ACATTCCCCACCCACTTCAGTCGACTCCTCACCAGGTTCTTAAGACTTTCCTCTACTCCAACCTCGACCCTCAATTCCTCCATTCTTTGCTTAACAGTTCTCTTCACTCCTGCAATTCTTCTTACCCACTTGTTTTCACAAACCTGCACCCTCTCTTGTTGTTTCTCTGTCAGTGCCATCATCTCTAGGCCATACAGGTATGCCAGGGTAACACACTAACAGAGCACCTTTCCATTGAGTTTATGCGATATGCACCTGTCTCCCATCATACTTTCAACTTTCCTCCAAGCGATTGCCCCTGCTTTCATCCTTCTGCGATTTTTGGTGTCTGAGTTACCAGCCCCGCATATCACACCACCCAGGCATATCACACCACCCAGGCATATCACACCACCCAGGCATACGAAGCTGTCTCATTGTTTTTGTTTCTTCCCCTCCAGGTGTATTTCCAGCTCTTTGTTTTGCTGCCCCTCCTAAAGTACCTCTGTCTTCTCCAAATTAACTTTAACTCCATGTCTGCTGAACATATCCTTCCACACTGTCAGTTGTTCTTGGAGATCTGCTTCCCCGTCCGCTACCACTGCCAGATTGTCTGCATACAGTAGCTTCCCCGTCCGCCACCACTGCCAGATTGTCTGCACACAGTAGCTTCCCCGTCCGCCACCACTGCCAGATCATCTGCATACAGTAACTTCCCCGTCCGCTACCACTGCCAGATTGTCTGCATACAGTAGCTTCCCCGTCCACTACCACTGCCAGATTGTCTGCATACAGTAGCTTCCCCGTCCGCCACCACTGCCAGATCATCTGCATACAGTAGCTTCCCAATGGGCTACCACTGCCAGATCATCTGCATACAGTAACTTCCCCGTCCGCTACCACTGCCAGATTGTCTGCATACAGTAGCTTCCCCGTCCGCTACCACTGCCAGATTGTCTGCACACAGTAGCTTCCTCGTCCGCCACCACTGCCAGATCATCTGCATACAGTAGCTTCCCAATGGGCTACTACTGCCAGATCATCTGCATACAGTAACTTCCCCGTCCGCTACCACTGCCAGATTGTCTGCATACAGTAGCTTCCCCGTCCGCTACCACTGCCAGATCGTCTGCATACAGTAGCTTCCCCGTCCACTACCACTGCCAGATTATCTGCATATAGTAACTTCCCAATGGGCTACTACTGCCAGATCATCTGCATACAGTAACTTCCCCGTCCGCTACCACTGCCAGATTGTTTGCATACAGTAGCTTCCCCGTCCGCTACCACTGCCAGATCGTCTGCATACAGTAGCTTCCCCGTCCGCCACCACTGCCAGATCATCTGCATACAGTAGCTTCCCAATGGGCTACTACTGCCAGATCATCTGCATACAGTAACTTCCCCGTCCGCTACCACTGCCAGATTGTCTGCATACAGTAGCTTCCCCGTCCGCTACCACTGCCAGATTGTCTGCACACAGTAGCTTCCCCGTCCGCCACCACTGCCAGATCATCTGCATACAGTAGCTTCCCAATGGGCTACTACTGCCAGATCATCTGCATACAGTAACTTCCCCGTCCGCTACCACTGCCAGATTGTCTGCATACAGTAGCTTCCCCGTCCGCTACCACTGCCAGATTGTCTGCATACAGTAGCTTCCCCGTCCGCTACCACTGCCAGATCATCTGCATACAGTAACTTCCCCGTCCACTACCACTGCCAGATCATCTGCATACAGTAACTTCCCCGTCCGCTACCACTGCCAGATTGTCTGCATACAGTAGCTTCCCCGTCCGCTACCACTGCCAGATTGTCTGCAAACAGTAGCTTCCCCGTCCGCTACCACTGCCAGATCGTCTGCATACAGTAGCTTCCCCGTCCGCCACCACTGCCAGATCATCTGCATACAGTAGCTTCCCAATGGGCTACTACTGCCAGATCATCTGCATACAGTAACTTCCCCGTCCGCTACCACTGCCAGATTGTCTGCATACAGTAGCTTCCCCGTCCGCTACCACTGCCAGATTGTCTGCATACAGTAGCTTCCCCGTCCGCTACCACTGCCAGATCATCTGCATACAGTAACTTCCCCGTCCACTACCACTGCCAGATTATCTGCATACAGTAACTTCCCCGTCCGCTACCACTGCCAGATTGTCTGCATACAGTAGCTTCCCCGTCCGCTACCACTGCCAGATTGTCTGCAAACAGTAGCTTCCCCGTCCGCTACCACTGCCAGATCGTCTGCATACAGTAGCTTCCCCGTCCGCTACCACTGCCAGATCGTCTGCATACAGTAGCCTCCCCGTCCGCTACCACTGCCAGATTGTCTGCATACAGTAGCTTCCCCGTCCGCTACCACTGCCAGATTGTCTGCATACAGTAGCTTCCCCGTCCGCTACCACTGCCAGATCATCTGCATACAGTAGCTTCCCCGTCCGCTCCCACTGCCAGATTCTCTGCATACAGTAGCTTCCCCGTCCACTACCACTGCCAGATCATCTGCATACAGTAGCTTCCCAATGGGCTACCACTGCCAGATCATCTGCATACAGTAGCTTTCCCGTCCACTACCACTGCCAGATCGTCTGCATACAGTAGCTTCCCCATCCGCTACCACTGCCAGATTGTCTGCATACAGTAGCTTCCCCGTCAGCTACCACTGCCAGATCATCTGCACACAGTAGCTTCCCCATCCACTACCACTGCCAGATCATCTGCATACAGCAGCTTCCCCGTCCACTACCACTGCCAGATCGTCTGCATACAGTAGCTTCCCTGTCCGCTACCACTGCCAGATCATCTGCATACAGTAGCTTCCCAATGGGCTACCACTGCCAGATCATCTGCACACAGTAGCTTCCCCGTCCGCTACCACTGCCAGATCATCTACATACAGCAGCTTCCCCGTCCACTACCACTGCCAGATCGTCTGTATACAGCAGCTTCCCCGTCCACTACCACTGCCAGATCGTCTGCATACAGTAGCTTCCCTGTCCGCTACCAGTGCCAGATCGTCTGCATACAGTAGCTTCCCCGTCCGCTACCACTGCCAGATTGTCTGCATACAGTAGCTTCCCCATCCGCTACCACTGCCAGATCGTCTGCATACTGTAGCTTCCCAATGGGCTACCACTGCCAGATCATCTGCATACAGTAGCTTCCCCGTCCGCTACCACTGCCAGATTGTCTGCATACAGTAGCTGCCCCGTCCGCTACCACTGCCAGATCATCTGCACACAGTAGCTTCCCCGTCCGCTAATACTGCCAGATCATCTGCATACAGTAACTTCCCAATGGGCTACCACTGCCAGATCATCTGCATACAGTAACTTCCCCGTCCGCTACCACTGCCAGATTGTCTGCATACAGTAGCTTCCCCGTCCGCTACCACTGCCAGATTGTCTGCATACAGTAGCTTCCCCGTCCGCTACCACTTCCAGATCATCTGCATACAGTAGCTTCCCCGTCCACTACCACTGCCAGATCGTCTGCATACAGTAGCTTCCCCGTCCGCTACCACTGCCAGATTGTCTGCATACAGTAGCTTCCCCATCCGCTACCACTGCCAGATCGTCTGCATACAGTAGCTTCCCCGTCCGCTACCACTGCCAGATCATCTGCATACAGTAACTTCCCCGTCCGCTACCACTGCCAGATTGTCTGCATACAGTAGCTTCCCCGTCCGCTACCACTGCCAGATTGTCTGCATACAGTAGCTTCCCCGTCCACTACCACTGCCAGATCATCTGCATACAGTAGCTTCCCTGTCCACTACCACTGCCAGATCGTCTCATACAGTAGCTTCCCCGCTTCCGGAGGATCTCTCTCGTACCAGTCTTTCTGCTAATCAGTTCCACCACTATCTGATTTCATGCTATAAGGTCCGCTCACTTTTAAACGGCAGCAAAACTGACATACTCGAAATCAGTGTGACGTCACAATCACGCATATCAACCAACCATCGCAAAAACTGTTGACCCTTTGTCACTGTTGTGTAGCAAACGTTATTGCGACGTCACGCCAACATTGGGTTCACTGCCATCAAAACACGTTAGTTTCGCCACTGTTTGAAAGTGGATGGAGCTTATACCATGACATCAAGAACTGGTGAAGTGCGCATGTCAGAATCCTATGCAACGCCGCAATCAGAAGATTAGTGTACTGAGTACCTGCCGCAATCAGAAGATTAGTGCACTGAGTACCTGCCGCCATCAGAAGATTAGTGTACTGAGTACCTGCCGCCATCAGAAGATTAGTGTACTGAGTACCTGCCGCCATCAGAAGATTAGTCTACTGAGTACCTGCCGCAATCAGAAGATTAGTCTACTGAGTACCTGCCGCAATCAGAAGATTAGTCTACTGAGTACCTGCCGCAATCAGAAGATTAGTCTACTGAGTACCTGCTGCAATCAGAAGATTAGTGTACTGAGTACCTGCCGCAATCAGAAGATTAGTGTACTGAGTACCTGCCGCAATCAGAAGATTAGTGTACTGAGTACCTGCCGCAATCAGAAGATTAGTCTACTGAGTACCTGCCGCAATCAGAAGATTAGTCTACTGAGTACCTGCCGCAATCAGAAGATTAGTCAACTGAGTACCTGCTGCAATCAGAAGATTAGTGTACTGAGTACCTGCCGCAATCAGAAGATTAGTCTACTGAGTACCTGCTGCAATCAGAAGATTAGTGTACTGAGTACCTGCCGCCATCAGAAGATTAGTGTACTGAGTACCTTCCGCCATCAGAAGATTAGTCTACTGAGTACGTGCCGCAATCAGAAGATTAGTGTACTGAGTACCTGCCGCCATCAGAAGATTAGTGTACTGAGTACCTGCCACCATCAGAAGATTAGTGTACTGAGTACCTGCCGCAGTCAGAAGATTAGTCTACTGAGTACCTGCCGCAATCAGAAGATTAGTGTACTGAGTACCTGCCACCATCAGAAGATTAGTGTACTGAGTACCTGCCGCAATCAGAAGATTAGTCTACTGAGTACCTGCCGCAATCAGAAGATTAGTCTACTGAGTACCTGCCGCAATCAGAAGATTAGTCTACTGAGTACCTGCCGCAATCAGAAGATTAGTCTACTGAGTACCTGCCGCAATCAGAAGATTAGTCTACTGAGTACCTGCCGCAATCAGAAGATTAGTGTACTGAGTACCTGCCGCAATCAGAAGATTAGTCTACCGAGTACCTGCCGCAATCAGAAGATGAGTGCACTGAATACCTGCCGCAATCAGAAGATTAGTGTACTGAGTACCTGCCGCCATCAGAAGATTGGTGTACTGAGTACCTGCCGCCATCAGAAGATTAGTCTACTGAGTACCTGCCGCAATCAGAAGATTAGTCTACTGAGTACCTGCCGCAATCAGAAGATTAGTCTACTGAGTACCTGCCGCAATCAGAAGATTAGTGCACTGAATACCTGCCGCAATCAGAAGATTAGTGTACTGAGTACCTGCCACCATCAGAAGATTAGTGTACTGAGTACCTGCCACCATCAGAAGATTAGTCTACTGAGTACCTGCCGCAATCAGAAGATTAGTCTACTGAGTACCTGCCGCAATCAGAAGATTAGTCTACTGAGTACCTGCCGCAATCAGAAGATTAGTCTACTGAGTACCTGCCGCAATCAGAAGATTAGTCTACTGAGTACCTGCCGCAATCAGAAGATTAGTGTACTGAGTACCTGCCGCAATCAGAAGATTAGTCTACTGAGTACCTGCCGCAATCAGAAGATTAGTGCACTGAATACCTGCCGCAATCAGAAGATTAGTGTACTGAGTACCTGCCGCCATCAGAAGATTAGTGTACTGAGTACCTGCCGCCATCAGAAGATTAGTGTACTGAGTACCTGCCGCCATCAGAAGATTAGTCTACTGAGTACCTGCCGCCATCAGAAGATTAGTGTACTGAGTACCTGCCGCAATCAGAAGATTAGTCTACTGAGTACCTGCCGCAATCAGAAGATTAGTCTACTGAGTACCTGCCGCAATCAGAAGATTAGTCTACTGAGTACCTGCCGCAATCAGAAGATTAGTCTACTGAGTACCTGCCGCAATCAGAAGATTAGTCTACTGAGTACCTGCCGCAATCAGAAGATTAGTCTACTGAGTACCTGCCGCAATCAGAAGATTAGTGCACTGAATACCTGCCGCAATCAGAAGATTAGTGCACTGAGTACCTGCCGCAATCAGAAGATTAGTGTACTTAGTACCTGCCACCATCAGAAGATTAGTCTACTGAGTACCTGCCGCAATCAGAAGATTAGTGTACTGAGTACCTGCCGCAATCAGAAGATTAGTGCACTGAATACCTGCCGCAATCAGAAGATTAGTGTACTGAGTACCTGCCGCCATCAGAAGATTAGTGTACTGAGTACCTGCCGCCATCAGAAGATTAGTGTACTGAGTACCTGCCGCAATCAGAAGATTAGTCTACTGAGTACCTGCCGCAATCAGAAGATTAGTCTACTGAGTACCTGCCGCAATCAGAAGATTAGTCTACTGAGTACCTGCCGCAATCAGAAGATTAGTCTACTGAGTACCTGCCGCAATCAGAAGATTAGTCTACTGAGTACCTGCCGCAATCAGAAGATTAGTGCACTGAATACCTGCCGCAATCAGAAGATTAGTGCACTGAGTACCTGCCGCAATCAGAAGATTAGTGCACTGAGTACCTGCTACCATCAGAAGATTAGTCTACTGAGTACCTGCCGCAATCAGAAGATTAGTGCACTGAGTACCTGCCGCAATCAGAAGATTAGTGCACTGAATACCTGCCGCAATCAGAAGATTAGTGTACTGAGTACCTGCCGCCAACATTGTTCGGAACTGACCTGGAAATCTAGATGAATGCTAGAATAACAGAAAGTGCATGCATTCAACTGATTCCAAGATCATTGGGGTCAGACGAGCCGTCAGGGTGCTAGCAACCGTGAAAATTGATGATCTTTGACATGTTTGGAGTACCTCGGGTAGTACTTTTTCCCCTCGGTTACCTATTTTTGGTTTTATTGATAAACTGTTTTTTATTTATGCGTCGGCATCGGGGGAAAAAGTGGGTACTCGCTCGTCAGAAGTACGAATAATTAGGAACAAAAAAATTACATTTACAAAGGTTTCCCAAAACACGGTACAAAAAATTATTATTTTTCTAGATTTTTAGGGTGTCCCAAAACATATGGTGTCCCAATACATATGGTCATTATGGTATGTGGAAGTCTCACCGTTGCTATGGCGATGTTTACAGATGATGGAGAAGATGTCAACGACAGTCCATCCGACGTCACTACCAGTAGACCGACGCAGCTGTGTCTTGTGTCACCTTGAAGGTGACGCACCCACCGACGGTCCTGGCAGGTAAGTGTCATCACAACATATCTTAAGTCAAAGGTCAAACAGGACAGGATGCAAGTGAAAATGCAAATTGTTAATTTCTGTATGGAAATGTAAATTATCTCTTACACAAAACATCTTTGACAGAAGAACAGTTTTAAAATGTTGCTGTTATGTAACTTTGTATTGCTGCCCACCTAAAGTACCTCCGTCTTCTCCAAACTAACTGTCAGTCCATGTAACTCTTTGTATTGCTGCCCACCTAAAGTACCTCCGTCTTCTCCAAACTAACTGTCAGTCCATGTAACTCTTTGTATTGCTGCCCACCTAAAGTACCTCTGTCTTCTCCAAACTAACTGTCAGTCTATGTAACTCTTTGTATTGCTGCCCACCTAAAGTACCTCTGTCTTCTCCAAACTAACTGTCAGTCCATGTAACTCTTTGTATTGCTGCCCACCTAAAGTACCTCTGTCTTCTCCAAACTAACTGTCAGTCCATGTAATTCTTTGTATTGCTGCCCACCTAAAGTACCTCTGTCTTCTCCAAACTAACTGTCAGTCCATGTCTGCTGAACATATTCTTCCACTCTGTCAGTTGTTCTTGGATACAAATCGCTCCCTTAGCCAACTTAATGATTGCCTTCAAGATATCTTCCACTAGATGACTGACAGCAAGTTGAAATTAAATGCAAATAAAACTGAATTGATCATTATTGGTACTCTAATGCAGCATAGTAAACTTGACATGTTTTGAATAAGTATATCAGGCCAGCAACCTCGGTGTGGAATCTAGGAGTGATCTTTGATAGTAACTTCAATTTCTGACAACACATATCTGTTTTTATCATATTCGTGATCTTTGCTGGTATATGTCATTTTCTGTTGCTAAGACTATTGCAACAGCGCTTGTTAGCAGCAGACTTGACTATTGCAATTCCCTCCTTTATAATATCGCTAGCAAGGATATCACAAAACTTCCATGTGTACAAAATTGTCCAACGATATCATATAATATTTACGATCTGTACCATTACATACCAGGCACTGTCCAGTAAGCAACCATCTTATTTGCATTCACTGCGTACTCCTGTAAGAAAACCTATCCAGCTTCCATCATCTAGTTCTGACCTACGTTTTGTTCCTAGAGTCAACACTAACATTGGAACTAGGGCTTTTTCTGTTGCTGCACCAACTCTTTGGAATATGCTCCCTCTTAGTGTTATATCAGTTGAAAATATTACAAAATTCCGTCGTCATTTAAAAACTTATCTTTACAACCTTGCTTATCCACCCCTAGCGCCTTGACCAATCTGTTGACAACTGGAATACTGCTCATGGATATTGAGATTGACCAATCCTTTTGTTCTGATGTGCTCTGAGCTTGGTTTCCAAGGATTTAGTCACAATAGAAGTTATCTTATTATTATGATTATTCAGTTTTGTGAGTTGTTTAATGAACAAAATAGTGTTTATCTTTATACCTGCAGTTGTTCAAGCAGTGGAATTTTGCCATAAAACGTAAAATAACAGTTAAAAATGTGAATGCTAAGTGGTACCAGGTGCTGGTGTTAAACTTCAGTTGTATCTTCTGTTGTTACTTTTACCTGCCACTGTTGTTACTATTATTACCTTCTGTTGTTACTATTACCTTCTGTTTTTATTTTTACCTGCCACTGTTGTTACTATTATTACCTTCTGTTGTTACTATTACCTTCTGTTTTTATTTTTACCTGCCACTGTTGTTACTATTATTACCTTCTGTTGTTACTATTACCTTCTGTTTTTATTTTTACCTGCCACTGTTGTTACTATTATTACCTTCTGTTGTTACTATTACCTTCTGTTTTTATTTTTACCTGCCACTGTTGTTACTATTATTACCTTCTGTTGTTACTATTACCTTCTGTTTTTATTTTTACCTGCCACTGTTGTTATTATTACCTTCTGTTGTTACTTTTACCTGCCACTGTTGTTACTTGTACAGTAACACCTCACTTTAAGTCACCTCAGTCACCTTCAACTGTCCAACATTATCTCCACACACTAAGGTAGAGGATAGTAGTCCTGCTAATGTGGTCACCTTGCTATTCAGGTCAGTTTTGTTGAGTCCCAAAGGTGACCTAATAGTGAGGTTCCACTGTACATGCCAGTATTGTTGCTGATGCGAGTGCCTACTCCATCTGTGAATATCATCAGTACTGATGGTGCTCCCTGTTGTAGACTGCTGATCTTGGGGGTTGACAAGTGGGTGCACCTGAACTGCGCCCTGTGGTCGTATGAGGTGTACGAGACAATGAATGGTGCGCTCGTGAACGTGGACGCGGCATGCAAGCGCGGCCTCACACTGCCATGCACCGCATGCAGCGACCCCGGCGCCACGGTTGGCTGCTTCAAGCCGCGCTGCACCAACATCTATCACGTGACATGTGCCCAGAAGGCTGGCGTCATGTTCTTCCAGGACAAGGTATGACATCTGTCGAAATATCTTGCATACACGTCAAAGAAAACATTAGCAACTTAATTGATGGCATGCATAGCGAAAGTCAGCGATCTACTGAAGCTGCGCTATGCGTTGAGACCCGGAGAATTCGCAAATCTTTCAACTTTTAAGTGTCACAGCGGTCACAAATTAAATGTAATCTTCACAAAACAACGTGTGTTTGATTCCAAATTTCATGCTTAATCGATTGGTGATAAGCAGTTGCTGATCTGATATGAAATGTTGTTAACAAAAGATGACAGCTGTGCTGTGTGTATGTTACAGGTGTATGTGGCCAGCATATTTTTCTTCATTCAAATTATTGCTTATCACTGATTGGTCGAACTATTATTCCTCTTCAATATCAACTTTATCCTGGCTGAATAGGACTATTATTGATGCGGCGCGAGGTCTGTTAGGAAGTATGATTTACGCTTAGTTTTTTGACGTGAACGGAATACGCAGCGAGGCGAGAGAGACACCAGCGCAACAACATAGCATCTTAGCACTGGCAGCATCTTGCCACCGTCTGTAGATCGTCGATTCATGGGTTGTTTTGGAAGCCTACTGAACTCGTAGTTTTTGAGTTATTACAACAAAATTACACACACAAACAGACAACATAATGACATTTTTATTGGTACAAATTTTATTTCAATATATGTAATAGCAATGTCTGGAGTGCAAATTGAAATACGGTAAATTTCACTGAAAAATACTTGCCTAAGTCTACTAAGAAATGAGATGTGTGAGAGAACGTATTAGTCCGACAGTGAAATGTCTCATTTCATATGACAGTTTCCTGATTCTGTATTCTGAAAGCTTGTGACACAGTGACGCCTGATCCTGTACAATGTGCTGTAATTTCAGTTTCTCCATGTGTTCACTGTACACTCCTGTACAATGTGCTGTAATGTCAGTTTCTCCATGTGTTCACTGTACAATGTGCTGTAATGTCAGTTTCTCCATGTGTTCACTGTACAATCCTGTACAATGTGCTGTAATGTCAGTTTCTCCATGTGTTCACTGTACAATCCTCTACAATGTGTTGTAATGTCAGTTTCTCCATGTGTTCACTGAACAATCCTCTACAATGTGCTGTAATGTCAGTTTCTCCATGTGTTCACTGTACAATCCTCTACAATGTGCTGTAATGTCAGTTTCTCCATGTGTTCACTGTACAATGTGCTGTAATGTCAGTTTCTCCATGTGTTCACTGTACAATCCTCTACAATGTGCTGTAATGTCAGTTTCTCCATGAGTTCACTGTACAATCCTCTACAATGTGCTGTAATGTCAGTTTCTCCATGTGTTCACTGTACAATCCTGTACAATGTGCTGTAAAGTCAGTTTCTCCATGTGTTCACTGTACAATCCTGTACAATGTGCTGTAGTGTCAGTTTCTCCATGTGTTCACTGTACAATCCTCTACAATGTGCTGTAATGTCAGTTTCTCCATGTGTTCACTGTACAATCCTGTACAATGTGCTGTAATGTCAGTTTTTCCATGTGTTCACTGTACAATCCTCTACAATGTGTTGTAATGTCAGTTTCTCCATGTGTTCACTGAACAATCCTCTACAATGTGCTGTAATGTCAGTTTCTCCATGTGTTCACTGTACAATCCTCTACAATGTGCTGTAATGTCAGTTTCTCCATGTGTTCACTGTACAATCCTGTACAATGTGCTGTAATGTCAGTTTCTCCATGTATTCACAGTACAATCCTGTACAATGTGCTGTAATGTCAGTTTCTCCATGTGTTCACTGTACAATCCTGTACAATGTGCTGTAATGTCAGTTTCTCCATGTGTTCACTGTACAATCCTCTACAATGTGCTGTAATGTCAGTTTCTCCATGTGTTCGCTGTACAATGTGCTGTAATGTCAGTTTCTTCATGTGTTCATTGTACAATCCTGTGCAATGTGCTGTAATGTCAGTTTCTCCATGTGTTCACTGTACAATCCTCTACAATGTGCTGTAATGTCAGTTTCTCCATGTGTTCACTGCACAGTACTGTGCACGTGTTGTAAGTTTCTCCATGTGGTGTCTGTGTGTTGCAGACACTGTTCTGTCCGAGCCACGTGCCCAAGACTCCGGTGGAGAACGAACTCACCGACTTGTCTGTCTTCCGCCGCGTCTACATCAACCGAGACGAGAACCGCGAGATTGCCAGGTAACTGGAAATACTTTCTGGGTTGGAAGAAATAGCTTGCAAAGCATTTAAACGTTAGCTAATATATTCAAACACAGTTTAATCACTGTCACCTAAATCTAGATTCACATTGAATAAACATTGATGTCTTGAGAAGCTGTCTGATGATTGTCTACTTTCATGACTATATCAAGTTTTTAATCAAGATGCTACTACCGACTTATTAAACATTTCGATCTGTGATTGAATACTAGTTTTTAAAACCAAACATGAATCAGAGTTTGGAGACATGATACTGTGTAATAACAACCAATAGGCCATCTTTTTATTTTTCGTTTTATGGATCAATATATTTATTGAAGTTAAAGGATTTTTCTTTACCACTAAGTGTACATACGCATGTTTATGTTGCAGAACTGTGCACAAGGACGAGAAGCCATACACACTGCGAATTGGCTCTCTCCTACTTCATAACATTGGCCAACTATTGCCATATCAGATACAGACCAACAAGTTCAACACAAGGGACTGCATTTACCCCGTACGTACGACATTCTCAGCCTAATGTAGTCATGTTATTAGTGATATATGTCTCCTTGTAGGACCCTACAATTTAGTTATTGTTTACTGTCACCCATTTACACAAGTTCCAGTTAGATTATGTATTGGATTAGGACACAGACATATATTTCATGAAATTTCATTTACAAAAATCATTGTCAGTGTGATGATTTACCAAGAGATGACGACCCAGGAGTGGCTGCTCAACAACACTGCAAGTCTAGGCAGTAGACACACGCGAGAAGAAGAAGACAGCCAAGCTGGACCTGGCTACCCGGGAGTGGCTGCTCAACAACACTGCAAGTCTAGGCAGTAGACACACGCGAGAAGAAGAAGACAGCCGAGCTGGACCTGGCTACCCGGGAGTGGCTGCTCAACAACACTGCAAGTCTAGGCAGTAGACACACGCGAGAAGAAGAAGACAGCCGAGCTGGACCTGGCTACCCGGGAGTGGCTGCTCAACAACACTGCAAGTCTAGGCAGTAGACACACGCGAGAAGAAGAAGACAGCCGAGCTGGATCTGGCTACCCGGGAGTGGCTGCTCAACAACACTGCAAGTCTAGGCAGTAGACACACGCGAGAAGAAGAAGACAGCCGAGCTGGACCTGGCTACCCGGGAGTGGCTGCTCAACAACACTGCAAGTCTAGGCAGTAGACACACGCGAGAAGAAGAAGACAGCCGAGCTGGACCTGGCTACCCGGGAGTGGCTGCTCAACAACACTGCAAGTCTAGGCAGTAGACACACGAGAAGAAGAAGATAGCCGAGCTGGACCTGGCTACCCGGGAGTGGCTGCTCAACAACACTGCAAGTCTAGGCAGTAGACACACGCGAGAAGAAGAAGACAGCCGAGCTGGACCTGGCTACCCGGGAGTGGCTGCTCAACAACACTGCAAGTCTAGGCAGTAGACACACGCGAGAAGAAGAAGACAGCCGAGCTGGATCTGGCTACCCGGGAGTGGCTGCTCAACAACACTGCAAGTCTAGGCAGTAGACACACGCGAGAAGAAGAAGACAGCCGAGCTGGATCTGGCTACCCGGGAGTGGCTGCTCAACAACACTGCAAGTCTAGGCAGTAGACACACGCGAGAAGAAGAAGACAGCCGAGCTGGACCTGGCTACCCGGGAGGGCTGCTCAACAACACTGCAAGTCTAGGCAGGACACACACGAGAAGAAGAAGACAGCTGAGCTGGACCTGGCTACCCGGAGTGGCTGCTCAACAACACTGCAAGCTCCAGGCAGTAGACACACGCCGAAGAAGAAGACAGCCGAGCTGGACTCCAGCTACCCGATGGCTGCTCAACAACAACACTGCAAGTTCAGGGCAGTAGACACACGCTGAAGAAGAAGACAGCCGAGCTGACCTGCCACCCGGGAGTGGCTGCCAACACTGCAAGTCTAGGCAGACACGCCGAGAAGAAGAAGACAACCAAGCTGGACCTGGCTACCCGGGAGTGGCTGCTCAACAACACTGCAAGTCTAGGCAGTAGACACACACGAGAAGAAGAAGATAGCCGAGCTGGACCTGGCTACCCGGGAGTGGCTGCTCAACAACACTGCAAGTCTAGGCAGTAGACACACGCGAGAAGAAGACAGCCGAGCTGGACCTGGCTACCCGGGAGTGGCTGCTCAACAACACTGCAAGTCTAGGCAGTAGACACACGCGAGAAGAAGAAGACAGCCGAGCTGGACCTGGCTACCCGGGAGTGGCTGCTCAACAAAACTGCAAGTCTAGGCAGTAGACACACGCGAGAAGAAGAAGACAGCCGAGCTGGACCTGGCTACCCGGGAGTGGCTGCTCAACAACACTGCAAGTCTAGGCAGTAGACACACGCGAGAAGAAGAAGACAGCCGAGCTGGACCTGGCTACCCGGGAGTGGCTGCTCAACAACACTGCAAGTCTAGGCAGTAGACACACGCGAGAAGAAGAAGACAGCCAAGCTGGACCTGGCTACCCGGGAGTGGCTGCTCAACAACACTGCAAGTCTAGGCAGTAGACACACGCGAGAAGAAGAAGACAGCCGAGCTGGACCTGGCTACCCGGGAGTGGCTGCTCAACAACACTGCAAGTCTAGGCAGTAGACACACGCGAGAAGAAGAAGACAGCCGAGCTGGACCTGGCTACCCAGGAGTGGCTGCTCAACAACACTGCAAGTCTAGGCAGTAGACACACGCGAGAAGAAGAAGACAGCCGAGCTGGACCTGGCTACCAGGGAGTGGCTGCTCAACAACACTGCAAGTCTAGGCAGTAGACACACGCGAGAAGAAGAAGACAGCTGAGCTGGACCTGGCTACCCGGGAGTGGCTGCTCAACAACACAAGTCTAGGCAGTAGACACACGCGAGAAGAAGAAGACAGCCGAGCTGGACCTGGCTACCCAGGAGTGGCTGCTCAACAACACTGCAAGTCTAGGCAGTAGACACACGCGAGAAGAAGAAGACAGCCGAGCTGGACCTGGCTACCAGGGAGTGGCTGCTCAACAACACTGCAAGTCTAGGCAGTAGACATACGCGAGAAGAAGAAGACAGCTGAGCTGGACCTGGCTACCCGGGAGTGGCTGCTCAACAACACAAGTCTAGGCAGTAGACACACACGAGGTCCCGGGATTGGCTGCTCAACAACACTCTGCAAGTCTAGACAGTAGACACACGCGAGAAGAAGAAGACAGCTGAGCTGGACCTGGCTACCCGGGAGTGGCTGCTCAACAACACAAGTCTAGGCAGTAGACACACACGAGGTCCCGGGAGTGGCTGCTCAACAACACTCTGCAAGTCTAGGCAGTAGACACACGCGAGAAGAAGAAGAGATGAACAATAACTTATTATATTATTATTTATTTTATGAGATGTTATAATTAAACTTAATATTAACATTATTGCTTGCTTTTGATATGCCCCCGCTGTGATTGCTTGAGCAGGTTGGCTTTGAGACGACCCGCTACTACTGGAGCTACAGGCTGGTGAACCAGCGCTGTCGCTACCGCTGCAGGATCGACGACAACGAGGGCAAACCCCAGTTTGTTATCAGGGTCATCGAGGAGGGTTTCCCAGAGGAGGTCGAATTCAAGGGAAATACCCCTAAAGGTGGGTGTCAGTTCTGGGCGGTCGGTCGTGGTCAGTCTGGCTGCAGAATGTATACAAACCAGGGCTGCCTACCATTACGGATTTTCCATAATCATTATGGAGATTCATCTCAGATTATGGCATTACGGAAACTGCCTCCGTATTACGGGAATACAAATATCCAATTACAGAAAATGATACACATTAAAGAATTGCTAAATCTATAAATAATGCTGCTCAAGATGCCCTGAAGAAACTGTCATCATTCGCTTGTTACAATTTATCAACAAATATTTAGTCCACTACAAGTTCTACAAAGTCAGTACGGTGACGTCATCCAATGCTGTGCCTGTGTTACAACTTTGACTGCCATCACCCCGCTGATGACTGCCATGCCACATTATGTGTGCATCTGTCAGTTGACAGCTACTACAGTGGCCAAAAATATCAGTGTCATTAATGCACTTCTAGACATTAATACAATTTACAGGTGTAGAATTATATAATGAAATAAATAAATTAAGATGACGTTAGTTAGTTAATTAACAAAAAGTGGATTTTCTGACTGTTGGAGACGACATAATAAGCTATATATGGATGAACACATACGTTCATTAAAAGATTTAATACGGTTTGTAGCAAACATAAAACTTGCACTAGAGCTTGATGACAAATTGTGCACAATTATAAAACTGTTGTTATAGGCAACAGTAATATCTTTCAAACTCTGTTTTTTTAATTTACACCAAAGACTTGAGGTGTACATAATACCACAGTAAGAGAGAAATAACTTTTAATGGTAGAGCTGCAAAGGCGAAATTTTCGTGCAAAGACGTTGACCTGAGCATATAGGCATCTTTTCTGTCTGGCAATGTCGTCATCGTCAGTAAGATTATTGTTAATTATATGACCCAGATATATTGCATTTAATTGTGTGAGGTAACGGATGATTATTGAGAGTGACAGGATGACTATTTTTCATGTCCTGAGGTTTGTTGTCAATAACCATACAATATGATTTGTTGGCATTATATGTTATGTTAAACATTTCGGCATACTTGGCACAACATTCTGTTAGTTTTCTCAACCCAGAAACACTAGGTGAAAAAATACATATATCATCTGCGTGCATCAAATGATTTGTTATGGTGCCTGCATAAAGACATCCAATTTGTATTTTTTTAAGATTTACACTTAAGTCATCCATGTACACATTAAAAAGGTGGGGAGAAAGGATTCCACCTTGTTTAACACCATTTGAGACAGTACAAAATCTAGAAAAGCTCTGACACCATCTGACAGTGGATTTCTGGGTACTGTACCAGTGATACAGAATGCGCACAATGTAAGCAGGACAGCCACGGTCAATTAGTTTAGTGAATAGCTTGCTATGGTTCACTTTGTCAAAGGCTTTGGAGGCATCCAACATAGTGACGTACATAGAAGAGCCATTCACTATGTAGTGTCGAAAAAGTTCTTTTAATAGGAATATGAGCATCTCAGTTGAGTGATGCTTTTTAAATCCAAATTTGTTGACATGTTGTGAAGAAAATGGTAGCCCTTGATAATTTAAAGATTCAGATAATTTACTAGCAATTGTTGCAAGAGCAATAGGTCTGTAGTTGTTATCAGACAAATCACCAGCTTTGTTTTTAATTATT
Source organism: Paraescarpia echinospica (assembly GCA_020002185.1). Lineage (NCBI taxonomy): Eukaryota > Metazoa > Annelida > Polychaeta > Sabellida > Siboglinidae > Paraescarpia > Paraescarpia echinospica. Next base: position 75,924,755 of record CM034533.1, on the reverse strand, counting down.
GGAGCTATTATTGTGACCATCATAGCGTCAGATAAAAACCCATGAATTAACAAGCTGCTGAATAGCAGTGACATATAAACATACAGTTTTTCATTAGCATACTTAAAATGTTCATTTCTTATACAGTCATAACCAGAAGCTTTTCCTGTAGGCATCGCCTGAATTATTTCTTGATTTCTTTAGCATCAACCATCATTTGGTCATTAAATTGCATATTGCTGCAATACATGTCAATCTTTTTAGTATGTGTTGGAGAGCCAGGTACAGAATTAAGTAGAGACTGGTAATGATGAAGCCACATATTCTTGTATGTGTCCATTCTATGTGTTTGATGGTTGTCTCTTGTAGAGGTGTGTCCATTCTATGTGTTTGTTGGTTGTCTCTTGTACAGGTTTGTCCATTCAATGTGTTTGTTGGTTGTCTCTTGTAGAGGTGTGTCCATTCCATGTGTTTGTTGGTTGTCTCTTGTACAGGTGTGTCCATTCAATGTGTTTGTTGGTTGTCTCTTGTACAGGTGTGTCTAGTCTATGTGTTTGTTGGTTATCTCTTGTAGAGGTGTGCCCATTCTATGCTTTGGTTTGTTGTCTCTTGTAGAGGTGTGTCAATTCTATGTGTTGGTTGGTTGTCTCTTGTAGAGGTGTGTCCTTTCTGTGTTTGTTGGTTGTCTCTTGTAGAGGTGTGTTCATTCTATGTGTTGGTTGGTTGTTTCTTGTAGAGATGTGTCCATTCTATGTGTTGGTTGGTTGTCTCTTGTAGAGGTGTGTCCATTCTATGTGTTGGTTGGTTGTCCCTTGTAGAGGTGTGTCCATTCTATGTGTTGGTTGGTTGTCCCTTGTAAAGGTGTGTCCATTCTATTTGTTGGTTGGTTGTCCCTTGTAGAGGTGTGTCCATTCTATTTGTTGGTTGGTTGTCCCTTGTAGAGGTGTGTCCATTCTATGTGTTGGTTGGTTGTCCCTTGTAGAGGTGTGTCCATTCTATTTGTTGGTTGGTTGTCCCTTGTAGAGGTCTGTCCATTCTATGTGTTGGTTGGTTGTCTCTTGTAGAGGTGTGTCCATTCTATGTGTTGGTTGGTTGTCCCTTGTAGAGGTGTGTCCATTCTATGTGTTGGTTGGTTGTCTCTTGTAGAGGTGTGTCCATTCTATGTGTTGGTTGGTTGTCCCTTGTAGAGGTATGTCCATTCTATGTGTTGGTTGGTTGTCCCTTGTAAAGGTGTGTCCATTCTATGTGTTGGTTGGTTGGTTGTCCCTTGTAGAGGTGTGTCCATTCTATGTGTTGGTTGGTTGTCCCTTGTAGAGGTGTGTCCATTCTATGTGTTGGTTGGTTGTCCCTTGTAGAGGTGTGTCCATTCTATGTGTTGGTTGGTTGTCCATTGTAGAGGTGTGTCCATTCTATGTGTTGGTTGGTTGTCTCTTGTAAAGGTGTGTCCATTCTATGTGTTGGTTGGTTGTCCCATGTAGAGGTGTGTTCATTCTATGTTTTGGTTGGTTGTCCCTTGTAGAGGTGTGTCCATTCTATGTGTTGGTTGGTTGTCTCTTGTAGAGGTGTGTCCATTCTATGTGTTTGTTGGTTGTCTCTTTTAGAGGTGTGTCCATTCTATATGTTGGTTGGTTGTCCCTTGTAGAGGTGGGTCCATTCTGTGTTGGCCCACATTGATTTTGCCATTATTAACTATAGTTTTGCCTAAATTTGACACGTCGATGCAATAATGATATCATTCCACATCACCCCAGGCATATTTACGCTATAAAAATATTGCGTCTTAAGCTTTTTAACGCGTTTTGAAACCCAAATAGCACTCTGGTTTGCACCAATCTGCACCCGAACTCAGACAAAGGCTGCGCGGACAACAAACAGAACAGTGGCCTGAATGGAGTTATTTAAATTACATCTTACAGTGGACATTGAGACCAGTCGAATCAATACCCTCGTGCCTTTCCTACCCTTTGCCTGTCGTTGACATTGTTTATAAGCTTTAGTCGAGCACCATGAACAGTGTTTGTTGCAGCCAACACCACATTATCACTCATCGTCAACTTTCTTGCAGAACAAAATGCGATCTGTTCATATCAATACAAAATATTGTCCATCCGTACATATACACTATATGCACATGTTAAAATTCATGTATGCTAAATATTACAATTGGGAGTACATTATAAACAAAAAATAAACACTTTAAAAAGCATGTTTATCAATCATGCCTCCGTCACCAAGACACAGAAATAGTACATTCATTACAAATGCCCCCGTCACCTTTGGTCATAAACTTTGGAAAAAAGACTGCTATGTTCTAGTCTTACATGTAACAGTCTTACTTTATAGTATAACTTAATTTGGCTAATTTAATTGGTGATTTTCCCCCAACTTATAATCAAATTTCCTCTCAAAAGACTGCACCGATGCAATCTCAACCTCAAACTGACTGAGGCTATTCCATATATTTGTTCACCGGTATGTCAATGAGTTTTTTAATGTTTAATTAATAATAATAATAAGATAACTTCTATTACGCCTAAATCCCTGGAAATCAAGCTCAGAGGCGCATCAAAACAAAAGGATTTGTCAATCTCAAAATCCATAAGCAACATGGTTCTTTGACAATTTTTAGTTGGGACTCTCGTATGTGAATCATTGTTACTCAGTGACACAAACAGAATCTCCCTATCCTTGGAGCACTAGACTGAAGTAGCATAACCAATCCATGAAAAATGGGGCATACCAACCCAGAATGTGTCTAGTTTTGTAATGTTACAGATTTTGAAAAAACCTGAACATTTCTGAGCACTGATATTGATGGTTATATGTTTTGTACCAAGAAATATATCACATGGGCAGTCCTGGATATAATTCAAACAATTTAAATAATAACGTGATTACATGCCTAATATTAAGGAAATGTAATGTTCACATTTATCAGGTTATTTAAGTGATCATACTATCAATCAACTTATTTGGGGCACATCAGATTTCGAAAAGGTGCATAGTTCTATCTATGATGCATGTCTTTTTCCTGATCAATCCCTGGTCCAATGTATGTGTTGGTTGTCTCTTGTAGAGGTGTGGCTCCATGTGCTGGAGCCGATGGAGCAGATGCGGAGGGAGAGCGACCTCGTCAAGGTCTTCCCTTCCTACCTGTTGGGAGAGGACCTGTTTGGGCTGACAGAGCCTGCCATTGTCTGGGTCATAGAATCGGTGAGATATAGAAACATACGTGTCCATTCTCACCCTTGTTGTTTTATGTACCATGACGATGATTTATTCTTATAATTTTGTGTAAAATGCAAGAAAGTGTCAATGTTGTTAGTTGTTTTCATAGAAGGTTAGTCATATCGCAGCATTTTAACTCTGATTTTCAACCTGAAATATGTGTTTAACATTTTAGAATAGTTGAGATCTTCTGACTGACATATAAGTTTGTCAGCCAGATTTCTTATATTGCTTGGCAAAATCCACTTCTCTGATTGTGTTTTGTGCGTACTATGTCAACCTCCAAAGCAGCCCTCTAAGTTGCTAGGAGCCAACTGGTTCCTATCTACATTTGTGTAGGAGCCAAATTTAAAAAGTAGGAGCCAAGTAATTGTGCGTGCATATGTGTGTAATTGTGTTTTCAGTTAAAATTTAATCCAAATTAACGACAGATGTGTCTTTGAAATTTAAATAAATTAAAAACGTATGAATATGTGGCCAGATACTAACTTTATGCATTATAACACGGTACATTGGCAAATTAATAACAGTCATATGTGGAATCCCTGAAATTACCAATAATTACCGTAAATATACACATGTTTGTATAGGGACACTGATTTTCCGTTTCAAAAAAGGCAAATTCCATTTCAGAAGTCTGTTTCAGAAAAATGATGCATTTTCCTTGTCAAATGACACTTTCCTGTTTAAAGTGAAAAAGAAACCCATTTCTGTTCAGAAAAGTAATAATTTATTTCAAAGTTAAGTTTGAGAAATAATACATTTTGTCAAATATTTAAAATATCACAATATTGTGATCTATGCATCTATATAATACTGTTTTACTGTGTGGTTAACTTTTCGAACATTTATTTGTGCAATATTTGCAACACAGTAACAACCATACATAATCAATTTAGATAATAAAATGATTCCTCTCACACAATAACATAAATGACTGGTTGTTTCTAATGCAGCAGTGCTTAATATATAAGTTAACAAATGTAAATTACAGTTATGAATGTTTAAATCACTAATACTGTTTCACTGACAGTTTTGTTCAACTATTATAATGCCATTTTGAACTTGTGAGAACTACGAAACGTGGACTATATCACTTTTGAGTTGTTATTCCTTGGAGTTTTGTATTCGAAACCGGACTATGTACACTTATGTGCATTCTAACGATGTGACAACTATATTTAATTAGCAACATGTCTTCAATGTGCTTAGCGTACAGCCAGACAATGATCGCGAAACGGTTTATGTTAGCGCCTTACGCTCGCGTCCCCGTTTACATCGGTTGACACGAGGTACTACGGGCGCCATGACACTTCGTAACTATTTGCCTGACGCGTTTTAAAAATCCTGTGTCATAAATCCACCAAAATAAAAAATACCGTTGCAGGGTAATCATGTTTGTTTCAAAATATCGCCAAAAAAGTCAGTAACGTTTACAATGTTTCCAAGAAACGACAACACATGGTTTATGAAACGGTAAATGACAACGCATGATCTGTTATTACAGACTCGTCGCAGTCACCAGCAGGCAACTGTATATAATGTGTCAGTCGCCAAACAGAAAAAACTTTCACATATATGCGACCAATTCAGTCACAACTTAGAGGGCTGCTCCAAAGAAAACAAAACATTTTACACCAGATCTGGAATTGCCGGCTCAGAGAAAGGTATAACTTGTTTTCATTGATATCTCTGTTGTGTCTTTTAGTTGTCGTGTATTGAGCTGTGCAGTAACTACAACATCAAGTTTGGGCGTTCCCTTCTGATTGAGCAACCCCTCACTATCAACCCCACAGGCTGTGCCCGCTCCGAACCCAAACATTCACAGCGACACTTCCGCCGGTAAGACAACCATCGCTGGCACACAGTCGCGGTCGATTAGTTCAGCTTTTTTCTTAAGATAATTTTCTGTGTGCAGTGGAACCTCAGCATTAAGGTCTCCGTTGGCACTAGACAGAAGTGACCTGATTAGCGAGATGACAGTTTCCTGTACTCGATTTGTGCATGGAACAAATTTGGGACTGTCCTGTTGACCTTAATTGCGAGGTGGCTGTATTACCGAGGTGACCGTAAAGCAAAATTTGATTGTACTTGTGTTCTTTAGTCTACCCCAATTGTAATGATTTATAATATGGAAATACTTGTGTGAAATTTGTCAGTAGTAGACAGTTTTAAAGAGGTACTGTTATGTCATCCCCGCAGTGTTTTTTGAAGTAGTCTACCGTAATTTTAATGGGTTAATGCAAGTCTTTGTTACATGTTTTAATAACTTGCTAACGCATGTCCATAAGGCTTGATTTTGATTACAATTCTCCAGACATTATATTTGAAACTACACAGCAAGTTCATACATTTAGGTACAATTACTTTCTATTTATAGAATGGTAAAGCTACCATTAACATAGTAACATTTTCATAGTACATAATCCATGATTTGTTTTGGCCACGCTAAGTTGGATGGAAGATCACAGTGTCACTTGTAATTGCAGTTGTCACCTAACTCAGCTGTGCTGTATACATGAACTAACAGATCAAGTCAGTTCCACCTACAAATTGTCAACTATCTGGTTTTACATGCATTTACATACTGCAGTCTCATCAAACTTTATGACTGAGGGGTAACAAATCACGTACGAGAGGGCACCACTTAACAATTGTCAAAGGACGATGTCGATTAAACATAAAAACTCATATACACAACTCATTTATACATGATACACAGGTGTATGGACTAGCCTCCCACAGTCTGGGGTTGTCGCTCCATCGGTGCATCTCATTTATACATGATACACATGTGTATGGACTAGCCTCCCACAGTCTGTGGTTGTCGCTCCATCGGTGCAACTCATTTATACATGATACACAGGTGTATGGACCAGCCTCCCACAGTCTGTGGTTGTCACTCCATCGGTGCAACTCATTTATACATGATACGCAGGTGTATGGACCAGCCTCCCACAGTCTGTGGTTGTCACTCCATCGGTGCAACTCATTTATACATGATACACAGATGTATGGACTAGCCTCCTACAGTCTGTGGTTGTCACTCCATCGGTGCAACTCGTTTATACATGATACACAGGTGTATGGACTAGCCTCCTACAGTCTGTGGTTGTCGCTCCATCGTTGCAACTCACTTATACATGATGCACAGGTGTATGGACCAGCCTCCCACAGTCTGTGGTTGTCGCTCCATCGGTGCAACTCATTTATACATGATGCACAGGTGTATGGACCAGCCTCCCACAGTCTGTGGTTGTCGCTCCATCGGTGCAACTCATTTATACATGATGCACAGGATTATGGACTAGCCTCCCACAGTCTGTGGTTGTCACTCCATCGGTGCAATTCATTTATACATGATACACAGGTGTATGGACCAGCCTCCCACAGTCTGTGGTTGTCGCTCCATTGGTGCAACTCATTTATACATGATACACAGGTGTATGGGCCAGCCTCCCACAGTCTGTGGTTGTCGCTCTATCGGTGCAACTCATTTATACATGATACACAGGTGTATGGACCAGCCTCCCACTGTATGTGGTTGTCGCTCCATTGGTGCAACTCATTTATACATGATACACAGGTGTATGGACTAGCCTCCCACAGTCTGTGGTTGTCACTCCATCGGTGCAACTCATTTATACATGATACACAGGTGTATGGACCAGCCTCCCACAGTCTGTGGTTGTCGCTCCATTGGTGCAACTCATTTATACATGATGCACAGGTGTATGGACCAGCCTCCCACTGTATGTGGTTGTCGCTCCATCGGTGCAACTCATTTATACATGATGCACAGGTGTATGGACCAGCCTCCCACAGTCTGTGGTTGTCACTCCATTGGTGCAACTCATTTATACATGATGCACAGGTGTATGGACCAGCCTCCCACAGTCTGTGGTTGTCGCTCCATCGGTGCAACTCATTTATACATGATGCACAGGTGTATGGACCAGCCTCCCACTGTATGTGGTTGTCGCTCCATCGGTGCAACTCATTTATACATGATGCACAGGTGTATGGACCAGCCTCCCACAGTCTGTGGTTGTCACTCCATCGGTGCAACTCATTTATACATGATGCACAGGTGTATGGACCAGCCTCCCACAGTCTGTGGTTGTCGCTCCATCGGTGCAACTCATTTATACATGATGCGCAGGTGTATGGACTAGCCTCCCACAGTCTGTGGTTGTCGCTCCATCGGTGCAACTAATTTATACATGATGCACAGGTGTATGGACCAGCCTCCCACAGTCTGTGGTTGTCGCTCCATCGGTGCAACTTATTTATACATGATACACAGGTGTATGGACCAGCCTCCCACAGTCTGTGGTTATCACTCCATCGGTGCAACTCGTTTATACATGATACACAGGTGTATGGACCAGCCTCCCACAGTCTGTGGTTGTCGCTCCATCGGTGCAACTCATTTATACATGATACACAGGTGTATGGACCAGCCCCCCACAGTCTGTGGTTGTCGCTCCATCGGTGCAACTCATTTATACATGATACACAGGTGTATGGACCAGCCTCCCACAGTCTGTGGTTGTCACTCCATTGGTGCAACTCATTTATACATGATGCACAGGTGTATGGACCAGCCTCCCACAGTCTGTGGTTGTCGCTCCATTGGTGCAACTCATTTATACTTGATACACAGGTGTATGGACCAGCCTCCCACTGTATGTGGTTGTCGCTCCATTGGTGCAACTCATTTATACATGATACACAGGTGTATGGACCAGCCTCCCACAGTCTGTGGTTGTCGCTCCATCGGTGCAACTCATTTATACATGATGCACAGGTGTATGGACCAGCCTCCCACTGTATGTGGTTGTCGCTCCATTGGTGCAACTCATTTATACATGATACACAGGTGTATGGACCAGCCTCCCACAGTCTGTGGTTGTCGCTCCATCGGTGCAACTCATTTATACATGATGCACAGGTGTATGGACCAGCCTCCCACTGTGGTTGTCGCTCCATCGGTGCAACTCATTTATACATGATACACAGGTGTATGGACCAGCCTCCCACAGTCTGTGGTTGTCGCTCCATCGGTGCAACTCATTTATACATGATACACAGGTGTATGGACCAGCCTCCCACTGTATGTGGTTGTCGCTCCATTGGTGCAACTCATTTATACATGATACACAGGTGTATGGACTAGCCTCCCACAGTCTGTGGTTGTCACTCCATCGGTGCAACTCATTTATACATGATACACAGGTGTATGGACCAGCCTCCCACAGTCTGTGGTTGTCGCTCCATTGGTGCAACTCATTTATACATGATGCACAGGTCATTGGACCAGCCTCCCACTGTATGTGGTTGTCGCTCCATCGGTGCAACTCATTTATACATTATGCACAGGTGTATGGACCAGCCTCCCACAGTCTGTGGTTGTCACTCCATCGGTGCAACTCATTTATATATGATGCACAGGTGTATGGACCAGCCTACCACAGTCTGTGGTTGTCGCTCCATCGGTGCAACTCATTTATACATGATGCGCAGGTGTATGGACTAGCCTCCCACAGTCTGTGGTTGTCGCTCCATCGGTGCAACTCATTTATACATGATACACAGGTGTATGGACCAGCCCCCCACAGTCTGTGGTTGTCGCTCCATCGGTGCAACTCATTTATACATGATACACAGGTGTATGGACCAGCCTCCCACAGTCTGTGGTTGTCGCTCCATCGGTGCAACTCATTTATACATGATACACAGGTGTATGGACCAGCCTCCCACAGTCTGTGGTTGTCGCTCCATTGGTGCAACTCATTTATACATGATGCACAGGTGTATGGACTAGCCTCCCACAGTCTGTGGTTGTCGCTCCATTGGTGCAACTCATTTATACTTGATACACAGGTGTATGGACCAGCCTCCCACTGTATGTGGTTGTCGCTCCATTGGTGCAACTCATTTATACATGATACACAGGTGTATGGACCAGCCTCCCACAGTCTGTGGTTGTCGCTCCATCGGTGCAACTCATTTATACATGATGCACAGGTGTATGGACCAGCCCCACCGTGGCTGTGGTTTGCCCATTCGGTAACCCATTTTATAAGTATGATGCACAGGCAAAGCGGACCACAGCCTCCCACAGTCTGTGGTTGTCACCCATTGGTGCAAAATCATTTATACATGATGCACAGGTGTATGGACAGCCCCACAGTCTGTGGTGGTGGTTGTCGCCCATCGGTGCAACTCATTTATTATACATGATGCATTGCGGTGTATGGACCGACCAGCCTCCCACTGTATGTGGTTGTCGCCCATCGGGTGGCAACTCATTTATACATGATGCACAGGTGTATGGACCAGCCTCCCACAGTCTGTGGTTGTCACTCCATCGGTGCAACTCATTTATATATGATGCACAGGTGTATGGACCAGCCTCCCACAGTCTGTGGTTGTCGCTGCATCGGTGCAACTCATTTATACATGATGCGCAGGTGTATGGACTAGCCTCCCACAGTCTGTGGTTGTCGCTCCATCGGTGCAACTAATTTATACATGATGCACAGGTGTATGGACCAGCCTCCCACAGTCTGTGGTTGTCGCTCCATCGGTGCAACTTATTTATACATGATACACAGGTGATTGGACCAGCCTCCCACAGTCTGTGGTTATCACTCCATCGGTGCAACTCGTTTATACATGATACACAGGTGTATGGACTAGCCTCCCACAGTCTGTGGTTGTCGCTCCATCGGTGCAACTCATTTATACATGATACACAGGTGTATGGACCAGCCCCCCACAGTCTGTGGTTGTCGCTCCATCGGTGCAACTCATTTATACATGATACACAGGTGTATGGACCAGCCTCCCACAGTCTGTGGTTGTCGCTCCATTGGTGCAACTCATTTATACATGATGCACAGGTGTATGGACTAGCCTCCCACAGTCTGTGGTTGTCGCTCCATTGGTGCAACTCATTTATACATGATACACAGGTGTATGGACCAGCCTCCCACTGTATGTGGTTGTCGCTCCATTGGTGCAACTCATTTATACATGATACACAGGTGTATGGACCAGCCTCCCACAGTCTGTGGTTGTCGCTCCATCGGTGCAACTCATTTATACATGATGCACAGGTGTATGGACCAGCCTCCCACTGTATGTGGTTGTCGCTCCATCGGTGCAACTCATTTATACATGATGCACAGGTGTATGGACCAGCCTCCCACAGTCTGTGGTTGTCACTCCATCGGTGCAACTCATTTATATATGATGCACAGGTGTATGGACCAGCCTCCCACAGTCTGTGGTTGTCGCTGCATCGGTGCAACTCATTTATACATGATGCGCAGGTGTATGGACTAGCCTCCCACAGTCTGTGGTTGTCGCTCCATCGGTGCAACTAATTTATACATGATGCACAGGTGTATGGACCAGCCTCCCACAGTCTGTGGTTGTCGCTCCATCGGTGCAACTTATTTATACATGATACACAGGTGTATGGACCAGCCTCCCACAGTCTGTGGTTGTCGCTCCATTGGTGCAACTCATTTATACATGATACACAGGTGTATGGACCAGCCTCCCACAGTCTGTGGTTGTCGCTCCATCGGTGCAACTCATTTATACATGATACACAGGTGTATGGACCAGCCTCCCACAGTCTGTGGTTGTCGCTCCATCGGTGCAACTCATTTATACATGATACACAGGTGTATGGACCAGCCTCCCACTGTATGTGGTTGTCGCTCCATCGGTGCAACTCATTTATACATGATGCACAGGTGTATGGACCAGCCTCCCACAGTCTGTGGTTGTCGCTCCATCGGTGCAACTCATTTATACATGATGCACAGGTGTATGAACCAGCCTCCCACAGTCTGTGGTTGTCACTCCATCGGTGCAACTCATTTATACATGATACACAGGTGTATGGACCAGCCCCCCCACAGTCTGTGGTTGTCGCTCCATCGGTGCAACTCATTTATACATGATACACAGGTGTATGGACCAGCCCCCCACAGTCTGTGGTTGTCGCTCCATCGGTGCAACCGTTTGAAGGGAAATTAGATAATTTGTGGCCATATCATCCAATTAAACTTAGACTATACAGTGCCATCCCTATCATGGAATTCGTCAGATGCATGCACAAATTAAACTCTAATGACAAATGTTAGAGCTGGCATAAGAGGCAGTACAGCCTAGAAGCCAGAAGAGAACCTGTAAGAACCTTTACCATGATTACTTATTTTTGTTTAACTTTACATATATATATATATATATTATACAGAGACTGGAGATGTAAATGTCTGGTGCTACCCCTGTAGGTCGCACACACTACAGACAAGCAGCACGCGTTCTCTGCCCCAGATGGTCACCCTGATCCCAGGGGATGCGCCCTACATGAAGCAGTTTGTGCACTCTAAGTCACAGCAGTACCGTCGGCTCAAGACAGAGTGGCGCAGCAATGTCTACCTGCGTCGCTCCAATGTACAGGTGTGTGTGTGGCTTGTCTGTTGCTTGGTTATGCTTGTATAAGTCCCAGAAAAATCGGAGAGAAAAATGTATTCCTTGTTGTAAAAAAAGGTCTGCAAACTTCACTTATTTCAGTGGAAAGTCAGATAATTTTGTTTTACCTTAACATTGGATATTAAATCTTGGTATTTTGAAGTTTTTTCAAAAGTGAAGTGGCAGTCTTGTTGTGCCAAATATCCTGTGCAAAATGCATTGACATGATGAGGATTTAAAGAAATTCCTGCAAAAGATTGTCGTTACTGACTAGTGCATGCAGCACTTTTGACTGTTTTCTTTTCTAGTATATTTCTCCACAAATGTACAATGGTGTGACATACTATTTGTCATCTGGTCAGGTGGGCAAGTCGCTACTGTGCTCTGTAACAAAATTATACCTTTGCCACTGCCAGGGTCTCGGCCTGTTTGCTGACCGTGACCTCGAGAAGCACACGATGGTCATTGAGTACATTGGTCAGCTGATCAGCAACGAGGTTGCAGAGAAGCGCGAGAAAATATATGACCAGCAGGTGAGTGATGGCAGAGTTGTAGTTGCTTAGTGGTATACTTACGTAGGGGTGTATGTAGTGTGGTACACAGGTACTGTATGTTTAATTGAATACACAAGTTGTGTGTATGTAGCGAGGTACACAGGTACTGTATGTTTCATTGTATGCACAAGTTGTGTGTATGTAGCGAGGTACACAGGTACTGTATGTTTCGTTGTATGCACAAGTTGTGTGTATGTAGCGAGGTACACAGGTACTGTATGTTTCATTGTATGAACAAGTTGTGTGTATGTAGCGAGGTACACAGGTACTGTATGTTTCGTTGTATGCACAAGTTGTGTGTATGTAGCGAGGTACACAGGTACTGTATGTTTCATTGTATGCACAAGTTGTGTGTATGTAGCGAGGTACACAGGTACTGTATGTTTCATTGAATACACAAGTTGTGTGTATGTAGCGAGGTACACAGGTACTGTATGTTTTGTTGTATGAACAAGTTGTGTGTATGTAGCGAGGTACACAGGTACTGTGTTTCATTGAATACACAAGTTGTGTGTATGTAGCGAGGTACACAGGTACTGTATGTTTTGTTGTATGCACAAGTTGTGTGTATGTAGCGAGGTACACAGGTACTGTATGTTTCATTGTATGCACAAGTTGTGTGTATGTAGCGAGGTACACAGGTACTGTATGTTTCGTTGTATGCACAAGTTGTGTGTATGCAGCGAGGTACACAAGTACTGTATGTTTCGTTGTATGAACAAGTTGTGTGTATGTAGCGAGGTATACAGGTACTGTATGTTTCGTTGTATGCACAAGTTGTGTGTATGTAGCGAGGTACACAGGTACTGTATGTTTCATTGTATGAACAAGTTGTGTGTATGTAGCGAGGTACACAGGTACTGTATGTTTCATTGTATGAACAAGTTGTTTGTATGTAGCAAGGTACACAGGTACTGTATGTTTCATTGTATGCACAAGTTGTGTGTATGTAGCGAGGTACACAGGTACTGTATGTTTCGTTGTATGCACAAGTTGTGTGTATGCAGCGAGGTACACAGGTACTGTATGTTTCGTTGTATGAACAAGTTGTGTGTATGTAGCGAGGTACACAGGTACTGTATGTTTTGTTGTATGCACAAGTTGTGTGTATGTAGCGAGGTACATAGGTACTGTATGTTTCATTGTATGCACAAGTTGTGTGTATGTAGCGAGGTACACAGGTATTGTATGTTTCATTGTATGCACAAGTTGTGTGTATGTAGCGAGGTACACAGGTACTGTATGTTTCATTGTATGAACAAGTTGTGTGTATGTAGCGAGGTACACAGGTACTGTATGTTTCATTGTATGCACAAGTTGTGTGTATGTAGCGAGGTACACAGGTACTGTATGTTTCATTGTATGAACAAGTTGTATGTATGTAGCGAGGTACACAGGTATTGTATGTTTCATTGTATGCACAAGTTGTGTGTATGTAGCGAGGTACACAGGTACTGTATGTTTCATTGAATACACAAGTTGTGTGTATGTAGCGAGGTACACAGGTACTGTATGTTTCATTGTATGCACAAGTTGTGTGTATGTAGCGAGGTACACAGGTATTGTATGTTTCATTGTATGCACAAGTTGTGTGTATGTAGTGAGGTACACAGGTACTGTATGTTTCATTGTATGAACAAGTTGTGTGTATGTAGCGAGGTACACAGGTACTGTATGTTTCATTGTATGAACAAGTTGTGTGTATGTAGCGAGGTACACAGGTACTGTATGTTTAATTGTATGAACAAGTTGTGTGTATGTAGCGAGGTACACAGGTACTGTATGTTTCGTTGTATGCACAAGTTGTGTGTATGTAGCGAGGTACACAGGTACTGTATGTTTCTTTGTATGAACAAGTTGTGTGTATGTAGCGAGGTACACAGGTACTGTATGTTTCATTGAATACACAAGTTGTGTGTATGTAGCGAGGTACACAGGTACTGTATGTTTCATTGTATGCACAAGTTGTGTGTATGTAGCGAGGTACACAGGTACTGTATGTTTCATTGTATGAACAAGTTGTGTGTATGTAGCGAGGTACACAGGTACTGTATGTTTCATTGTATGCACAAGTTGTGTGTATGTAGCGAGGTACACAGGTACTGTATGTTTCATTGAATACACAAGTTGTGTGTATGTAGCGAGGTACACAGGTACTGTATGTTTCATTGTATGCACAAGTTGTGTGTATGTAGCGAGGTACACAAGTATTGTATGTTTCGTTGTATGCACAAGTTGTGTGTATGTAGCGAAGTACACAGGTACTGTATGTTTCATTGTATGCACAAGTTGTGTGTATGTAGCGAGGTACACAGGTACTGTATGTTTCATTGTATGCACAAGTTGTGTGTATGTAGCGAGGTACACAGGTACTGTATGTTTCATTGTATGCACAAGTTGTGTGTATGTAGCGAGGTACACAGGTACTGTATGTTTCATTGTATGCACAAGTTGTGTGTATGTAGCGAGGTACACAGGTACTGTATGTTTCATTGTATGCACAAGTTGTGTGTATGTAGCGAGGTACACAGGTACTGTATGTTTCATTGTATGAACAAGTTGTGTGTATGTAGCGAGGTACACAGGTACTGTATGTTTCATTGTATGAACAAGTTGTGTGTATGTAGCGAGGTACACAGGTACTGTATGTTTCATTGTATGCACAAGTTGTGTGTATGTAGCGAGGTACACAGGTACTGTATGTTTCATTGAATACACAAGTTGTGTGTATGTAGCGAGGTACACAGGTACTGTATGTTTCATTGTATGCACAAGTTGTGTGTATGTAGCGAGGTACACAGGTACTGTATGTTTCATTGTATGCACAAGTTGTGTGTATGTAGCGAGGTACACAAGTATTGTATGTTTCGTTGTATGCACAAGTTGTGTGTATGTAGCGAAGTACACAGGTACTGTATGTTTTGTTGTATGCACAAGTTGTGTGTATGTAGCGAGGTACACAAGTACTGTATGTTTCGTTGTATGCACAAGTTGTATGTGTGTGTAGTGAGGTAAATACACAGGTTGTGTATGTGACAACCTCTGTAGCTGTTAATGTTTGGTCCAGACTGTTTTGAGATATCCACCGATGGTATGTTTTGTTTAACTTGGCTTTTACCTCAAGCATTGTCAGTTTCATAGGCTCACTTTTTTTTACATTGTCAACCTTTTTGTCTTGATGCGCCTCTGAGCTTAATTTCCAAGGATTCAGATACAAACAATTATCTTGTTATTATCATTAAGTGTGTTCCATATGGTATCCTTATATGTTTGTGGCAATTGATTGCTATACTTTCTACCACAACGGCAATTGTCTTCCAAAATATATTCATCAAGTGTGCACCATCTCTTTCCTACTGTCAGTGCTTCCTTGAATGTATTCATTGACACTTGGCATGTCTGCAGAATCGTGGTGTGTACATGTTCCGCATTGATGACAATCTGGTGATTGATGCGACGATGACGGGCGGCCCGGCACGCTACATCAACCACTCCTGCAATCCCAACTGTGTCGCTGAGGTCGTGCCCTTTGAGAAGGACAGCAAGATCATCATCATCGCCAAGCGCCGTCTCACGCGGGGCGAGGAGGTGAGCAGAAAGCACTCAGTTATATGTAAATAAAGAAATAATTGTCTGATTACACAACTTACTTGACTCAGATTTTGAATGCCTTCGGCGGCCTTCATCAGGAACTGTCATAACGATGGCCGCCAAAGGTGGTCGAAACATCGATGTGAGTCGACTTTTCTAGTTGTGGAATTTTCTAGTCGTGTAAAACAAACATTTTGTTAGTTAATTATTCTTCAAACTTGATGAACATTTTCACAAATTCAGTTGTATGGCATCTGTTTGTGGCTGTATCATTGTTCTGTCATGTTTTTACAAATCTTTGTTTTGTAATCGAAGGAAACCTGTAGCTCTAGTTTTATTCCAGTTTCAATTGTGATTTTGTGATTTTTATAGGAGTTGATTCTGCCAAAATAATCCTTCTAAACAATTTTGTATCAACCGCAAATTTCTACACCTTGCTTGTTATATCGTCGTCCAAATCGTTGATAGATATTAAGAATAATATAGGTCCCAGTACTGATCCCTGTGGTACCCCACTCACAACTGATTTCCAGTTTGAAGCCTCCCCATCAACTACTACCCGTTGTCTTCTGTCAATTATCCATTTTCTATCCAGTTAATTAAACCATTTCCTATGCCATGGGCCTTTAGTTTAAGCAGTAATCTTTGATGTGGCACTTTGTCGAAAGCTTTCTGAAAATCTAAGTAGATTTAACAAGATTGCCACCCAGAGAATTAACTCTAGGTGGCAGGTGGACAAGGAAGCCCTTTGGCTTATCGAGAATCCGCCCCTTTTATCTATGTGTATCCCGCCCGTCTGAGGTATGTGTCGAATTTATTTTTAAACATATTCACGCTACTAGCACCCACAGAATCAGCAGATAATCTGTTCCATTCATTTACAGTCCTTTGTGAAAATTAAAACTTTGTTATATCTAATCTACTCTGCTCCTTTGCTAATGTAACTTCATGTCCTCTAGTCCTTCTATCTTTCTTAACTGAAAAAAAATATTTCTATCAATATTTTCATAACCAATCAGTATTTTAAACACTTCTATCTGATCTCCTCTCAATCTCCTGGTCTCTAGTGTTGTTAAACCGCATTTTTTTAGGCATATTTCGTAACTAAGATCCCTCAGTTTTGGTATAATTTTAGTTGCTCTCCTCTGCACTCTTTCTAGCATATCTGTCCTTCCTGCGATATGGCCTCCACGCTTGAATACAATATTCTAAATGAGGCCTAACTATTGTTTTGTACAGCAGTATTATTAGCTCTTTTTCCTTATACGTTATGTTTTGCCTAATTAATCCAAGGATTTGATTTCCCTTTGAAGCTGCAATTCCGCACTGCTCTGAAACCTTAATATCAGCACTAATGGTTAACTCTAAGTCCTTTTCTTTTACAGTAGTACTTAGTACAGTACCCCCATTGTATATTCTACCTCTTCGTTCCCATGTCCTGTGTGGAGGCATTTACATTTCCCAAAATTGAACAGCATTTGCCACTTTTCAGACCATTTGATCAACCTGTCTAGATCATCTTGTAAATGCTGTCTATCCCCATCACTTTTAATCCTTCTAAACACTTTTGTATCATCCGCTTGTTATTTCATCATCCAAATCGTTGATATATATTAAGAATAATATAGGTCCTAATACTGATCCCTGTGGTACCCCACTCAATACCGATTTCCAGTTTGAAGCCTCCCCATCAACTACTACACGTTGTCTTCTGTCAATCAGCCATTGTTCTATCCAGTTTATTATACCATTTCCTATGCCATGGGCCTTTAGTTTCAGCAGTAATCTTTGATGTGGTACTTTGTCGAAAGCTTTTTGAAAATCTAAGTAGACGATATCTACCGGTGATCCCTCATCTACCCACTTAGTGATGTCTTCCAAAAAACATAACATATTTGTTAAGCATGACCTCGCTTTAAAAAAAACCATGTTGAGATGGGTTTATCAAGTTTTGTTTAACAAAAAAATCCACCATGTGATCTTTAATTAGTCTTTCTAATAATTTGCAAATTACTGACGTTAAACTCACTGGTCGGTAGTTCTCTGACTTGTTTCTCAAACCTTTTTTAAATAACGGTATAATGTTTGCTTCTTTCCATTCTAAAGGAACCACTCCCTCTTCTAATGACAAATTGAAAACTTTTGCAAGTTGTATGCTAATTTGTTCTACAATTTCCAATAGTAGTTTGGGCGGAATCCCACCCACTCCAGGTGATTTATTATCCTTCATAGCCCTAATTTTCTTAGCTACCATTTCCGGGGTTACAATTAACTGTCCTAAATAGTCTGAATCTGCCCCCTTGAACTTAGCCTCTGGCATTGGCAGTGAACTAATATCTTCCCTGGTAAACACTGAACTAAAATACTCATTCAGGTCTTCTGCCATTAAGAATCCCTCTGATATTATATTTCTAGCACTAGCTACTAGAGACTGACCTTAACCTGAACTTTCTGTTTACTCCGAACATATGCATAAAAACTCTTGCTGTCTTGTTTTTTATTAGAAGCAAATTTTTGTTCATAGCTTCTCTTCGAGTTTCTAATTTCAGTTGTAGCTTGGTTTAGTGCTTCTTTATAAATGTTGTAGTCTTCGTTATTTCCAGTTTGTCTATATGACTTCTACATCAATTGTTTGTACTTAATTTTTCTAATATCCACACATAAATATAATACATGGCAGGACGTAACATAAAATACCATACTGCAAGAATTGCAGACAATTGTCTTTGGCTGATGTTGATCCTAAAATCCGGAATACATTTATTACAAATAACTATTTACAATATTGTACATCTCTTCATATGTTCAAACAAATGACCAAGCGTCTAATTCTAGCAAACATATGCTAAATTCTGCTTTGATATAATTTTTTTATGTTAAGATGTACCCAGTGTTCTGTGTTACGGTACTCATATAATGCACTATTAAATAATTAGTTAGTTTATTATGAAGATGTTTATATATTATGTTTTTTTTTTTACATGAATTATAGCACATTTCAAATATGACATGAATAAGGAGCACAAGCAATGTGTTGCTTTCTTCCAAGTGTTATGTAATGTATTTACCTTGTCTCATATTACTGCTACATCTGTGCTATACTGAACATTATGTATCAATAAAGATTACTATTATTATTTGGTGTAATTGCAAACTAGCAAAAAAGGTGTGCTGTAAGTGTTACTGTCGTGTTTTCGACATTGGTAAGTGTTTCGTCTGCTGTGTAAGTTTGGTATTTGCCAACAAAGCCAAATAAGCAGTTGTCACCAGTTTTGACTACAATGTTTGTTCATCTGGATGGCGTTGGTGTGCAGGAGTGTGTGCCTTAAAAGGAGGCAGTCTGCTCATAGTTTTTCATGTATTAATATCATGTTCTTATGACTATAATAACTATGTTGAAGGTAATGTATACTGCCTGCCTAATTGTGTTTAGGAAGCCCGTAACAATGTTTGTAATGTGGAAGATCCGACCTGAGAGTCTGTTCAAATAGTGAACAAAACATCCAGTTTCAAAACAAGATTTATTGGCGGGGTGAATTAATGCAAACCCTTTGATGTTTAACAATTTCCCAATTTACCACATTCAACACATTCAACACAACAGACTGCCTGTTACAAATTACTGCGCTGGCTATTCAGGGTAGAGCAATAGACTGTCTCTCTTTAAACAAATCAAGGTTGTCATATAAAACCGTTATATTATGTCTCATAGTGATGTTATATCTTTTAGATGTGTAACTACTACTAATGCAACACGGCCTTGCTGACTCGCCACAAAAATTTCCCACAGCACATTTATATTGTATGCATAGATATTTTCAGTAACCAATGCTGTATGTGTTTGGGTCATCACAGAACGTCAGTGTCCGATATCAGACAAAATCAGTTTCGTTTGGGGAAAGGGGTTCAGAGGAAGTTTTTACTGGTGTCAGACATCGATATTTTATGCTGCGGACCGATACTGTTAATATATTGATATAATCATATCAATATTGACAAACTTTCATCTGAGGAGGGGACTGAGGCCAGGTAAAAGTAATTTTGTCTGATATCGGACATTGAAGGTCTGAGATGATTCCTTAGCGTGCGAATGAGTGAATGCCATCTTGTAAACATTGACAGTCGGAACTAGACGTGTGACTTGTTGCTTCAGCTGACCTACGACTACAAGTTTGACTTCGAGGACGACCAGCACAAGATCCCATGTCTGTGCGGCGCGCCCAACTGTCGCAAGTGGATGAACTGAGCTGTGGTAGTCCCACGGAGGTCTTTCCCTTCACGACTGACGCGACGGCTGCTTCATTCAGTCCAGATGGGAGGATGAACTGTGCGGGAGAATTCATGAAACGTATGAATTTCTAGTGTGGGGAATAACCGAATGTTCCCGTCTATAAGTGTGCTGCGTGTCTCTGTATGCTATAACAGTGAAGACAAGCAAAGTGCTACCGGGTAACTGAGCCATGCTATAACAGTGAAGACAAACAAAGTGCTACTGGGTAACTGAGCCGTGTGTTTAATCAAAGCCTTGCTCACAGACAACTTCACAAAACGTGTGGGTCAATCTCAAACAGAGCATGGTAAAGTAACGACCAATTATATGCATTTTACCATGTGCAGACACTTCCAAATCAGTATGTAATTAAGTAAAAGTGTCAGCGGCACTATCTACGAACATCAACTTCTGTACAGTGTCTATATATATATATATACATACACACACACACACATATATATATACCTGTGGATGCTGTCGAGATTTTAATATACATCGTTTAGCAGAGATATATATACACGTATACGACTATACACCCGAAGCCGGCTGTTTGTACATTTTGTTGATATTGTACAATATCATGTGATCATGTCATGTACAAAGGAGAGATGGAATGTTTTGCTGGCGAGCATTTACGAGATGCTTTATTTTCTGACGCCATGTGTATGTAGAGACTAACGTCGTCGCAACAACTGCTCCCCTGGATGCAGCTGCCGCATTTTTGGTTTGCGGATTTCTTTCCGTCGCAGCACGAATTTCATTCGTCCGTTTGGAATTGCTCAAGACGCTGGCAGAGAGGGTCGCCAGCGTGACGAAAATGTTGTAGAATTGTCAAAACTGTTGTGTCTACGTTTAGAATATCGGTTTCTCGTAAGTGAAAGGTTTTTTATTCATATCCCGACATGTGAATTTCATTGCAGTAGCGTCCTGGTGGTCATATTTTCCGGATTGCATTTGGGTATCGCAGCCAGTTGATTTGGTTACAAGTTTGACGATGCGTGCAGCATCTGTTGTGATTAGTTACTTCGTGTTGACTTGTTTGTTGCTGTATCAGTTCTCTTGTTTTAATGTCGAGTTGCTGTATTTGAACTGTTGACGACGTATAAAATTAATCAGTCATTGAATCGAATATGTACAGTGGTCGATTGTGTTAACAGTTATGTATTTTTTCAGGCCTGTACACATTTACATGTGTTTGGCCAAAGTGCGAATTTTTCTGGTAGATTTTTGAGTAGTGGAACAGGAGGTGGCATTTGTACAGATAGTCCTAAAAATTCTTATGAACTCATCTGGTGTGTATGTACTTGTATATGTTTGTGGGATTTATAAACTATTTGTATCTGTTGATGTGTGAATTCGTGATTATGTAAATGAGAAGCAATTATATAGAATATGATGTGAATTAGAGAGTGCAGAGATGCATGTAAAGTGAATACTACCTGACTGGTGTACATGTTTTGTTATTTTGTAGGATTGTAACAAGTGAATTTATTTATAAATTGGGAGACTAATACTCCATGTGTTGTTTTTGAAGGTACACAAACTAAAAGTAGTTGAAGCAAGAACGTGGAATTGTATATTTCGGCGAGATGACATTGTTCTCAACGATCTGTAGGAATGAGACGATGGAATCTGAATAAAATCATTCTGACGGTGAAATTGTCACTTCTTGTTCCGTGATTTGTTGTCCGTAAACCCAATATGGACCAACTGTATAAAAGAACTTATTTAGGTATTGATGTGATGAGTGTGCATTATGTTGGCGGTTAGAATATCTGTTGTGACAACGTTTCTATGATGTGGCTGTCGTGACAGGGTTTGGTTTGAGGAAACCCAGGCTCATCCAGATGGCCTAGGTCATCAGTAGGCGTGCACGTGACAGTAGCCAGTATATGTTACAGTAGACAGTGTTGAGGCTTGGACATCGTCGTCTTGAGCCATCAGAGCGGCCTGAGTGATATTAACGTCGCCCACGGGATGTCTGCACCAAGGAGGATCATTGTACTCGCACACAACACACGAATACGCAATGCCTGTCTAGCTACATGTAGCAGCCAGTCCAGTTACAGGTAGCTGAAAACAACGGGATTAAGAGAATCAGTGGAATAAAACGAAATCACAGAAGGATGATGGTGGAATTAGGACGAGATTGCAACGAAAGAACACAAAAAGATAGACAGTTAGGAGCAGACTGCGATGGGCTGAACATATGAATAACCAGGAGAAAATGATAGCGTGGAATACTGAAGAGGTGGTAGAAGAAGACCACAAGGGAGAGATAGTGTGAACAGTCAAGGGCTACTCACCGAGTTGTGTGTGTGTGTGCATACGTGCGTGCGCGTGTGTGTGTGTGCATACGTGTGTGTGTTGTTGTTTTGGTGATTAAAGGTCAGTAGAACCGTTATTTATACAATATAAAGTACGTGTGACAATGAGTCAAATGGTTCATCAGACTGGATGGTTCAAATGAATGATATTTTTACTTATTTCAAATTTCCGTAACGTTTTGGCTGCCATCAACAGTCTTCCTCAGATATCTACCACTGGTCTGAAAACTGCTGAAAGCACCCGGAATGTCACGGGTAAAGGTAAACTGACAGTGAAATAAATAAAACAATATCACTCATTATATATGACAATGCTGGAGCCTCTGCTTGGAGATTGGTCTTACCTGTTGTTCCGACACTGACCCTGTCTTCCTCGGCTTGGTGGATCTGTCGTATGAGTCTGGTGATTGCAATAGTCAGCGCCGCCTCCACCTTCTTGTACTCTGGCAATCACATCGTCATAGATATAAGTTTAGTGTTGTATATAACTTTAACATATGCAGGCGTCTAGGTAAAACTAGACGCCTAATACGTTCACATCGGAACTCACGGGTAACATGTCGCGTTTGTGTTTTATACATTATTGAAGTTCGGATTATCACACAAAAGTGTGTGACTAACATCGTGTGATCTTGACCCTTTTCCAACAACTTTACCTAACGCATATCAATTCGTTTATCCTATTCCTACTAGTATTATAGATATGTCAATGCTGGTGTTGATGATTTCAAAGTCAAACAAGCTCTTGTCAATCCTCTTATTAAAAACCAGTGTGCAAAAATTACCTAAAGAAATATTGTTGCGCTCAGTTTTCTATCGAAATTATTGGAAAGGTTGCTGCAAATGTTACTGCGTGGTAGTATTTTCAAAAGTACAACTTCCTGCAACTGTTTCGGCGTGAGTTTTACGAATGAAGAGAGCCTTTGGTTGCATACAGACTCTGTGTCGGAGGTTCTTGCTCCTTACGCGTCTTGGTATATGATGTTAGTAGTAGACGTGTGCTGTTCACTCACCATAAATCAAAGGAAGGAGATAAGGAAATTATCAGTCGAGCACATTCTGCCCTACTGATAAAAAATAACATGGCTCCTACTAATAAAAAATTTTGTTTATAAACATTGGTTAAAAAAATCAAAACAAGTCTACTAATACATTTTTTTGGTTTATAAACAATGGTAGCCTACCTATAAAAACAAGACCACCCAAGTAAGAAAAGGAGTATGTAGTGCTGACCTCTTGTGGATGTGTATGTTGCTATGAAGGGTTCTAGTGTATGAAAGAGTATATTAGGTGTCACTGGTGTAGTGGTATATAGACCAGTGCTAGCGGTAGTCTCGCCTAAAGGAGAGTGACAGACGATGGAGAGACACATGTACGAAATGGCCAGTCGCGTGTACGAAGCTGGAAACAAGGATACGGCTATACGGTTCCGTGGAGCGGCCTCGATCATGTCGAATTTCTACCCGTGTCGAGTTGTGGCGTACGGTCGGGTGTTCAGATCGGTCGAGCACGCTTATCAGTTTAGAAAGGCGATGTTTAACGAAGACGAAGAAGGTGCGGAGTATATCAAAGAGGCGTGGTCGGCCTATATAGCGAAGCGAAGAATTTACCTCATCAGGAAAACGAGGACGGGGGACGCGTGGGACGCCGTTAGGGTCGAATGTATCAAGGCGCTTTTAATGGCCAAGTTTGGAGCGTCCAAAAAGTTGAGAGACTGCCTGTTGGCTAGCGGCGATGTCGAACTGGTGGAGTGGGTACCGTCGAAAGAGGGGTTTTGGGGGTGTGGTTACGGGGGTCAAGAAGGTCAAAACATGCTGGGAAAGCTGTTGATGGAGGTGCGTGCCATATATAGAAGAGACGAGAAGAAATAGTTCACTCTTCGACCGGGCACCAGTCGTCGCTATGGACACGTCGTGGAAGCACCCTTTTACGTGTATAGTAGCCGGACCTACGGGGTGTGGGAAGACGACTTTCGTTACTCGTCTGCTGCGTTTTGCCTCGTCGATGATCGAACCGCCTCCGGAGAAAATCCTTTGGTGTTATGGACAGTGGCAAACCGGCTACGACTCTATGACGACCGACGTAGAGTTCGTAGACGGCCTGCCGGAGCCGAAGACCCTCGACGCGAAAACTTGAACGCTCATCGTACTCGACGACCTTGTGGAAGAAACGGACAGTCGGGTCACGACCTTATTCACACACAAAAAGTCACCACTGCAACGCGTCGGTCGTACAGCTTCTACAGAACCTCTTCCCGAAAGGGAAAGAAAGCCGAACCATCAGTCTAAACGCTCAATATAGTTCAAGAGCCCCCGGGATGCTCGACAGGTGGGCCACCTAGTGAAGCAGATGTATCCGGGTAGAACTAAATACATTATGGAAGCATTCGAAGACGCCACGTCAGAAGCCTACGGTTATCTCCTGGTGGATCTAAAACAGGAGACGCCAGAAATCGCGCGCCTGCGTACTAATATTTTTCCCGACGACGTCGTTCAGTATGTATACGCGCCGAGAGTATAAAAGGAGGGGTAACGCGGCGCAACCGACATTATTGTGCAAGATGACAGAGCGCGTCAAGAGGCACATCCTAGCCCTGCAGCTATTGCGTAGGTACAAGAAGAATACAGATCTGAGAAAAGCCGTAATCGCCCACGCGGATACCGATCTCATCTGTAGTCTGTGCGACTGCGCGTACAACATTCTGAGGGGAAACGTGAAAATATCAAAGAAGCAGAAAAAAGTACTGGCAAAATACTGGAACCATCTGCATAAGCTAGCGACGAAAAAAGTACCCGTCAAACAGAAGCGCACCATCTTGCAAACGGGGGCTGGCGACTTTCTGACGGCACTGCTAGCACCGTTGGCGAGCACCTTTCTGACGCTCCTCAGACAGGCCATAGGTTGAATGCAGTACGCGAAAAAGATGGCGTTGGTAGCTGTTCACTCACCATAGATCAAAGGAAGGAGATAAGGAAATGATCAGTCGAGCACATTCTGCTCTACTGATAAAAATTAACATGGCTTCTACTAATAAAAAAAATTGTTTATAAACATTGGTTAAAAAAATCAAAACAAGTCTATTAATTAAAAAAAATGGTTTATAAACAATGGTAGCCTACCTATAAAAACAAGACCACCCAAGTAGGAAGGAGTATGGTGCTGACCTCGTGTGCATAAAATTTAATAAACTAGTGTAAGAAAGAATACCTAGATGTAGCTGGTGTAGGTTTATTAGAGTGCTAAATTGTATTTTTGACAAGGGCCCTAATGCGGTATGTAGTTGGTGTATTATTTCACAACACGACGCTGCTAGCAGCTATGATTGACAGCAGTGGGGTAACCCTAGCAACGAGCCACTGTAGGCTAACTGCGGCGGGTCCATTGAAGACCAATGTACGACTGTAGACAGGAGCCGGCGCGGTAGGCTATTAATAGCGACTGACGGTGTGGCTGTCTGGGACACTGGGTGGTTAGGGAATAGTATGTACCGCAAGCAGGCATTTTATTTTATCGGCATTCTGGCATACTGGTAAAGCGAAAGTACGCGTCAACCAGGCGTTTTACTAGCAGCGCGCTAGCATTGCGTAAGCTGAAGGCTTATTCATAGTGGATTATCTCGGCTGTCTGGGACATTGGTGGTAAAGTGCCGGTATGTACGGCAACCAGGCGTTTATTTTCTGGCTAGTGTGCGTCAACCAGGCGTTTTATTTTATCGCCTCTCTAGCAGCGTGCTAGCATTGGATAGTGAAATATCGTTGACTACTAGAAGGAAGGAGACGGTGAAATTTAATAAATGAGGCATTTTATACGGTTTTAACATTTTATTAATATATTAATACAGAGTATGTCATTGTCGAGGTGACCGGCCCGACCACGCCCGTGTGGTCATTGTTGGCGTCAGGTCATCGCCCCGACTGCGACCCGTCGTGTGAGGCCATCCAGGTGGCGTTGGTCGGGTTGTCATTGGCAGCAGGTCGAGCTGAGCGGCACGACCACGGGCCGCCATACGAACCCAATTCATGAAGGTGGCGCGGGGCTGCGGCGCCGTGACGACGCGGGGCTGCGGCGCAACTACGGCGGGCGTGAGAGGTGGCCAGGCGCTGGCATCGGGCTCTTCTACCTCCGTTGACGCGGGTAAGGGAGGTGGCGGTGTTCCGAAACCCCGCCAATCCAGGGGGAGACCCCGTCTTGCTAAATAGTAGACCCTGTAAACATAGGAAAGATTGGTGACTAACGAGTGAAAACGTTAGAAGGCGTGTAAAAGGTAGGCTCGCTATATTGAATATTACATAAAGTGGTGTAACGTACCAGGCGAGCTCGCGTTGCGCAAGTCTTAATTGCGTCTTCAGCTCCTCGTAAGTAGGTTCTGTACTCATGGTGGCTGTGTAACGAAATGCGCTGTTGTTTTCAACGCGCCCTATAGGCGTATGTAGCCCTGCCGTCGTGCACATAGGCCCTTACCGAAAGTATTGCGCAATATAACGAAAGGATTGCGCAATATTAAAAACCGACTAATAAAGATCTCAATGTATGAATTGAACGGTGTATATTGTAAAATACCGACTAGAGACTCGTAAGGAAGGTTATTTTTCGAGAAAAACATTCTGTAAAGGCGAACTAAAAGCGAGTGTACTGAAGCGACCTGTAACTTTTTATATTTTCAATAAACTTGCTCGACACGCTAGCTGCGCGGTGTACGTGTTCGAGGGCATGAACGTTTCCCTATAAATAAGCAGGCTGAGACCGTGTGTTCACTCGTTTGTGGTGAGCTGCTAACGTAGTTTTCTCTGCGCTCTTACAGACGGAACTGCTATGGCGGCTGCTCAAGGTACCAAAATGTCGGGTCTGAAGAAGAAGAAGATTCCGACTCCTAAACTGGCGATAGAGCACGCTACTTTGAAGGCTATTGCGTCTACCGTCGCTGCTGGCCGTGAGGATGCTGCTGCAGCGGTGCCCCCGTCGACGGTGCGTGCGATCAGCGAGTCTGCTGTGGTGCCCCCGTCAACGGCGCATGCGAGCGGGTAGTCTGCAGCCGCCCCTGTTTCGCCGACGACGGCTAAGGCCGCCGAGTCCGATGCGGCAACGCCTGCGTCGACCTACGAGCCGCCGACGGTGAGTTTCAAAAACCTCCTGGCCGCCGAAGACGACGGTGTGTATATCGTGGCGACCTCTGTCAGGATCGGTGCCGTAGCTTGGAGGGCGAAGTGCACGTACGCGGGGTGCCCGGAGTGCCGACGCAAGCTGACCCGTATGAGAGATGGAACCCTGAAATGCATGTCACACGGCGCGGGCGTTAATCCGAGACAATATTTCTCGGTGCGCGCCATGCTGACGGATGTCGGTACGGTGGAACCGGAAATGTGGGTTACTTTGTTTGACGACGTCATGGCGGGTCTCGTGACCTACGAGGCCGCCTATCTGGCACCTATGCCCCCTGAAAAACTACGTGATACTATACAGGAGATTGTGGGGACGGTCAGGGTGGGGGGAAATGGCCATGTACACTGTGCGAAGTCTGACGATTGTCCCGAAGGCCGAGTAGATGATTGAATGAATAACGCGCGCTTTGCTAGTGCTGTAGGACGCTGGAGGAAAGACCCTTGCCCGCGATCTCGTGTTGGACGGCATAGTGGCGGACGCCATGAGATCAACGCTCGAGGGTGCGACGGACCCCCTTGACAATCATCTGCCAACGTGTACCCCGTGGGAGGTTACGTGCGTGGTACCCGACGGTGTGGAAGAGGCTGCGGAATTGGTCTTCGATAACGGGCCGCGAGCGCTGATTAGGCGTTGCGTGGAAGAGTCGGGGCCGACCGTCAAGCGCGTGAAAGTGGACTCGATCGGTGAGACGTCGTGTAGGTACACGACCCTTCAGCCCCTGCCGATGTACGGTCCCCCGGACGTCGTGTCAAAATGATCGAGCGATGAGCAGCCACCATCGCTGATATCGCCATCCACACCCGCCCCCGCGGTAACGCCCGACGCACTTAAAAGCGCCCTGCTGCGAGCGCTTGCCGAGTCTATCGGCGAGGTCGTGCTGGCCCGTGCGCGACGCGAGTGTAAGGGATGCGCCCCCTCGCTGATATACGGCCCCGTGGCGCATATGTTCGGTTGCCGAGAAAGTGCGAAAGTCATGTGCAAGCGACATTCTCAGTTTGTACTGAATGATTTCATGGGTTGGCCGCTCGTGCCGTGTGCGGTAAGGCTGATGCTACTACTAAGCGACCAGACTTGGTTGCCGGATCGTTTCGAGGAGGCGACGTTCACGAAGAACGTCATCGACTGGTCCCTGACCAACTGGTTGATCTGCGAACACAACGCGGCCTGGAGACGGCTGTGAAAGAATACCTGAGGAGTTGTTGTT
This sequence comes from Paraescarpia echinospica, assembly GCA_020002185.1. NCBI lineage: Eukaryota > Metazoa > Annelida > Polychaeta > Sabellida > Siboglinidae > Paraescarpia > Paraescarpia echinospica. Next base: position 75,895,943 of record CM034533.1, on the reverse strand, counting down.
GCTGGAAGTAGCCCCTGCTACGAAAACGAACAAATAACGCCTGCCGTAGTAACGAACAATTAGTAGTAAAGTTCTATATGAAAACGAACTGCCTGCTGTAGTGGTGCTATGAAAACGATCAAATAAAGCCTGCTGTAGTAGCAACGAACAATTAGTAGTAAAGTTCGCTATATAGTGTGAAAAAGAACTGCCTGCTGTAGTGGTGAAATTTCGTGTTCGATCTGTATTTACGCTTAATAAAATGTTAAAACCGTATGAAATGCCTCCTTTATTATGCCTGTCCCGAACAGCCACGCATTCACCAAAACAGTCAGCCTGCCGCACGCATTCTAACAATCGGCGAACCCCCGCCTACAGTCAGTTCCAAAATAATAGAACGCCCGCCTCCCGAACCATTCACCAAAACAGTTAGCCCACTTTCTTCCGCACGCAGTCGGCGAACCCCTGTCAATCACCCCGCCCGCCGCTAAGCGCGCCCTTCACCAAAATAGAACGCTCCAAACATTCACCAAAACAGTCAGCAGCCGCACAATCGCAGTCGGCAAACCGACGTTGTTTACGCTCAACCTCTACTATCAGGCAGCGCCTCGCAATTACGCGCTCAACCCCTAGTAGTCAGTGCCGCGCGATCGCGAGCACTCGTTCAACACCTAGTGTCTTACAACGCATCAACGCGAGCCGTCATCGCCATATAGGCGGTAGTCGGAGTCCGACAAACTTAATAACGTTGGCGGGGTTGACTGGGATAGACGCGCGCACTGCAGAGCCTCCCTGACTGAATGACTGACTGACTGACTGACAGTGCTGCCACCTCATGGCGTTCTGCCCTATATGCGGTCGTGTCGTCAACCACCCTCTAGCGGCGCACGCGTGCAAGCGCTACAAATGCCCGAATTGTGAGCGTGTCTACGTCTACCGTAGCGGTGTAATGAGGCATATGAAGGCAAAGACATGCGAACCGCGGGCCGCTCACGAATGTCCGACCTGCGGAGAGACCTACGGCTAACGTCGTACTATGCTGAGACATGAGAACGACGCACCGTAGTCCCCCTAAAGAAGAAGAAGAAGAAGCTGCCCCCGAGATGGCGGTGTCGGAAGCGTTACAGCGGGTCGTTCACGAACACTGGTCGAGTATACGTACGTCCATGGCGCCCGGCCCTGTTCAGTCGAGGTGTAACTTTCACCTGACCGACTTGGACACGCGAACGCTCGAGCCGCGACTACGACTGGTATTCGACGAACAGTCGCACGCCTTTAAAATTAACCTAAGTTTTGGGTTTATTCTCAGACATAAGGAAACGGGGCGTTACCGATACTATCATTCGTCGTGTAACTGCTGCGGCCGCTACCTCGACTCCCCCGATCTGATTACCAGTAGTCGCTCTTTCGAACGGTTTCTCGAACGCGTCCGACAACCCGACGTTCTACAGTACGTCGTAGCGCAGAGACCCGACTAGTGGTGGACGGCCGAGTTGGTGACTAACGCAACCTTCCTTCTCAATACCTTCAAACACCTTCCAATCGGCTGTATCGACGGGCGTCTTCCCGCCTACCTACGCACCAGCAAGGCGGTTATCGCTCTAGAAAAAGATACACACAGTAGGCACTACACCTACAATCTGTGCCTCTTCCGTTGTCTGGCGCTCCATAAGGGCGCTAACGTAGCCGCTATGAAAGGCCCGACCTTAAAGTTTTTTCGCGGACTACGCCGCGGGGACGAGCGCCGACGAGTTCGCCGGCATTCCTCTGACGGCGCTCGATCGGGTGGAGACGGTCTTTAAAACCAACGTGATCGTCTATCGACTGGTGGAGGAGTCGGAACCCGGGAACCCGATTGCCGAACTGGTCCGTCGGTCGACCTATCGCTATCCCACGACTATGAACCTTAACGTTTACGACACACACTTTTCGTACATACAGGACGTTTCGCTGTTCTGTCATTCGTACCGATGCGGTAAGTGCGGCGACGCGCAGTGGCGAACCGCCACGAAACGACGTGCGAGGGAGGCGTCCGCCACGTCTTCCCCGGCGGGGTCTACAATCCGAACCCGTCCGTATTTCAACAGCTGGCCGACGAAGGTATCGACGTGGACTACTCTCTGCGCTACTTCCCGTACAGGGCGACTTTCGACTTCGAATGCTATTTCGACACGCGTGACCTACCGGCGGACAGCCCCAAGTGCCGGTGGCTCACCCGGCACGAATTTCTCAGCGTGAGTATCGCGTCGAACGTCCCCGGCCACGAGGCGGCGCAGTGTTTCGTCACGACCGGGGAATCGAACGAGCTCGCGAAGCGCCTGATCGCCGCCCTGGAGACGATGAGCGCGGCAGCGTGCGCGGCGCTGCAACCTTCGCACGAGCCTAACTTCGAAGAGATCAGCGCGTACGAAACCGAATGGGACCTCAAGTGAAAAGAAGAGTCGGCGGGCAAGATCCCGTACACCGTACTCGCCGAGCGCCTGTGGGACTACCTGCGCCAACTTCCCGTTCTCGGTTTCAACTCGGGCAGGTACGACCTGAAAGTCGTAAAGAAATATTTTTCCCCGCTTCTCATGGGTGACGGGGGCGGGACGTGTCGTCGGCCTTCACGACCAAACGCCAAAACAACTTTATGTGTCTAGGGACGGCGACGCTCAAGTTCCTGGACATCACCAACTACCTGGCCCCCGGTTTTAGCTACGACAAGTTCCTGAAGGCGTACGGTTGCGATGTGACGAAGGGTCACTTTCCCTACGAGTACCTGGACGACCTGCGGAGACTAGACGACGTCGAACTACCACCGCGGGAGGCCTTCTACAGTCACCTAAAATGCAAAGGGATATCCGACGAGGCGTAGGAGGGGTGCGCGAAGGTATGGCGCGACGAAGACATGACGACACTGAGGGACTTCCTCGTCTGGTACAACAACCTGGACGTTGCCCCGTTCTTGGAGGCCGTGCAAAAACAGTTCCTCTTCTACCAGCAGCGCCGAATCGATATGTTCAAAGACGCTATCAGCGTTCCGGGACTGACGCTCCTCTACCTGTTCAACGGTCTCCCGCCGCAGATACACTTCACCCTCTTCAACGAAGCGAACAAGGATCTGCACCGTCTCGTTCAATCTCAGATCGTCGGAGGTCCTTCTATCATCTTCGCGCGTCATCACGAGGCCGACGTGACCGTTCTACGCCGCTCTGAGTACGACGAGTCGGCCCAACCCTGTCGCTCATTAGTGGGCTACGATGCGAACGGCCTCTACCTGTGGGCGCTCACGCAAGACATGCCGTCGGGGTGGTACACGGGTCGACGCGCGGAGAACGCCTTTCGACCGGAAAGAGTGCATCGCTACGGCCGCATGGCCGTGGAGTGGCTGATGTGGGAAGCCGAGCGGACGGGGGTGGCTATACGACACCAGGTCAACGGGCGCGAGATTCGCGTGGGCAAGTGCCGGGTCGACGGGTGGTGTCGAGAAACGCGGACGGCGTACCAGTTTCAAGGGTGCTTCTACCACGGCTGTCCGTGTACGGGTAAGGAGACGAATGACGTCAACGGGAAACCTATTCGCCAACTGTACGCCGAGACGGTCGTCACTACGGCCTACCTTCGCCGCTTCGTCACGGTCGTCAAGATGTGGGAGTGCCATTGGCGCGCGGTGAGACCGCCCCCCGTTCGTCGACCGCGCCACGACCAACTCACGCGGACGCAGATCCTGGAGACCGTACGCGACGGTACCCTCTTCGGTCTAGTACTCTGCGACATCGCCGTACCGGACGAGCGGCGCGCCGCCTTCGCCGAGACGCAGCCCGTCTTTAAGAACGCCTACATCGACCGCGACGCTCTCAGCCCGTTCATGCGTCGCTACGCCGAGACGCACGAGCTCCTGTGCCGTCCTCAACGCACACTCGTGGGGAGCTTTTTCGGTACCGAGATCCTCCTCGCCACCCCGATATTGCGGTGGTATCTGCAGCACGGACTCGTCGTCGAACGCGTGTACGAGATCGTCGAGTACGACCCGGTCCCATGCTTTCGTCGCTTCGGCGAGACGGTCTCCGCCGCCCGACGCGAAGGCGACGCCGACCACGACAAGGTCATCCTCACCGATACGTTTAAACTTCTAGGCAATAGTTGCTACGGGACAATGGATTACGCGCGTCGATCTCCACAGAGACGTCAATTTCTGCACGACCGTCGGGGCCTCCACGCTGATAAACGATCGCCGCTTTCGATAACTCGACGTCGTCGTCCTCTATCGCCTCTACGAGGTGGCGTTGAACAAGCGCACCGTCAGGTACGACCTCCCCACACAGATCGGCTACTTCGTGTACCAGTATGCGAAGCTGCGCATGCTCCAGTTTTATTACGACTTCATCGCCAGCTACGTGCCGCGTCCCCTGTTTCAGTACTGCGCGATGGACACCGATTCAGCGTATATGTCCTTCGCGGGCCGATGCATCGACGACCTCGTGGATTCGGCCAAGCGCGAACATTACTTCCGGCACCGCGGCGAGTGGTTTTTGTCGGAATGCTGCGACGCGTACGCGGACGCGTACGTACAGTGCCGACTCGCCGGGCGATCGTGGGCCCCCGCCGCTTGCTGCGCGGCCCGTCGAAACTACGATAAGCGAACGCCGGGTCTTTTCAAAGAGGAATGGTCCGGTCGCGGTATCATCGCGCTGTGCAGCAAGACGTACTACTGTTTCGGCGCGGCGGGCGATAAGTACAGCACGAAGGGACTGAGCAAGCGCCAGAACGACATCGACAAGGACACGTTCCTCGCCGTTCTGCGGGGTCAGCGGAGCGGCCGCGGATGGAACCTTTCAAGGCTTTCAAGTAAAGGAATCGTCCGTGTTGACGTACATTCAGGAGCGCGCGGCGTTGAGCTACTTCTACGCCAAGCGACGCGTGCTCGACGACGGGGTCACTACGGAGGCCCTACTCGTATAACTCGTCTACCTAACTCATATAACTCGTCTACCCTACCTAGGGGCCACCCCCTCCCTAGGGGTGTATGTATGTATGTATGTAGGTAGGTAGGGACTAATAAAAGTGAAGACCGTCAATTGTTTTTATCGTTTTTTATTTACTACAAGCGATTAGCCATGAAGTGATACATTCAATTCGGTTTTAGCCAGTCGAATACGAGACAGTCGTTTGCCACCCTATCAATGCCGAATAGGTCCTTGAAACCGCTTAGCGGCATGCCGCGGCATCGGAGGAGTAGGTAGGTAACGCAATATTGTCCGCATACGTTAGACACCGCGCTCTGTAGCCTCTTGTCGTTGTACGTCCACGAGTCGCAGTTACGGCGCAGGAAGGTACGGAAGTCGGCGTGCAGCGGCGGTAGTCCGTACGTGTCGAAGTACTCGCCTTGTCGGTTCGCGTCCACGTAGACGGCGACCCAGTGTTCGCCCGGCTCGCCGCCGTCGTCGGTGTTGCAAACGAAGGCCGCTGGGTAGGTGGTGACCCGCCGGCGGCGTAGCTCGTCTTTAGGCAGTACGCCGAAGACGACCTTTTTAGAGTACTTATCGATCTCCAGGCGGCACATGAGCTGAAACGTATCCATGCTCAGTAGTCGTACACGACGTTGCGACTCCTGTCGATCTCTAGCACCGACTCGAACTCGCCGTACACGACGACGTTCACCGTCCGCGGTAGTGCCGCCGCGAAGTGTATCTCCGCGCGTAGCGCCCCCTTGTGTACGACGTAGAAATGGTCACCGTCGCAGCATTCCGGCGTCAGGTCGTTGCCCTCGTCCTCGTACGCCTTCCCCGTCGCCGCGTTCATATAGCTGATGACGTAGTTGTTCTTCGTGAAGTTCGGCTGCAGCGGCTTGCTCGACACCTGGCGTCCATCGACGAAGAGCGCGAGGAAGTTTATGCCTTTGTGCTTCGTGTTGAACGGTTTTTTTTATCGTAGGTCCCGTTATAGGCGTCTTTATCGACCAGGCACAGGAACACGCGTTTCGGCACTACCCCCAACCAGACGTTCTCGTGGATGTGAGACATGGTCCCCTGCGGTATCGAAAACACCTTGCAGTCGACTCGGTGTAGCGGTTACTTGGCCGTCCCCTTCGTCAGCGCATTGATATGACCGAGCTGAAGGTCCGCTTTCACCCTGGCTTTTCGCACATGCAGGAAGGCCTCCAGCAGTACGATTTTGGGATCGTTTCCCCCCACCACGAGCGAAAAAACGTCCTTGCTTCGCACCTTCAGTAGGTAGCGGTTTTGCATGAACACGTCAGCGTGCATTCGTCCGAACAGCTCCACCTCCCGACTGCGCCGGATGTGCGCGTGGCGACGCGTGTACCCCTCTTTGGCGTCCGCGAGCTCCTCCATTTGCCCGGCGGTGTCCTTACACCACAGACCGCCCTCGAACTGCGTGTTCTTGGCGTCGGCGCCGTAGCTCAACAGGGTCTCGATGTAGGCCCGATACGCGTAAGTGTTAGTCGACGGAGTCACGAGCGTGCCGTTCAGCGACACTTCGACTTGACTGAAGAGCGAGTGCAGGAAGTTATTGACCGGTCCCACCTGATCGCAGTCTAGGAGGTCGGTGCCGTCCCCCCTCACCACTTTGAATCGTCGTCTCCCGAGCCCGGAACTAGAAACTCGATGGGCCCGCCCGCATCGAGCGCCGTCAGGGGTTGATGATCGATCCACTGGCCGCTCTCGATGCTCGTCTGCGTCATCGGGACGCTGAACAGGTCCAGTTCGCTTTTTACCCCCTCGCACGACTGTCGATGGACGAACGCCATTCTACTCGGAGAATATGTCCCTCGGAAGCTTTTGCTTCTTGCGCGGCCGTTTCGTCTTACTGACCGTCGCCGCTCTACCCAGTGGTTTAATACGTCGTCGTTTCGGCGCCTGCTTATTCAGCAGTCCGTCCACAAGGTCGGCTCCCGCCTCTTTCGCGCGCCGTTTCACCGACTGTTTCAGACTCTGCCCGTCGACGACGTCACGCGCCACGCGTACGCCCATCTTGAGAGCCCGCTTTCCCAGCGCCAAGGCCCCTCTCTTGATAAGTGGCATGGCGCTTCGAAACAGGCTCCCAAAAAGGTTCCCCAGGCCGTGACCCCACTGCACTCTAGAACCGGCGAATACCGGGAGGTTGCCGCCGACCTGCCGGGTGTAGTAGTCTTCGTACGCCGCCTTCGGCATCCTCAAAACAGTTTCGATTTACAGCGTCTGACGTGAAGCGTCGCCACGAATTTTCCCTGCTCGAATAGTATCGGGCGACCGAGGTCGTCCCTTATATCTATTTCGATCGTGGCGAACTTTTTCCGTAGTAGGGGTACGTATTGTATGCGATCGAACGTATTCGAAACGCTGGTCCCGTGCGTGCCGTGGACGGGGACGGACCGGAGTAGCGGAGCGAAAACGTCGCGCGATTCGACGATGTCCGTGTTTACGTACAGCGTGTCGAGTCCCTGATGCATGTCCACCGTGGACGCCGCCTCGCGCTCGAAGGTGAATGCGCCTTCACCGCTGGGAAAGAAGGTGGTCCACGGGTCGAGCTGTAGGCCCGTCTGAATTTCGGGACTTTTCATAACGCACGAGCTGAACCCGAACATGCTCGTCTGGGCACTCTGGAGCGGCATGGAAAATGCGACGCCCTTCGACAAACGCAACGTCATGCGGTTAGAGATCGGGCTGTAGCGCATGTTTGCCTTGACCCTGGCGGTGCTCGCCTTCTAGCGCCGCGTTGATTTTTTCTGTCAACTCGTGAGTGTTGTTGTAGAAACAGTGAGGGTTGGTGCAGGTGCAGTAAATTAGGGTACCGTCGGTGGCCCGATAAACGTTTTCTTCTCCCTTTTCGCAGGCTAAATAGAAGACGGCGTCCTCTTCTCTCACGTTGTGCGGGTATTGTTGCTCTACCAGCCCGCATTCCCAGCGCCCCGCCAGATCGGTGCCGTGCGGTAGAGTCGTGATGTAGTGGGTTAGCGTATTGTCGGGGTAGTCTTTCATCGAGGCGTTACTCGGTAGCGTCAGATAAAAATCGGACGACGCCATCGCGCCTCATAGACGGACTCGGCAGTAGGTAACCGAGGCAGCTACTCAGCAGCGCCGTCCACAGATTGGAGTCGCCCTGACCGCGCGATAGATTGTATATGCTAACCAAGATGACCGTGTACAGGACGACGATCTGACACAGGAAGACGATCTCGGCTTTGGGGCACTCGTTACCGCAGATACGCCATTGGGCGTTCGTGGTGGTGGTGGTGGTGGTGGAGTCGTCGACGACATCGGTCGCATCCACAGAGACGCATGAGTCGACGGCGGGCTCTTCGACAAATACGCCTGAGTCGGCGGCGGAATTCGGCATCGGCTGCTGCTGGTGCTGTCGTCTCGACGGTATTTATAGCGCGACTGTCGTCCGACGCGACGACATCCTTCCTTTATCGCGCAGAGACGCCATGGAGCGCGTTCGTCGACGGGGGTGGCGGCGAGGCCGCTCTGTCGACACAGCTGCACCCTCCCTTTGTCGTATAATAAAACGAGGCAAGCCTCCAACACTTTTCGCATCGCGTCCAGGTCATCCCTTATAGTCCACGAGCGCCTTGGCGTCGATCCAGCTGTTGAACGAGGACGGATAGCCGGACCACTTGACGAGCACCTCTTCACCCTTACCGCGTCGTCGTCGACGTCTCTGTTGAACCTCCTCCACCCGATATAGTTTATCTTTCGAGACGACTACCTTTTGTAGCTCCGGCTCGTAGAAGGTGCCGTCTAGTACCGTTCCGGCGTCGTCCGCCAATCGGTAAACGGGAGGGTCGGACGGGTGCACTTCTACGACGGTGAAGAGTTCTTCGCCCCAGTTAGCCATGTACCCTTTCATGAAACGCCCTTTCACCTTGCTGATACGTACGCGGTCCCCCTCTCGCAGTTTTGGCTTGTTTTTCCGACACCCGCCACCGTACAGCCGTTGCCGCACGCTCTCCTGGTTCTCGACATCGACGCTCGCCGGTGTCCTACCGATGCTTCGATGGTAGGCGTTGTTGTACGACCCCACGAGGCCGGGCAAGGCCTCCACGTACCTCAACGTCTGGTGCTTCGTGAAGTTCCTCCACATGCGGGTCTTCAGCGTACGATTGAATCGCTCCACGACACTCGCTTTGATCTCTTCGTTATGGGTCACGAAGTCGTGGACGCCGTGCGCCTTCAAGAGTTTCTGAAAGGGTCTGTTGAGAAACTCCGTGCCCTTGTTGGTCTGCAGCGCGTTCGGCGGTAGTTGCCGCTGCAGCAGGGCCTCGAAGGCCGTAACGAGCGCCTGACCGGTTTTACTCTTCAACGGGACGCACCACGCCAACTTCAAGAAGACGTCTACGACCGTCAATAGAAACGTTGTCCCATCGTTGTGCTTTTTCAGGTTAGCTACGTCGACGAGATCGGCTTGCCACTGCTGGTTTCGACCGCCCACGATAACGCGCCGTCGTTTAAAGCGTCATTTGACCGGTTTGTGAAGGGTATAGGCATCCTGCTCCGTAAACCACCGCTTGACGGCCGGTTTCGGTACTAGACTCGTTCGGTGTAGTGTGTCGACGCCGGCGTAACTCCCCACCTGCTTCAGATCGAAGTAGGTACGCCTCAGTAGGTCGTACTGAGGGCGCGAGTTCCGTTGAAGGTTTCGTTGCGTACGACGACGCCTCCGGGGCACCACCGCTCCTATGGGGTCTCTGGCCGGTTTCTATATAATACACAGAAAAATAAAGAGAAAAGAACTGCTGCTGCGACTACGCCGACGACGACTACCGTTCTTTGTCGCATACTGAGTTCTGAGCCGGTCGGGCGTTTCACCATCTTTAATAGGTGACCCACGGGCGTTCGAGCGAGCGAGTGCGAGGCTTCGCCGTTCACTTCGGCGCGCGTTGTATGTACGCCCGACGCCGGTGGTTACCGACGAGTTCCACGGGAACGTTCAGCCGCCTCAGATGACCCCCGAACGCCTCCCAGCCGACCGGTGATGCCACCCTCTTCCTTTTTCTCATGAGATCGTTAACTAGATCTACCATGTTACTTCCGTCTATCGCGTTGCCATCGTACACGAACATCCCTCGGTTGTTCCAGCGAATCAGCGGGTCAGTTTTCAATTTCTCCACCAGGAGGCGGGCCTTTTCTTTCAGATTCTTCGGTATGCTTTTCACGATTTCGCTCTCTATACCGGACGGTCCCGTCGGCTGAGGCGGCGTAGACGGCGGCGGCGGCGGTGGCTGATGGTCGGTCGTCGTCGACTCTCCGTTCACCACGGACACTCGTAGCGGTTGCTTCGCCCGAGACGTCTCCATGGTATTGTACCGACTCAGTAGTTGATTGTACGACGCTACCTTTTGTCGGTCGGACAAATCCGTACGCTCGAGAACGGTCTTCATGTCGCCGTCCAGGCTGCTCATCACACGTGACGTGGTCGAGGTCGGCTGGGAAAGTAACGGGAGTAGACGCTCTACCAACCTGGGGTCTACCAACGCCATCTTCTTCGCGTACTGCATTCAACCTATGGCCTGTCTGAGGAGCGGCAGAAAGGTGCTCGCCAACGGTGCTAGCAGTGCCGTCAAAAAGCCGCCCGCCCCCGTTTGCAAGATGGTGCGCTTCTGTTTGACGGGTACTTTTTTCGTCGCTAGCTTATGCAGATGGTTCCTGTATTTTGCCAGTACTTTTTTCTGCTTCTTTGATATTTTCACGTTTCCCCTCAGAATGTTGTACGCGCAGTCGCACAGACTACAGATGAGATCGGCATCCGCGTGGGCGATTACGGCTTTTCTCAGATCTGTATTCTTCTTGTACCTACGCAACAGCTGCAGGGCTAGGATGTGCCTCTTGACGCGCTCTGTCATCTTGCACAATAATGTCGGTTGCGCCGCGTTACCCCTCCTTTTATACTCTCGGCGCGTATACATACTGAACGACGTCGTCGGGAAAAATATTAGTGCGCAGGCGCGCGATTTCTGGCGTCTCCTGTTTCAGATCCACCAGGAGATAACCGTAGGCTTCTGACGTGGCGTCTTCGAATGCTTCCATCATATATTTAGTTCTACCCGGATACATCTGCTTCGCTAGGTGGCCCACCTGTCGAGCATCCCGGGGGCTCTTGAACTATATTGAGCGTTTAGACTGATGGTTCGGCTTTCTTTCCCTTTCGGGAAGAGGTTCTGTAGAAGCTGTACGACCGACGCGTTGCAGTGGTGACTTTTTTTAGTGAATAAGGTCGTGGCCCGACTGTCCGTTTCTTCCACAAGGTCGTCGAGTACGATGAGCGTTCTAGTTTTCGCGTCGAGGGTCTTCGGCTCCGGCAGGCCGTCTACGAACTCTACGTCGGTCGTCATAGAATCGTAGCCGGTTTGCCACTGTCCATAACACCAAAGGATTTTCTCCGGAGGCGGTTCGATCATCGACGAGGCAAAACGCAGCAGACGAGTAACGAAAGTCGTCTTCCCACACCCCGTAGGTCCGGCTACTATACACGTAAAAGGGTGCTTCAACGACGTGTCCATAGCGACGACTGGTGCCCGGTCGAAGAGTGAACTATTTCTTCTCGTCTCTTCTATATATGGCACGCAGCTCCATCAACAGCTTTCCCAGCATGTTTTGACCTTCTTGACCCCCGTAACCACACCCCCAAAACCCCTCTTTCGACGGTACCCACTCCACTAGTTCGACATCGCCGCTAGCCAACAGGCAGTCTCTCAACTTTTTCGACGCTCCAAACTTGGCCATTAAAAGCGCCTTGATACATTCGACCCTAACGGCGTCCCACGCGTCCCCCGTCCTCGTTTTCCTGATGAGGTAAATTCTTCGCTTCGCTATATAGGCCGACCACGCCTCTTTGATATACTCCGCACCTTCTTCGTCTTCGTTAAACATCGTCTTTCTAAACTGATAAGCGTGCTCGACCGATCTGAACACCCGACCGTACGCCGCAACTCGACACGGGTAGAAATTCGACATGATCGAGGCCGCTCCACGGAACCGTATAGCCGTATCCTTGTTTCCAGCTTCGTACACGCGACTGGCCATTTCGTACATGTGTCTCTCCATCGTCTGTCACTCTCCTTTAGGCGAGACTACCGCTAGCACTGGTCTATATACCACTACACCAGTGACACCTAGTATACTCTTTCATACACTAGAACCCTTCATAGCAACATACACATCCACAAGAGGTCAGCACTACATACTCCTTTTCCTACTTGGGTGGTCTTGTTTTTATAGGTAGGCTACCATTGTTTATTTATAAAAAAAATTATTAGTAGACTTGTTTTGATTTTTTTTAACCAATGTTTATAAACAAATTTTTTTATTAGTAGGAGCCATGTTATTTTTTATCAGTAGAGCAGAATGTGCTCGACTGATCATTTCTTTATCTCCTTCCTTTGATGTCCTTTGATCTATGGTGAGTGAGCAGCACACGTCTACTCCTGATGTTGACACATTGTCGTTCTTCTTCTGATAACTTACACATCTTCATTATCTAGACCGTTGCGTTTGTCAACAAACCCTTTAGGCTAAGTGCTGTCAGGTATAATTCATATTCCAGATTTATGATGACATACTGACCGTGTACTTTAGCTACCAACAGGGCCGATTCGTAGTTCTTCCGCGCGTGTGTTAAGTCACCCATATCGACTGAAAAGCAGAGGTGCGATTTAAATGTGTGTGTGTGTGTGTGTGTGTGTGTGCGTGCGTGCGTGCGTGCGCGCGCACGTGTGTAAGCACAATAATAACAATGATCAAAACAAACCTTGCATTTCATTAAAAAAAGTTGGTTATTGCCAGTTTTCGTCCAGATTTACATATTTAACAATCTGGTTGCATAAATTACGGGACTCTCTCTCTCTCTCTCTCTCTATATATATATATATATATATATATATATATATATATATCTCTATATATATATATATATATATACAAACTAATATATATATATATATATATATATATATAGAGAGAGAGAGAGAGAGAGAGTCCCGTAATTTATGCAACCAGATTGTTAAATATGTAAATCTGGACGAAAACTGACGAATAACCAACTTTTTTTAATGAAATACAAGGTTTGTTTTGATCATTGTTATTATTGTGCTTATACACGCGCGCGCGCACGCACGCACGCACACACACACACACACATATATATATATATATACATATATATATATATTGAAATGCAAGGTTATTTTTTAGGTCGAAGTCCAACGGACTTATGCCATCACGCTGCGTCCGCCGTTAGCTGTCGTATCTCAGAAACCGTTCAGTAACTTTTCTCTAATTTTGTATAGACGTATCTTAGAGTACTGCCACTATACACAAGAAATCTGTATTTGATTGAATCATTCTAAGGGCACCTCAGGGGCCCCCAGAATGTTTACACTATCTAGTGATGTGGTTTTGAGAATGGCCCTTGAGACCACCCCCTAACAGTAGATTTTGCGTATTGTGCCATAAACAGAACCTGGCAGCTATACCCCTTCCCTACAACATATGTCACTTGCAGAGTCTGTGTCTTGCACGGATATCTATTTTTAATGCACTTGTTTTATATGGAAGTTGGAGGTTGTCTTTATGTTTGTAATTATACGCAGGATGTTTGTTAAAACATTGATTTACGATTTTTAGTCTTTTGGGCCGATGGTCCAACGGGCTTATACCATCACTCTACGTCCACCGTGCGCCGTTAGCTGCTATATCTCAGAAACCGTTCAGCAACTTTTTATCTAATTTTGCATAGACATATCTTATGGTATTGCCACTATGCACGATAAATCTGTATTTTATTGAATCATTCTATGGGCCCCCCCAAGGCCCCCAAAACTGGTAAATTTTAACGTTTTGCCTATTTTTCAAAAACTCTTCATTAACTGTTTCTCTGATTTTGCATAAACATTTCATGTGGAAATCTGTATTTCATTGAATCATTCTAAGGGCCCCCAAAATTATAAATTTTCTTACTAAGTTCTCTACTGCTGCAGAAGTTGGCAGCTGCCTAGCCACTGAGCTCTATTTATAACTGGCTGGCTGGACACCCTTATCTCTGATCACTGGGCTGGCTGAGTGAAGCAGACGGTGCATTATGCATTGGCTGGGTTCCTGCCTGCCATTGTGATGAGGCTCATGGATGTTGAAATAAATCAGTAGACCACAATAGTGAATTCTTCGGAAGTGATATCATTGGCTAGATGACTGCAAAACTACATGGCGTCATGGCATAAACGACCTTTAACTATGCTACATGCGAGATTTCAGCTCCTTTAAGGTTTCTACAACCAATGGAAATCGACATAAATAGCAGACTATCGGGATAAATTTCTACAGTATTTTTAATAACACATTAACTAATATATACAATCTTCACGAAACGGTCTACTCGAAAATTTTACTTCCAGGTGTATCTTCACTGGCATGCATATAGTCTCCACTAAACATGTCAACATTTTACTTCCATCATAACCCTGTAACTGATCTGTAACTACGAATCACCAAAAAACATTTAATTATTAATTACAAACTCACAATATAGTCCAAAGGACTTCAGGGCCTCTTTGCCCATTTGTTATCATTGTCATTATTGTGCGCATACAGGCGCACGCACGCACGCACGCACGCACGGATACATATTACATATACAGTAAACCTCGCCTAAGTCGGATCTTCGCTCAACTCGGACAGAATTCTGAGGAACGGTTGACTTGTAATGTATTTCCCATAAAAATCTTCGTCTAAGTCGGATTATGTAAGTCGGATCTTCGCCTAACTCGGACTAACTGAGTCTGTCCGTTTGATCCGACATAATGTGTTTTCCTCATCTAAGTCGGATCGGAGTATTCGACAAAAATCACTCGGTTGCTTAACTGGAGTACATGTACCAGATGAAGTAAAAAGTGAAACGGCTATTCCAAGAAAATGATGCAGACAGCCACAACCAGGTACGTAGGCGTGACGTATTCGCTCATCTAATGCAACTAGTACCATCCAGCCAATGGGCGCTGGTACTACCAAGGACATGATGTTCCATTACTGGCATATCCTGGCCACTAATGAGTAGACGCATCAGGATTCGTACCATTTTCTCAAAAAGTTAGACTATTTTGGACGCTGTCATTGCCCTGAAGTCAGCGTAGAACAAAGCAAAACTGGAAACACTTCTAAATTGCTACAGAAAAAGCTGGATTTGTCGAAGGTGTTGAACGTCAAGACGATGGCGACGACAAAGCAGCTGCGTCGTTCAGAAACACGTGACAAGCTCTGCGAGGTGTATGAAAATGCAATGTGTACGGCATATGACTATGTTGGTGTGGACGAGACAGCAGAAACTTTTGCTACTCCAAATATCGAGCAGATCATCGAAACCGTACGACACCCCGACGCAGACGGTTTACTGCGCGACGATGAGGACGACGAAGTCTCGGTGTCTGAAGGTAAGGCAACAAAACTCAGTGACAGACATGCTGCTTTACGGACGCTAAGACACTATGGTTTGACGCTCGGCAACAGTGAGATCGAAGAGTTGACCAACAAGCGCTGGCCATTCTCAACAAAGACCTACGCAGAGCAAGATTACTGACATTTACATATGTAAAATAATTTTTAAGGCTATACTGTTAGAGATTCCTGCCAGTTCACACTGATTATGTGTTACTGAAGGATACATGTGGGTCCAGCAATGGAATGGCGCAAAATTGTTCTAATACTGCGTAATATTGTGTGTTGCTCGTGGACATCTGGACACCTACCGCTCAGTGGCACTCACCTCAATCATCTCTGTCAGTCTGACACTGAGGGTGTGTAGCATTTCTGCTATTTCTGGATGTTTAAATATACTTTCCTGAGGTTTAATTTTATAAATGAGGAAGGTCAAGCCAGTAGATAGACATATTGTTAACCAACCGCCTTAGTTACGTAATTACAGCAACTCGGTTGCAGATCCGCTCAGTGAAGCGTGGTATTCTGTTGCTAGTGTTTCTAGGCAAGCAGTTGGTTTCACCGTAATCTTAGAGAGGGTGTTCCACAATGCCTTGTTTGAATTGTATATTGCATTAGCCAATAGAAATGATGGAAACCTGTCATATGATGTGTAATTAGGTCTGCTTATATAAACGTTTATTGTACGCATTTCGCCATCAGGGCGCTGGCGAAGGACTGTGACAGATCCAGGGTTAAATGAGACAGGTTGCCCTGCTGCTAAGAGAATGGCAAGTCAAGTCGTAAAGCGTGGTGGGAATCGTTAACGTGGGTTACGTTCCCAAGCTTTTGTGTGTGTGTGTAATATTCAGTGTCCAGAGTGACTGTTCGATCGAGCTTCGAAGAATCCATGCCGCCACGTCTGCAGTATATTGAGACAACGTTCCGGTCGGCCCCAACGTATTTGCGTCGATGAGCGATAATCTATATATATATATGTGTGTGAATACTTCAAGGGTATTAATACCTCACTTCAAAACCACAGATAACTACTAATCATAATACAGCAAATAATAGATAAGTTCAATCAGAAAATAGACATTTACACTGGGCTAGTCCCATCTCGAATATTACGAACGTTTGTTGAAGTCAACACGCCGATCTCAGCCGCACGAGTGATGATGCCGGGCAATTGACGATTGCCGTCGTACGCCGCGAATTCTCGAGTCGCGTACGTTCAATGATCGCACGGTCGCAAACGATTGCGAAGTCAGTTGAAAGACGAAGCCGGGCAGTAGACGCTTACCGCCGGCCGCTACGAATTCGATCGAGAGGTCTTGCCCTGTCGCAAACGATCGAGAAGTCGGATGAACGGGTTCGCGCGAATGACGACGCCTGGCAGTATACGTTTACCGCTTGCCGCTGCGAGTCGCATTCGGTCAAGCTTTCTGACGATGTCGCCGTGAGACCGCTGTTTGAGGACGGCCCGAGCTGGGTGAGCGCGTCGCGATTATCGCTCATCGACGCAAATACGTTGGGGCCGACCGGAACGTTGTCTCATATATATATGCGTTGAAACAGATTACTGTAATGAGAGTCCGTAAGGACTAGCTATATACTGTGTATTTATATTATGGGAGTTATTCTTAGATAACATTTGGCGCCTAGTGTATGGTCGTGTAGCGGTATAATCCACCTTAGAAAGGAAGTGGAATTTGATAATCGAAGGATTCAGTGTTATTAATTTTGTTTATTATGTTCTATTAAGATTTGGTTACGGGATTTATTTATTCTGTTTATTTTGTTAATCGAAATATTTATCAAAAGGAAGATATCTTGTAATAAAGTTTATTAAATTTTCCTCGTTCTTTGTTGCTTGTTCACGATAACCGTTCTTTCTCATATGCGTTGACCTTGATATATAAGAACCCTACTAGACTGAGCCATCTGGTGTACGGAGACCTCGCTAATCCGTGACAGGGTACCTGAGATGACTTGTGATCTGAGATGATTTGTGATTTGAGAGGTGATTTCACTTATTTTTTACTTATTGAACTTTAACTTATACAAGTTTTATTACTATTTTATGTCTACATTATGATTGCTTTGCATTTACAGTGTGTATGTGTGTGCGAGCGAGCGCGCGCGTACACGTATATTTAATGTCCATTTGTATTGTCTGTGCATTTGTTTTATGGTCTGAGACTCCACATGAAATCCCCCAGGGGCAAAAAGTATTGTTATTGTCATAGACCCAACACCGTGCCCCGGACGCACCTCGAGTCTGCGCCATCAGCACGAGTCCGTAGATCTGCCAGTCGGGGTCGTGGTCGGCCTGACCCTCGAACAGTGTCCTGTCGCCCCACTCCACAGCCTCTGTGTAATTCTCCAGGCTCTGGTACCACCGGCCAATCTCATGGCACAGCCACGCTCGTTCGGCGCCACTCTCTGACAGCGTATAGCAAAACATCCAGCTGTGGAACCCACGAAGCCTGTATGAGAGCAGTGTCGGTGTCGGCGGAACGAACCACCATAGATACATGAGTGTGTGCGGAGGCGTGTCTGTGCGTACGTGTGTGCGCGAGCGCGTGTCTGTGTGTAGGGGAGGGTTGCGTGCGGGTGCGTGTCTGTGTGGGGGAGGGTTGCATGCGGGTGCGTGTCTGTGTGGGGGGAGGGTTGCACGCGGGTGCGTGTCTGTGTGGGGGGAGGGTTGCGTGCGGGTGCGTGCCTGTGTGTTGGGGAGGGTTGCGTGTATGTGTGTGGGGGAGGGTTGCGTGCGGGTGCGTGTCTGTGTGGGAGGGTTGCTACGGTACCTGTGTGAGGATGAGGGGCGCGTACGTGCGTGCTTGTGCGTACCTGCATGAGTGTGTGGTGTATGTGGTGCGTATGCGTATACAGAAAGGTATGCGTGTATGTGTGTATGTAATGTATTAAAAAGGTAAGAACTTACTTACTTTTTAAACTTTTTATGTATTTATATATATACATGCCTGCATACATGCATATATTTACGTAAGTATATATGTGTGGGTAAGTACGTATGTATGTATTTTGTACACATCGTGTACATTATTGTGTACGTATGCACGTACGTTTTCAAAGCATCCTCGTGGTCGAATTGATTTTTGAAAATGTCCGCCAACTCTCTCATAGCCTTCATCCTTCGTTGTTTGCACCTGCAAGTTCCGTACAATTCATTTTACAAATTTAAACACATCCAACTGCACCTCCCTTCAGGCTCACCCAAAACTTTCAACTCTATTCAACTTCATCTCTACTGAACTTTACCCCGCCCTCCGCTTGAGACCTCCAATTGCACCCCCCTTTCAAGCAAACAAAACCCTCCAGCTGCACCTCCCTGAAGCCTCTAACTGCACGCATGCTTGCACACACACACACACACGTCACTGACCGGTTACTCCCCAGCCGGGAGATGATGTTCTTGTAAGTCTTGACGGCACACTTGGTCGCACCGCTTAGGTTGTAGGTCTTGGCGATACACAGCTGTAGGTCTATCTGAAGGAAGGTGCTGCATGGAACATCCATGCATTGTGGAGTCAATAGCGATGCTTGGCAGATGCAGTGTCTATCATTGTTAGACATCAGTATACACGGATACATGGCGTGGCGAGGATGTGGGGGTAATTTAGGGGGTACATTGTTAGAAATCAGTAGACACTGGCGTTGGCAGGATGTGGAGGTATTGTATGAGGACGAATAAGAAGGTTGTTGATATAGATTGCAGCTACTGCTACAGCAGCACGAGCAGCAGCTGCAGCAGTAGCAGCAGCAGCAACAACACTAAAACAAACACTAACGCAACGATAGCACCAGTCGCACCTAAGAGCATCACTAGCAGCACCACAACCACATCAGCAGCACCACAACCACATCAGCAGCACCACAACCATGACCATAATCGTCAAGTGCTACTATCTCTATGATGTCTGCATGGCGATCATTATCATGAAATATTTTATTTTCAAGTAAAAAATATTACGATATATCATAACAAAAGTAAAGTTAAATAAACATTTCTTATCATATATTTATGAGGAAATGGCGGAACACAAGGCAACTGTTTGATGTTATGCACATAAAATATTATTGTTAGTACGAACTAACCATTTGCAAGTACACTCATATTTGTAACGTATGTGGTTCCATAGAATGTGGTCTCAAAGTGGAAGATTATAATGACATCTTAGATATCCGGGAGGCTCACGTCTAGCTCAAGACGTGACGACATACACTCACAGCGTTATCAAAAATTACTCTGATATACTTATAACTATCAAAATATACCAACGAAATGTGTTTGCCAACAAGAGCCACAATAGTAAACAATACGCAAGACGAAGCCTGTTCATCGCAGAATTAGATTACGTTCCCCGGCACGTTGAACGTATACCTGCAAACACTCCCGGGAAATCCGGGAGTTTCCCAGATTCTGGGAGTATATCCCGGTCTCCAGGCAACTCTCCCGGATTTTCTCCCCACCCCCATCATCGGAGCAGTGCGACACCACGGGAGACACATGCTGAGACGTGCTGAATTTCCAGCTAAAAATCTCCAACAGCACCCCACCCCCGGTCTCCCCCGTCTTCCGATATGTCAAGATACGAGACAGCGCGACGAGACAGCACGGCACGGGAAGCGTGCTGATAAACCTGTCGGATTTCAACAAACAAGGTGGCAGGTAGGTCTATATAAACGTTATCTAAGTCCACTCTCCGTGGTCAGTGGCGCCTATGACCGTGGTCTTCATGCACGCTGTAACCTACCATGTGCTTGCAGTGCCACCGCCCGGCATTTGAAAACTGGTATCCAGCCACTCTAATTCATCGTGACACCTTCTCTTAGGACATTCACAGCGCTTGCGTCTACAGTTTAAGTTAGCACAGCGTCATCCTTCCGATTTGTGAACAACTAGTTTTAAACTCTGAGTAAGCTATACACAAAACTGTTGACGCCATTTTGTGGCCATCAATGGCGCTCCATGAAATTCGGTAGAAGTAGTAGGCCTGTCTTCAAACTGTTTTCCTAATAAGCCGCTGACGTTAAAAATATAATTGTATTTGCAAACGGGTTGAACTCTTTTTGGTGCAAAACGTAAACAGTTCCTTTTGTTTTCCTTTAATGTGATTCAGACATAGCAACAACGACGAGTCGTTTCGCTGTACTGGGCTAAATAACATAACGGTCTGTGTACATGTGCCGTCTACTTGTTGTGTAAATATGACGTCTACCTGTTGTGTATATATGCCGTTTACCTGTTATGTATATGCCGTCTACTTGTTGTGTATATATGCCGTCTACCTGTTATGTACATAAGCCGTCTACCTGTTGTGTATATATGTCGTCTACCTGTTGTGTATATATGCCGTCTACATGTTGTGTATATATGCCGTCTACCTGTTGTGTAAATATGCCGTCTACATGTTGTGTATATATGCTGTATACCTGTTGTATAGATATGCCGTATACCTGTTGTATAGATATGCCGTCTACCTGTTGTGTATATATGCCGTCTACCTGTTGTGTATATATGCCGTGTACCTGTTGTGTATATATGCCGTCTACCTGTTGTGTATATATGACGTCTACCTGTTGTGTATATATGCCGTCTACCTGTTGTGTAGATATGACGTCTACCTGTTGTATAGATATCCACGATAGGATTCTACCATTTTGAGTGCGCGTGTCGCGTGGTTCAAGGCGCTACGGTGCAGCCAGTCGTCCGCATCTGTCACAATAAATGTGATTGTCTAGTACAGATGCTACTAAAGGTAAACCGCTAAAGGGACGTTCCTATACTGCGCTGTATCCAGCCCTTAGAACTACTCGGAGCACTTTACAGTTGATCCCCTGTTCAATCGAGCACCACGTCGACTTCTCAACTACGCTATAAACACAGCACAGTTCTTATAATAAATAATATCTACCCCACAAATAAACATACCAGTTTCCCTTGATACTGAAGTGATTTATCCAATGATTATAACATTTTGTATAGTTTAGACCAGTATGTGAAGTTTACTTACGACAATGATATTGTTACAAGGTTTTTCCGATCTTGTGTCCAAATGACTGCTTTATGTCTGGTGACAAAAAACTCATGCGTAATAATTATAATAATATAACATGTGCTATCCTCCAAGACGTGGCACCAATCAGTGAACCGTCGTAGTAGCCCTTCTCACATATGCTATCCTCCAAGACGTGGCACCAATCAGTGAACAGTCGTAGTAGTCCTTCTCACATATGCTATCCTCCAAGACGTGGCACCAATCAGTGAACCGTCGTAGTAGCCCTTCTCACATGTGCTATCCTCCAAGACGTGGCACCAATCAGTGAACTATCGTAGTAGCCCTTCTCACATGTGCTATCCTCCAAGACGTGGCACCAATCAGTGAAGCGTCGTAGTAGCCCTTCTCACATACTACCACTTCCCCAGACATGGCCCAAATTCCGCCCCTGCTTGAATAGGGCAACTACGGTCAAAGTTATATATCTTATTTTAAATGTTTTACTATTTGCTGTTAGCACACACGTGGGCAATGTATTGGCATTCAATCTAAAACAGGTAATGATCTTCTAGCTCCTTAACTGCGTTCTCCAGATTTATTAGAACGCTCACAGGACGAACCATCTTTCGTCTCCACTACTGAATTTGGTTGGTACCTACGAACAACCTCAGATTATAATATATCACGTCATCTTTGACGTTTCCTGTTCAGACGTATCAAAACCAATTTAGCAGGTTTACCCCGCTACGTTCTTCAAAATACTCTTGAATTCTGCACAAAAAAGTTGTCGTATTTTATACGAGTCGGGGTCAATATTTCACGAAACGAGTTTCAGACACACCTGGGAGGCAACTTCTACAGCAATGTGTTCGGGAAATAAACATGTTTAAGAGCGGATTGAGATGGACAAGCATGGGCGGATCCAAGGGGCCTGGGAGGAACGTGCCCTCTAAACCTCTGGAATTTGGCCGCGGTATGCCTGCGCTAGAGTGGCGTGTCCTCCAGACCTGTTGAATGCGCTCCCCTAGACCTGTTGAATATGCTCCCCTAGACTTGTTGAATGTGCTCCCTAGACTTTCGGAAAGTGTGATCTTCGCCGCGAAAGATGTTCAACAGCACTCCACCAAGCTCAGCCTACCCAATATAAATTTGGTTCGGCCACCAGGGTTTCTGGCGAGCCTCAACGGGTGTGCAATTGGAACTTTGCTCCCCCAGACTACCCTCTGGATCCTCCCCTGGTAAGTCGCATACTGAAAACGATTGAGGAAAGATTCACAAATAGAGCAGGATAATCAGAATAGGATGGTAGAAGGGAGAGAACGGAGGAAGGTCAAGGTTGGTAGAGATGAGAGAGAACGGAGGAAGGTCAAGGTCGGTGGAGTTGGGAGAGAAAGGAGGAAGGTCAAGGCCGGTGGAGATGGGAGAGAACGGAGGAAGGTCAAAGTCGATGGGAGAGAACGGAGGAAGGTCAAGGTCGATGGAAATAGGAGAGAACGGATGAAGGTCAAAGTCTGTGGAGATGGGAGAGAATGCAGGAAGGTCAAGGTCGATGGAATAGAACAGAGGAAGTTCACGGTAGATGGAGATGGGAGAGAACGGAGGAAGGTCAAGGTCGGTGGAGATGGAAGAGAACGGAGGACGGTCAAGGTCGATGGGAGAGAACGGAGGAAGGTCAAGGTCGATGGGATAGATCTGAGAAAGGTCAAGGTCGGTGAAGATGGGAGAGAACGAAGGAAAGTCAAGCTCGGCGGAGATGGGAGAGAACGGAGGAAGGAGGTCACGGTCGGTGGAGGTGGAAGAGAACGGAGGAAGGCCAAAGTCGGTGGAGATGGGAGAGAACATAGGGACGTCAAGGTCGGTGGAGATGGGATAGAACGGAGGAAGGTCAAGGTCGGTATAGATGGGAAAGAACGGAGGAAGGTCAAGGTCGGTGGCGCCGACGAGTGGAGACTAAGGGCCAAGCCACGTGATGTGGCCCCAAGTAACCAAGAGGAAAAAGAAGGCGTGGAACGAGGGGAAGAAAGGAGAAGAAATAAAATGTCGCTGCTCGCTGTGAGTGCGGCTTCCTTTTTTGTCTATGGATGTCATCAGAAGCTCCAGTTAGGTCAAAAGTTACCTATGTCAATGTGTTTCAGGTATGTGTGTATAAAGTTACCTATTTCAATGAGTGTCGTCATATGTTTCAGGCATGTGTATATAAAGTTACCTATGTCAATGTGTGTCATCTGATGTTTCAGGTATGTATGTGTAAAGTTACCTATTTCAATGAGTGTCATCAGATGCTTCAGGAAGGAGTGCAAGAAGTTTGACTTGATGCGAGCCAGCGCCTTAGGCCGATTCAGCCATCGTCCGTAGCGTCGGAAGAAGTGTTGACACTCCTGCCGACAATCGTCGAACCGTTGCCCAATGAACTGGTTCATTTCCAGGAGCATCAAATGACACGCCGGGTATTTCTCTGGCCACACACACGACGACAGTCATCACAGACGGTCGCTATCATCACTGTCTTGTGTCGGTCTGTATGTATGTCCGTGTGTCTCCGCATATCTCTGGCGTTTTCGCAAGTATGTAGACTATATGTAGTTGTAATTTGTGGACGTGCTAACGGGATAACTAGGGTGGATGTAGATGTGTGAGTGTTTGTGTTTCTCCCCAGAAATGTGATGCATATGCTGGGGAAGTTTAACATTTCAAAATGTTGTATGTGAAGTTAAAATCGTGGAATATTGTTTTGTCCACGTCAGCGTATAAAGATAACAACTTGCAGCGACGATGAGAAATACAGTATGCCGATTCCCGACATAACATACCATACTTGGTGTTTGTGTATGTGCGTGTAGGTGACTCTAGGCACGCGCGCGTGTGTGTGTGTGCCAGCGTGCGTGTACGTGTACGTGACTGTGTGTGTGTGTGTGTGCGCGCGCGCGCGCGTGTTAGTGTGTGTGCGTGTTAGTGTGCGTGTGTGCGTGTGTGTGCATGTTTGTGTGCGCGCGCGTGTGTGTGCCAGCGTGCGTGTACGTGTGCGTGTACGTGAACGTGTGTGTGTGCGTGTTAGTGTGCGTGCGTGCGTGTGTGTGCGTCTATGGGCGTGCGTTGTCCAAGGTGTTTATTCGCGTGATACGTCTTACACCCGGTGTGAGATGAACCTTTATTAAACACCATGGCGTGTGGAGATTCACATAGGCTACCTTTGATGTCGCGCAGGAGGTCGTTGACATACTCCCAGTCGTGGTACAGGTAGTAGAGCAACTGTCGCACCGTCTTCGCCCTCAGGCTAAGGCGGGGGGCTCGAGAACGGCTCGATGGGGCTGAAGGCTTAGTCTCCGTCTTTGAGTCTGACCGGCTCCGGGAACGACGCAATTCAATCTTACGATCACATTTCTCGCTTTCCTGTAGGCCCTATCGTTGGCGAATGCATCGTTACGAGCCTAGACGCACTCATGCACATAGTATTACGCAATGCATCAGCATGGATTTGGGATTAACGTGCCGCGAGAAATGTGCAGCAATCCGTTGCTGCGCGGAGTGATGTTCGTTTGATACCCTCGATATAGTAAAGTTATTCTCCTTATGATCTTGTTACGAAGACTGCAATGAAACGGACTTATATAAACCTCGTAATCCTTTATTTACTCTTACTTATCTCGTATTAACTCTTGTTCAGGTTCTCCATTGCGTGACTGCAGTCGTACACCAAGGGTTATCCACTTCCTGTTCGAGAGCGCATGCGTACGTCGGAGCGTAGCGGTTTGCTGACGCGCATTAAAAGGGCTTGGACAAAGATTAGCACTGGAGAACCAGACAGCGTTTTGTGGGACATTGCAACACCTGTGGCATCGCGGTTGCTCAAAAATAACATCCATACAAAACATTTTAGGGGAGCTTGTGTGATATCTCACTTCTTAGTTATTTCGAAAATGCACGATTTGGACGGTAAATAAACTACAGCGATATCGATTAAGATACGAAGTCTAACATTGTTAATTGTACTATCATTTCAGATTAAAATGTAAAAAGAATTTGACTTTTGAATTGTACGTAACGTCAAACGTCTTGCGTACGAATCAGCCAATGCAAATCGTTGTTCATTCCTTGAAGATACATTGTTTTGGTTGTCATTATGTATAAAAGAATACAGAAATATGCATCTATAGGCCTATTATATTAATACACCAATGTTGGGGTCAGTCTCTCCTCCAGGTGCCGAGGTCCACTCGGGGGTCAGTCTCCTTTCCCGGTGCCGAGGTCCACTCGGGGGTCAGTCTCTCCTCCTGGTCCCGAGGTCCACTCGGTGGTCAGTCTCCTTTCCCGGTGCCGAGGTCCACTCGGGGGTCAGTCTCTCCTCACCGGTGCCGAGGTCCACTCGGTTCTTTCTTGTTCTTTCGCTTTCTTGGACATCTGATTTCCCAATTGGCGATGTATTGAAATATTTTTTAAAACCTATTTGAACGTATTTACTTATGTCTTTGCCGTTCACACGAAATGTGAGCAGCAAACCCACTGGGAGGTTGCGCTGGTTGTCATTGGCGAGAGGGAAAATGACATGGTCAGAGGGAAAGAGTTTAAGAACAAAAGTACGCAATGATGCTATCCACTGCTCTAGGTTTCTTACTCCGCCATCGGCAGTAAACTAATACTCAATAAAGCAATGGTGCTATCCACTTCTCTAGGTTTCTTACTCCGTCATCGGCAGTAAACTAATACTCAATAAAGCAATGGTGCTATCCACTTCTCTAGGTTTCTTACTCCGCCATCGGCAGTAAACTAATACTCAATAAAGCAGCAATCATTCTAAAAGCCAACGTAAATACAACATGCGGAAAAAAGAAGGTCCGACTATAATACAGACTCGACTGTGGATTGAGGACTAACTGAATGTGGAACGTAAATGAAAGTTCAGAAGACACATACCTTAAATTGGTTGAAGTGGGACAAGTCCCCCTCCAGATCCAATGTCACCAGACTGGGGTCTGCAAGTTGACACATCTCGTTTCAGCTTCTTATACTCTGCTTAATGAAATAATAAATTACATTTTATGTTATTTCACCATCTTCAACATTATCATCGTCGTCGCTCCGTCTGCCCATAAATCTGCAACTGCACCCTCCGACACCTCCAACCACACAGATCCGGAATTGCCAATTGCAACCCCCCAGTCAAGGACGAAAAAAGGTGGTTCATCAGAAACTTCCCCCGACTGCGGCCCAGGATTAGTAGAACGCGGTTGTATATCTTAGCTGCTATATAACCTGAACAGTTTTCCATCAGTCTCTCTATAGTTTGTCCAGTGCTTGATATTAAAGGTGCTTGGACAAGACGATTCGCAAACTAATCCTTAAGTTAACTGTGCCTATCTTCACAAGATTAGCCAGCCAGTCTAATTGCTATTGTCAGTGTATTGACAGTTACTTGGCTGACAACTTTCCAAACATGTTTGAAGTCGCCATATTTATAGAAGCGTTCGTATTTATGGGTAATTACAATATTTGTCTGGGATGTGGCAGCGTAGTGATTACAGCATCGACACGCAATGTGGGATGTGGTAGCGTAGTGATTGCAGCATCGACTCGCAATGTGGGGTGTGGTAGCGTAGTGATTACAGCATCGACACGTAATGTAGGGTGTGGTAGCGTAGTGATTACAGCATCGACTCGCAATGTGGGATGTGGTAGCGTAGTGATTACAGCATCGACACGCAATGTGGGGTGTGGTAGCGTAGTGATTACAGCATCACACGCAATGTGGGGTGTGGTAGCGTAGTGATTACAGCATCGACACGTAATGTGGGGTGTGGTAGCGTAGTGATTACAGCATCGACTCGCAATGTGGGGTGTGGTAGCGTAGTGATTACAGCATCGACACGCAATGTGGGGTGTGGTAGCGTAGTGATTACAGCATCACACGCAATGTGTGGTGTGGTAGCGTAGTGATTACAGCATCGACACGCAATGTGGGATGTGGTAACGTAGTGATTACAGCATCGACACGTAATGTGGGGTGTGGTAGCGTAATGATTACAGCATCGACTCGCAATGTGGGATGTGTTAACGTAGTGGTTACAACATCGACACGCAGTGTGGGATGTGGTAGCGTAGTGATTACAGCATCGACTCGCAATGTGGGGTGTGGTAGCGTAGTGATTACAGCATCACACGCAATGTGGGATGTGGTAGCTTAGTGATTACAGCATCGACACGCAATGTGGGGTGTGGTAGCGTAGTGATTACAGCATCGACACGCAATGTGGGATGTGTTAGCGTAGCGATTACAGCATCGACTCGCAATGTGGGATGTGGTAGCGTAGCGATGACAGCATCGACTCGCAATGTGGGGTGTGTTAGCGTAGCGATTACAGCATCTACTCGCAATGTGGGATGTGGTAGCGTAACGATTACAGCATCGACTCGCAATGTGGGGTGTGTTAGCGTAGCGATTACAGCATCGACTCGCAATGTGGGGTGTGTTAGCGTAGTGATTACAGCATCGACTCGCAATGTGGGGTGTGGTAGCGTAGTGATTACAGCATTGACTCGCAATGTGGGATGTGGTAGCGTACCGATGACAGCATCGACTCGCAATGTGGGGTGTGTTAGCGTAGCGATTACAGCATCTACTCGCAATGTGGGATGTGGTAGCGTAACGATTACAGCATCGACTCGCAATGTGGGGTGTGGTAGCGTAGCGATTACAGCATCGACACGCAATGTGGGATGTGTTAGCGTAGAGATTACAGCATCGACTCGCAATGTGGGATGTGTTAGCGTAACGATTACAGCATCGACTCGCAATGTGGGATGTGTTAGCGTAGCGATTACAGCATCGACTCGCAATGGGGGGTGTGGTAGCGTAGCGATTACAGCATCGACTCGCAATGTGGGGTGTGGTAGCGTAACGATTACAGCATCGACTCGCAATGTGGGGTGTGGTAGCGTAGCGATGACAGCATCAAGTCGCAATGTGGGGTGTGGTAGCGTAGTGATGACAGCATCAACTCGCAATGTGAGGTGTGGTAGCGTAGCGAATACAGCATCGACTCGCAATCGAAAGATTCAACGTTCGAATCCTCTAGTTGCCGTTTCGAACCTTGGGCAAGTTGGTTCACCCCACATTGGGCAAGTTGGTCCACCCCACATTGGGCAAGTTGGTTCACCCCACATTGGGTAAGTTGGTCCACCCCACATTGGGCAAGTTGGTTCACCCCACATTGGGAAAGCTGGTCCACCCCACATTGAGAAAGCTGGTCCACCCCACATTGGGCAAGTTGGTTCACTCCACATTGGGCAAGTTGGTCCACCCCACATTGGGCGAGTTGGTCCACCCCACATTGATATAGTTTACTGAGCTGTATAAACGAAAACCTGGATATACATATATATATATATGTATATATATATATATATATATATATATATATATATAGTGATGGATAGTTGCGAAGCCTTCTACCAGTAAATCCCAGACAGATCGAGATGGTTTTCGAGTGAACATGTCTACCATGGGTTGGAGTATAAAATGCTTTGTCCTGTCCTAGGAACTATATACCGCACTATACATAATAACGCAATTTACGGCGCCGTCATGGTTATTTTAGTTGAGTAGACTTACCCCCGACATAGTCCATTATAGCTTTTTCCGTCTTCTGAATGCCTACGCGGAAATTGTTGACGGTGGGACGGAGAAAGCGGCCTCGCTGGTAGTAGACCAGGGCCTGCTCGAGGTCGCCGACTCTGAACAAGGCGTCGGCCTTCAGCAAAATTACCTGGCGAGGAACACGAACGGCGCATATGTCGATGTCTGGCAGTGGAGATGTTGTTATGATTTTGACATATTGTTTTTCTCAGGTAAGGAAGTTAGAAGGACTATAATGGTATGATATAAAATGAGTGAAGGAAAAGTGTCAACAATATATCAGAAACTATTCGTTATCACAGAGGACTATATAGGAGTGAAACTTATTATCTGCTGGTTGAGTGGATACGAATAGCGTGAATGTGTTCAAAATTAAATTTATAAATACCTCACAAGAGTTGGATACACAAAAAGAACTCTCGATAAGCTAACCGATTCTTTTTCAGTTGCCGTCTGGTGGTATTTCTGAACACTTGTGCGGATAATATGCGTTACACGTAGGTCTTTTTACACAATTTTGCTAGTACTGCACATCTTGATATATGACCTTCCTCTCTTATTAGGCCACCCTTTAAACAGGCCATTTTGTGTTAGTCAATTGAATAGCCGATTTAAAGGGTTCCACTTGACGTAGTAACGATAGGGCAGTGGTTGTAGAACCATCGGCCATGGAAAACCGAATTTATGTAAATCTCTCTTTCTCTCTCTCTCTCTCTCTCTCTCTCTCTCTCTCTCTCTCTCTCTCTCTCTCTCTCTCTCTCTCTCTCTCTCTCTCTCTCTCTCTCTCTCTCTCTCTCTGGAATGATGGCAGCTGACGACGTCGATGGTCGATCGTTCAGCCGCTGATACAACAGTTGGACGTGAGTCTTACGTGGGCGTCTCTGTTGGTGAGTGCGAGTGCGCTGTCAGCGTCTGCCAGTGCCTCGTCGCCGTGTCCCAGACACAGGTTGCATCGTCCTCGCAGCAACAAGCAACGCTTGCTCTCTGGTCGTAAGGCAAGAGCCTGACACCAGAGTGTTCAACAATTTGTCACTTTTATCAGTGGACGTATCATGTGTGTGTGTGTGTGTGTGTGTGTGTGTGTGTGTGTGTGTGTGTGTGTGTGTGTGTGTGTGTGTGTGTGTGTGTGTGTGTGTGTGTGTGTGTGTGTGTGTGTGTGTGCGTGTGCATGTGCATGTGCGATTGTGTGTGTGTGTGTGCGTGTGTGCGTCTGTGCGTGTGTGTGTGTGTGTGTGTGTGTGTGTGTGCGTGTGTCTGTGCGTGTGCGTGTGTGTGCATTACCATGTTTTTTGCCCGTGTAATATTTCGTACTGTCGATGTGAGGGGAACCTAAAAATAATTATTATTATTTATAACATTGTTATTATTATTAGTATTGGTGCAGTAGCAGTAGCAGTAGCAGTAGCAGTAGCAGTAGCTGTAGCAACAACAAAAGAAGCAGCATTAGTGACAACTGCAGCATGAACAATTAGTCACCAAGTACAGTAATATAGTGATTCTCTGGATGCTGTTCTAACATCTTCTCACTTTTGAGAGACGATCAGGATGTTTGGCACAATGGCCGTAGCCGTTTCGGAAGAAATAAATATCCCAATGTATCATATGACAGGCCTATTGGTCGCCTTTCGCCTGTTCTTACCTTGTTGCAGTAGACAAGAGCAGCGTCATAATTTTCTTTTCGGATCAGATGTTCGGAGTGATGCAGATGTCTCTGGAAGCTCTGGTCTCCAACTTTCGCCATTGCAAAACCTTTGGAGGATAAACGCCGCCTCTGGCGCTAATATCTCTCCCGGAGACCCACCCAACCCATTATATAAGGCCCCGCTGTTTTGCCGATAGGCGGCGTTACGTAATTCACATGACTTATGACGAATACGCAGCTGATTGGATGACAAATAACAATGGCGATTGCGCTGAATATAGTGGAAACGTATGATCATCAGAAGTGAATCGTTCTTTATAATATATTCGTATAAGGAGATAGAAGTATGCATGTAGGTCTTACATACACAGCTTACAGACGGGTGAATATTTAAAAGTACTGCTCATTTTGAATTGGGTTCATCACTGATACAGCTACCCCTTGGAAATGTACACTCTGTCACAATCCGTTTCATATTTCAATTGAAGTCCGTCTTACACTAAATTTGTAAAGCGGCGACCCATC
Source organism: Paraescarpia echinospica (assembly GCA_020002185.1). Taxonomy (NCBI): domain Eukaryota; kingdom Metazoa; phylum Annelida; class Polychaeta; order Sabellida; family Siboglinidae; genus Paraescarpia; species Paraescarpia echinospica. The sequence goes on along the minus strand of CM034533.1, from coordinate 75,864,752 downwards.
TGTCGTGTAATGTGGCTCGATAACATAGTTTAAGATGGTCAACAGACTCTCTAGGCATCGGCTACTGCCATATCGTTAGTCACTACCAACCGTAGCGGCAAATTAAAAGGTAAGTAAAAATGATAAAGTCTTATTTATATAGCGCAGTATCCATGTCACAATAAGGGAGATAAATAAACTTAAAGGTAAGTTCTTAGTTATATAGCGCAGTATCCAGTCCTCAGGATAGCTCAAAGCGCTTTACACTTTACTCCCTGACAGACCTCTTCAATCGAACACCATCTCGACTTCTCTGGGATGCATTAATTCCTATCAAATGCTAAACGATGTTTTAATATCATAAAATAATGTATCTAATATTCTGCATATCTGTATGTCTGACCACCCTCTCTAAACAGGCCACCCCTTTTATCATGCCATTTTGTATCCATAACTTCTATGTGCGTTTTATACCACTTAGGAAAAGTCAGCATTTCTTTGAATAATTTTAGCGGCACATAGGTCTCACTCCGTGAGTCAGATGGGAATAACCGGGGTGGGTTAGGCATGTTGTTAGACTGGGCCGTTAGCGGAGTTGGTTGTGGACAACCAGTGATTCGTTGCTGACGGCTCATGCCCTATGACGTCTAGTAGTGATATTTCCTTATGTTTTATGATATACTTCTCCAGTCACCCTTTCTCTCCAGAACGCCAGTAGAGTGTTCACGCTAGATTATCCTCCACCGGCGTCCGGCGTCACATTTGTCGTCCTCACAACTCTTGTCGGCGAGTCGACGAAGGCGAGCAATTGTTGGATACGACAGACTACGTTCCCTCTATTGTTGGTGACAATTGTTTGTTTGAATTTGTGTGTGTGTGTGTGCGCGCGCGTGTGCGTATGTGGAGCGTGCGTGCGTGCACGCGTGTGTGTAATGTACAGTGTTCCAATGCATTGTTTTTAATAAAATCTGTCACTCATTCCTTCATTCAGCATGATATGGTGATGTTTATGTTGGTCATATAAAACGTAGATAAGTGTTTACATAGCGTCTGTATGACTGCTTAAAGCGCTTTACACCCTGGCAGACCTGTTCAAATGAACACCATTTCGACTTCTCTGCGAAGCATTCAGCCACGCTGCAGTTAATGCGAGAAGACTACACATGTGTCTACCACTGTGTATAGCCAGGTACTAATTCGTACAACTGAGTGAACTGGAGCAACATAGAGTGAACGAACTTGTGGCAGCACAAGACTCGAACCCGGGTTGTCTCGACTGAGAGTCCGATGTTCTTGCACTGCGCCACGGCGCTCCACTGCATAAGGCGAACAAGTCACAACGAAATGTATAATTTAAGCCAACATTGCACATTTTAATATCACGCCACATCTTACATGTAATTTTGTAATAATATATTCAACTACTACGTACTGTACTTATGGAATGTTTGGACCTTTCTTATGGACCATTTACCAACTTTAATAATATGGCGCGTTCATCGAATTACGCGCGCGTGTGCGTGAGAGCACGAGGGCGTGCGTGTGTGTGCACATGCTAGCTGCAAGAATAGTTCATTTCCATGTAGTTCCCAAAATAACCCAGCCCCACCGTTTAGGGAACTTGATAAAATTTAGCATTCAGTCATTGGCGATAGCTTCTCCACTACACCATGCATACATTGGGATTGTTCGGGAGTTTGCCCATTACAAGCTCCTTTATAGCAAGCTCACCAATAGGTCAGTTGATTGTTTGGGAGTTTGTCCATTACAAGCATGCATCCTTTATAGCAAGCTCACCAATAGGTCAGGTGATTGTTTGGGAGTTTGTCCATTACAAGCATGCATCCTTTATAGCAAGCTCACCAATAGGTCAGGTGATTGTTTGGGAGTTTGTCCATTACAAGCATGCATCCTTTATAGCAAGCTCACCAATAGGTCAGGTGATTGTTTGGGAGTTTGTCCATTACAAGCATGCATCCTTTATAGCAAACTCACCAATAGGTCAGTTGATTGTTTGGGAGTTTGTCCATTACAAGCATGCATCCTTTATAGCAAGCTCACCAATAGGTCAGTTGATTGCTATACATTCATTAGCATGCTCTTTCCATTCAGCAGGCATCCACCTTTATACCTCGTCCACAATTAATACTTGATAGCAAATGCCAAAAACGAAAGCAGAGGAATATAATCTACCTGTTTACACCGACTATGCTCCTCATGTAAGCATGATGGCATAGCGATGCAAAGCAGTTACAATTTATCCATTCGAACATTGCAAGTTTCGTCATTATTATGCTTAGTTCTATTGCATTCAATGACGAAGTGTTTCATTTAGTGCTTCTTCTTCTTCGTCGTCCACCCGACATGCTCCTTGGCATTCGCTCGTTTCAGCCAATCATGCAGTGGCTTGAAGTATTCCAATATGGCGGCGGTGTTGAATTTCTGTTGACCGGTGATGACTTCCATTGCTTCAGGCCAAGGCTTGCTGGCTCCCAAGCTGAGCACCGATCTAATAACAAATTACTTGGACGGTCAGCACAGTACAACCTTGGCATGATAGCAGCATTTATTCTGATATTATCAACACATATATCTGTTGTGAATTATAAAGCCTATATCCTACAGCGCCATTACAGTTATTGCATGGTTGTGTTATTAACAGTGATATCTTTATTCGCACACTCAGAGTGGAATATACAAAAGGCTCTATTTGTTATATAAAATAAGCATGGATAAAATGTTATACGTATATTTATATATATAATGTTTTTTTCAGACAAGCATTGTGTCCATATAGAAACAAGTAAATCGATAAAAACATCCATATAAAACACAAAGATAAAAAATTAATACATAGCCTTGACCCACTGATGCCGCAACTGTGACGTGCTGTATATGTTGCTAGTAAACTGTCGCAATATATATATAGGATTGATCCAATGTTTAAAACCATCTTACCCTAAGCCGCGTTTCATCATGTACGTGATTGAAACACGTACTACCTATATCTAGTGTACACAGGCCATTCTAACAGTTATAATTAACCATGACCTCCCGATAATTGTACCTATAAAAACTAAATTAGAAGTAATGTGGTTGGCTCCTCACTTTAACAAGTCTCCCGCCTTCTTCGACTGGTAGATGTCGCATTTGTGAAGCGGTCCTTTATGGCTGGCTGCCTCACACAGTGCTTGGTGAAACTGGAACTGGCCGATAAAACTGAGGAAGTATCTGAAAATGACGTGGGTAGTTACATTAACGTACATAAATACTGCAATATCCACACGATATGTGCCTACATAGGGCATACACTGTTGAATGACAGGACCGGACGAAAAAAAAACTAGCGGAAGAAGCGTAATGTGAGACAGAACTAGAGAATGACGCAAGCGACAGATCGGATATATAATGGCGAATGTTAATCCGGATGACTGGAAAAGTAATGCATACTACTGGGAATAATACAAGGAGGTGTAGCAAATATTGACAAATGAGACATTTATTTATTGATAAATATTGATATATAAACTACATACATATAATTAAACAATAAACAAAACATGCGATCACCCTATCGCCGCCATCCTTCCGTTATATTATTGCGAGCTGTTTATGCAATGTAAAGTCGTCATTGAACAATGTTTAATTCACATACCCTTAACTTATATTCTAGCACAGCATTTTTATGGAAGAATTTCATAAACACCGGAATATAGACACACAACAATACCTGATGTAGGGAACGAAAAACGAAACGTGGAACTTCGTTCCTGGGTCGAAATCCTTTTCGGTCCTGTTTACAGGAGGAACTATGCCCTGGTAGAGTAAGCTGAAAACGAGACAATGATCAATTTTTATTTTCACCCAGCGCTCACGCATATGCACATTATACGCGCGCAAGAATACCCGAACACACGCACGCACGTAAGCATGCAAACAAAAGCATACATGTATGCAAGCGCGCACGCACGCACGCTTGCATCCCCATGCATACGTTCAAAGCAAAGCAAGAATGTGGGTGTTGTAGTTCACTAGAAGAAATGCTGGATGGGGTAGCAGGTATTTCCTTTCTAAGATTCAAACATGATTCAGATTACGATGAATGTGGGAACAAGAACCGACCAGTCTATTGTGGCAAACGGTATCTTATCTAGCATACAACTAATTATATAAAGTATAACAACAGTGGCTCTTTGTTACACATACTACACCGACTAAATACTAGGAAGGACTTTGTGAACATTGTAGCCGTGGTGGACCTATCCAATTGAGAACGAGTGTTTACCGCAGTTCCCACCAGCGCTGGTTGTAGTTACTCGGAGTTACGTCACCGCGGAACACCTCCCAACGCCACCTGTCGATCAAGTAGCCGAAGGGAAGGAAGGCGATTTTCTCCAGCGCCATCTTCATTAGAAAGTTGATGTCATTCTCTGAAAGCAGCAGAGTGCGTTTATCGGACATTATAACTACGGATGTAATGCTACTTCAAACGATCGATGCATCGCGATAGTCGCTGTTGCGATAGTGTATTATCAATAGTAGAATTAATTAGCTATCGATAGGTATCGCCGAGAGTACATTTAACTATCGATAGTAATGACAATGACAAGTCACCTGATCCGTCGTTGCAACAATTGCTAGCGCTGCTTGATGTGTATTAGTAGCACAGTAAGTATACACCCATCGTAAGACCACCTGTAATGTGTGCCCGACGGATCGCCACCTTGCCGTGGTCGGGGGGCTTGAGAGCCTTAGAGTTATGCCAGCGGGAGCTTAGCTCCTGGAAGGATTACCCATGCCGGACAGGTCAAAGGGGAGTGGTCAGACAAAGAGCAATCCACCGGTCCTCCTAGCAACCCCACCCTGTAAAACAGTCTGTGCTACAGAAACGTCAACAAAAGCTCAAAGAACCTCAGCTCTGGAAGCGGAAATTCGGAAGCCGCCAGGCTGACCAACCTTCTATCAACCAGGAGCGCCACCAACATAGGAACATGGAATGAGAGGACCATGTTCGATACAGGAAGACCTCCCAAGTAGCAGCAGAGATGCGAACCTACAACCTAAGCATCCTGGGAATAGGTGAGACACAGATGCAGCCTCGGACCACCATCTGGTGGTAGTGAGGTTGAAGATGAAGCTAATGAGAAACTGGACGGGAACATCAGGAGCAGAGCTGTAACAAGTACATTTATTTTGTACTTGAGTAAAAGTACAAGTAACTTTGGAAAAAGCTACTCAGGTAAAAGTAAAAGTACTTTTTGAAAAATGTACTTGAAGTACAAATAAAAAGTAAACAAATGTACTTGAAGTAAATGTAAAAGTACTTTTCAAAAAAAACTTTTGACATGGTCACCCACTGCAAACAAACAAGTAAATTCAGTAGTGTGCAAAACAAACACTTTATTGAACAGGACAGGATCCTCAGCAGGATACAGTGACAGGCTCCTCAAACAAACTATACATGTTATGCAAGACAGTGACAAAATAAATAAAATAATAGTAACATCCTATTCAGTAGTGTGTATAGTGAACACCAGGGGTCAATATGTGAGACAAAATATTGAAAACATGAACCAAGAATACATATAAACAACATTGATATGCCCTAACAATACTTATTTTATTATTAAGATAAATCTGAGTAACCATTAGCAGTTTAAATTGCCGCAGCGAAGGGAATGTTCTGGGGCGATAATGTGTGAATTTCGACATGCGTTTATCACTAATGCAATTCGGAACGTTATTCAGGTCACTAATAGCTCGAACCTAAATCTAAGAACATATTTTGTTCATATTAAATGCACTTGCACCTTTTGTACAAATAACGACGTGTTATGTTATCGAACCTAAATCTAAGAACATATTTTGTTCATATTAAATGCACTTGCACCTTTTGTACAAATAACGACGTGTTATGGTGTAATATATTTGCACAGCAAAAATGAGGCAAGAATACTTTTTAGCTGCATAGGTCTAACACTAATAATTTACCGACCACTTGTGTAAGGAAGGTTCGAAGGTGATCAACAGATGCATATCGGCGCACACAACAAACAGATCAACTTAACAGTAGCCCCGTGAACTGACTTAATCTCAAACATACTGGATAAGTATGGCCATGGAAGCTGCAAATGATCGTTTTCAACTGATCCTTCCATAATAAATCTTTGAACACGAATGACATATTATAATCTTGGTAATGTTCACGCCACCTGGTGATCATGCCTGGTAATGGCAATGATAGGCCAATCAGAAAAAAACTACCAGTTGTTGCTCCGGCTGATATCTATTTATAGATATATGCTGGGGGGACCAGTACCGGGCTTCAGGCATTATTGTTCGTTAATAATATTTTTGGAGCTCCAAATTTTTAACACATAAATTATGGATACTTCGTTACATTTATGAAAAGTACACACATTTGTACTTCATTACAAGTAAAATTACTCCTTAAAAAATGTACTTCGTTACTCACGAAAAGTAAACTTTTCTACTCAAGTACAGTAACGAAGTACTTATACTTCGTTATATCCCAGCTCTGATCAGAAGTGAGGCGAAAATACAACAACAGCTTTATGAAGTACACACAGAAGAAACAGGAATACAGGCTGACCATCAGAAACAAGTTCCAGACATTACAAGAGCTACAAGACAAAGAGGACAGTCTTGAAGGATGCTGGAAAAAGGTAAAAGAAGCAGTGACATCCACGTGTCAAGCTGTGCTCGGACCGAGGAACACACAGAGGAAGGACTGGATATCAGCGGACACTTTGAACAAGATCAAAGAGAGAAAAAAGAAAAAAAGCAGCTGTGAACAACAGCCGTACTTGAACATCCAAAGCAAGAGCACAGGAAAAATACGCAGAAGTAAACAGGGAGGTAAAAAGGAGTGCAAGTCTGACAAACAGCACTACATAGACGACCTTGCTGAAGAAGCAGAGGAGGCGGCAGGAAATGGCAACACGAGGAAACTATATAACACAAGGGAACTGTCCGGTAAATACGGCAAGCCAGAACGTCCAGTCAAGGATAAGGATGGAAATCCCATCACAAGAGCAGACAGACCCTCTGAAAACTCCCCAGACACTACGGATTGCCTACCAAGCTCGTGAACCTCATCAGAAACTTCTACGAAGGAATGACCAGTAGGATCCTCCATGGAGAGCAGCTCACCCAGACCTTCTAGGTAAAGACCGGAGTGCGGCAACGATGCCTGTTGTCGCCATTCCTCGTCCTCTTGACCATATACTGGGCCATGAAGACTTCTATGGAACAGAGAAGAAATGGCATTCAGTGGACGCTGTTGGAGAAACTGGATGACCTGGACTTTGCAGATGACATAGCCGAACTCTCTCACAACTACCAACAAATACAAGACAAATGCGCTGGCAACCGCATCTTCCCAAATAGGCTTCAATATCCACAAGGGAAAACAACAAATCCCCACATCAACGCCACCAACAGATAAGTAATCACACTATAAGGAAGTGCCCTTGAAGAAGGGGAAGCATTTACTTACCTCGGAAGCATCATCGATAAACATTGAGGAACATATGCCGATGTCAGAGCAAGAATTGGCAAAGCCAAAACCGTCTTCCTACAACTCACGAACATCTGGAATACCAAATCCATTGCAGCCGACACTAAGGTCAGACTCTTCAACTCCAATGTAAAATCTGTCCTACTTTATGGGTCCGAGTCCCCAGGCAACCATCAAGAGGCTGCACACCTTCACCAACAAATGCCTGAGAAGAATACTTCGGATTCATTGGCCAGATAAAATCCGAAACGTGGATCTGTGGCAGAGGACCAGTCAACTTCCTGTGGAAGAGGAAATCAGGAAAAGAAGATGGGGATGGATCGGGCACACTTCGAAAACCATACATAAACCTCACCAAACAAGCGCTGTCCTGGGACCCGCAGGGAAAGAGGAAAAGAGGTCGACCACGAAACACCTGGTGCCGAGAACTTGAAGCAGTCACCAGCAGGATGGGCTACATCTGGAACCAACTAGAGAAAATGGCCCAGGACAGGGGACGTTGGAGAATAGTTGTTGACAGGCATAAGTAAGTATACACCATTATCACAGTGAACATGTGTCTACTAGTTGACCGTCATTCAGTGAGATACCGAACTTCAACAACAATGTAAATTAGTACAGAAATTGAGCTTACTGTATTCGTCATCTTTAGATCGACCGTCACTCTTCGGTTCGTCCGTCAGAAGACCTAAATAGCATCAACAACATGCGCTGTAGAGGAATATACAACATTAGGATTAGTAAATCACTGTCGAAAAAACGCAAACACGAGGCACACACCCCTGCGTTTACGCACGCGCCTGCATGATGTAGGGTGGGAATGCAATTTTGAACAAATATGTCTTATTTCGTTTTTTACGAAAACTACCTGTATTTTCAGAACTAATGGATATTTCATTCCATAGTTTAGGTACAACTACAGAGAACGCTAGCTTGCGAGTTCAGTGGCGAAGCAAAACCAAAGGATTAAGCAATCTCGTAATCATGTGCAATGTGAAAGTCATCAACAGATGGATAGAATTAGTTTCAGGAACAAAATTAAATTTGTTATAAGACATGATCTATGCCATCCAGTGCTGTGGCGTGTCGTCATTCGTCACTACTCACCGACAGAGCGCAGGTGTGCGGGGGTCTCCACGGACAGTGAGATAGTATCACCTACGGCCTCGTGGAAGGCTGCGTTGGCGCCCCCACGGTAGACGGTCGGCTGACGGTGGTACTGCATGAAGTACTGGATGTGTCCCATCTCATGATGGACGGTGGTCAGAGACTCCATGGTTCTCACCGTGCACATCTTGATTCTGCAATCGACGGAATTGTTGCATTCAAGGGGTGTAACATTCTATTTACAAAGTTTTCATATGACAGCGCGGGTACAAATGACCAATTCTGGCGGAAATTTACGGTCGAAAATAATTTTGTCTTTTATACTAGATCTAACACAAACATCACACACACCCGCACGCACGCACACACACTATACATGCGCGCACTCATAAAAATACTCCCCCCCCCCACACACACACATTGTCCACTTGTCATCTGGAGGTAATAATCTGGATGGCAATTTTTTTAAATCGTGTTAAAGAACACGCATGCGCGCGAGTTTGAATGTATCAATACGCGGGCATGCACCCACACACGCGCGCACACACAAACACACACATAAAAATGGGCCAAGAGGCCCTGAAGTCCTTTGGACTAATACGTTTATATGTGACCCGGACTGACCAAATGAGTGATAAGTCGGAAAAATTGTAACATTGTTTTCTTTCTTTCATCCTTGTAAAGGTTGGGTAGGGTGCTTTACACGGTTTCAAAAATTAGGACTGCTACAAAAATTGGCGAACTTATGGAGCATTGAACATGGTAGGGTTCAAAAAGTGAAAATGAAGAAAACGGCTGTTGAAGTTTTACATTATATATGCAAATGGATTGCATGGAAATATTACATGCATGACATTCAAATGTAGCACACAGTATGTATGTTATGTTGCACTGATACACTAGAAGTACAAATATGCTGCTACAAAACGTATCAAGTTATGCCAAATTATGTCTTTACGTGTAAAACTAAGAGGACAGTTTATTTTAGAGCAAAAGGTAGCATCAGACACTGGGACAGTGTGACTGCTGCGTGGCTAAATGGATGCAATGGTGCTTTGAAGTTAGTTCTTCCGCCAACTATCCTTTTCACACAAGCCTATATGTTTAGTGGCTGCCAGCACACTACTGAGTCTAAACTACCATGCAGGTGTGAAAAAAGTCCTGATGTATCTGAACTTGAGCCACTAATTATTTGTCCACCAAGCAGTAGCAGAGCAGTTTTATAATAACAATCCACAAGTTAAGTGGCAGTGATCTTCTTTTTATCATTCATGTGATGTTTATTGTGAGCAGGGCGGACAAATGGTTATCATACGTAGACAGGTACAGAAAGAAACTGACGTTTTCTATAAAAAGAACACGTTTGCCTATCAATGGCATATATTTCCCATTGTTGCCGTTTCTGCCGGGCAGAAATCAAACAACCCTGTAGGTAATTATTGATCAAATGTGACATGTTTACTGTTCACTTATTGCACCATGTCTTGCATTTAGAGGAATAATTATAATATAAAATAAACTGTTGTTTTTAAATACATGCATTGATGAGAAACTGTGAATTACTTTTCTGTGGCCTAAGAATAACTAATTTCACAAACTTCCTGCTGATATAAAACAACTGCATAAAAATAGATATTCATGCAAAACACATACTGTGCATGTGACAGATGTTTTGGGAAGGGGAATAGCTTCCCAGCCAGCACCCACTAGACCCCTGGACAGTTCGGCATACATTATAAGGGGTCATCCTGAAACAACCAAATGTCAACCATTAGAAGAGTTGACATAGTTCCGCTATACACAAGACATATGTATTTGATTGAATCATTCTCGTATCATCAGCATATAATAGAACACACATTTTCACGAAAATGTCTTCTACATCATCATTACTAAGGTTGTAAATTTCACCAGCTGCCATGTCAAGTCCCTTATAATTATGATTAACACTCTGTTCAAAATCATTCAGGTAAATAGCAAATAACAAAGGAGACAAGTTTTCTCCTTGTGGTAACTGTACATCACATGAGAAGTAGGCTGACACAGCCCCCAAAAATGCAAAATTTGTACACTATCTAGTGATGTGGTTTTGAGAAGGGCCCTTGAGACTATCCCCTAGCAGCAGAAAAGGAACCTGGAAGCCTCTGCCAGTGACTAATTACAGATTAGTCACAGTTTCCATTAGGCAGCCTAGCCCTCCACAGTGAGATGTGACAGATGTAGGAAAAGGGATTAGCCAGATAGAGCTGCTCCTGCAGTAGACAATTTAGTTTGCAAATTTAGCATTTTAGGGGATCTTTGGTGCCCTTAGAATGATCAAATACAGATTTCTTGTGTATAATGGCACTACCACATGAAGTGTCTATGCAAAATTACAGAAACAGTTACAGAACAGTTTTTTGAAAAAATAGGCTTAATGTGAAAATGTACCAGTTTTGGGGTCTTTTTTTGGGGGGGATCATCAGGTGCCCGTAGAATGATTCAATCAAATACAGATTTCTTGCGTACAGTGACATTACCACATGAAATGTATATGCAAAATTTGAGAAAAAGTTGCTGAACTGTTTTTGGAAAAATAGGCAAAATGTAAATTGCGGGCAGCAGACGGCGGACGGCGGACCAGAGTGATGGCAATAGTCCGTAGGACCTTCGGCCCAAAGGACTAAAAGTATTATACACTTGCCTGTAGTCGTCTTCTTTGTAAAAATCTTCAGCGGCGCCATGACAAACGACATCTCTGTTTCGCGGCTTCTCGATCATTGACTTCCTCCAGAACGTTGACGTCATCGGGTCAAGGCCGATTGATGTGAAGAATTCCTCCGCCATCTCGAACATCCGCTTCGGCGTGTAGCCCTATATTTATACCAGGTCATCAACATGTACAATATTTGAGTCGAAAGTCAGTTTCGTTTCTAGTAGAGCTTACTTATGAGCGATGATTAAGTGTCATCATAATAGAGAACATGACGTACGTAGCCTACAAATTAGTGTTAAATTTACCGTGTAATATTAAAGTTCAACAAGGTGAACATTCTGATAATTTCAGGGCAAATGACGACACAATGAGATGCTGGGTGCATCTAGTAAGGCAGCATACACATTGGAATAAAGAAACATCTCGTAAAACGCAACCGCACTCACTCACGCATTTGAGCACGCACACGCCCACCTGCTAGCACGCACGCGCACACACACGCGCACACATGCGCACACACACACAATACTTTAGAGTAGGTTGCACACACACACACACACACAATACTGTAGAGTAGGTTGCACACACACACAAACACACACATACAATACTGTAGAGTAGGTTGCACACACGCACACACACACACACACAATACTGTAGAGTAGGTTGCACACACACACAAACACACACATATACAATACTGTAGAGTAGGTTGCACACACACACACAAATATACAATACTGTAGAGTAGGTTGCACACACACACAAACATACAATACTGTAGAGTAGGTTGCACACACACACACACACACACCCACACACACACCCACACACACACACACACACACACACACACACACAATAATGTAGAGTAGGTTGCACACAAACACACACATACAATACTGTAGAGTAGGTTGCACACACACACACACACACACACACACACACACACACACACACACACACACACACACACACACACACACACACACAATAATGTAGAGTAGGTTGCACACAAACACACACATACAATACTGTAGAGTAGGGTTGCACACACACACACACACACACACACACACACACACACACACACACCCACACACACACACACACACAATAATGTAGAGTAGGTTGCACACACACACAAACATACAATACTGTAGAGTAGGTTGCACACACACACACACAAACATACAATACTGTAGAGTAGGTTGCACACACACACACACACACACACACACACACACACACACACACACACACACACACACACACACACACACACACACACACACACACACACACACACACACAATAATGTAGAGTAGGTTGCACACAAACACACACATACAATACTGTAGAGTAGGTTGCACACACACAAACACACACATGCACAAAATACTGTAGAGTAGGTTGCACACACACACACATACAATACTGTAGAGTAGGTTGCACAAATACGTGCAATGACTGCGAAGGCAAATGCCATTTATCTAGCAACATTTATCACCTGAAGCAACCGAACGAAAATCCACCGATAACGTCATACCTGCAGAGCTCCAGTGACGTTGTAGGGCACTACGTCCGGGTATGGAGTAACGACGTCAAGAATTCCTTGCCATTGCTGGGCCCACATGTTTCCTTCAGTAACACATAATCAGTGTGAACTGTTATTGTCACGTACATTGTGCTTACTGTGAACATATCCTCTCTGTCTGTCTGTTTGTTCCCTCCCTCCCTCCCTGCCCGCCCGCCCGCCTGCGTGCCTGCCTGCCTTGCCTTGCCTTCTCTTCCCTCCCCTCTCCCCTCTTCCCTCCCTCCCTTCTCCCCTCTCTCGAACAAAAACGAGCACACAGCAAAATACCCATGCAAAGGAAAAGTTACATAACCCCAGAAATCTGGCATAATTACGTATATCCAATATTTGTCTACATATCCCTGTATTAGCAATTAGTGCGTGGTCGTACAGGTGTGACTACCCACCTAGGAGGTGGGCGGGAATGCCACCACTGGGATCTATCCCTCTTCCGGTGTAGCGCTGGATGAGTTTCCTTCTCACGTACGAGTGTAGCTGCTCGTACAGAGGCCTCATCTCCTCGTACAGTGCGTGCGTCATCGACTCTATGTTATCAACTTCGTAGTTGGAAATCCTCCAGGCTTCTCCGGTGTCACTGAAACCTGTACGAAATGTATATATGTATGCATATAATATATATTTATAAATATATGTATATATATAATTAAATCAAATATAATTTAGTGTAACTCATTACAATATATGCAAATCAATTAAGACAAGTCATACATAAGTGCCACTACTTAAATGATTGTTTATATATATATATTATAGGCCATGTATGTATAAATCACCGTATAATATAATATTATTTGGCATTGTTTTGCTAAATACTGTTTGCGCACATAGTGTATTTTGCAACTGTACACATCCAATCAACGTATTATTTATTTATATTTCGCATATATATATATATTATTAGTCATTGAACTCTTCACACATCGCAGCTTTTCCGGCATGATATAAATCAAACTGTCCAAGTACTGCTATTTGTTATGCAAAATCTGAAAATGGCGGCATTGATTGTAAATAAATTAATCACGATTGTCGGATCACCATGTTAGAGTCCCTGTAGAGACAGAGTAGCAACAACTCAGAATTGGACGTCATGTTGTTTCCAACGACTGCAGTGCGCGTATGCGTAGAACATCAAATTACTAGAAAATCTCACAAGTGGTACTATCATGTTCCATTTGTATTACGTATATCTTGTTGCAAGTTTTAAAACTTGGTTTTAATGACAACGTTAGCTAATAGAAACTTACAGAATCTGCTAAAAAATTCAATAATAATTTTTTTTTTTTTGCACGACAAATTCACCTGCTGTTTCAATAAGCATTATACATACAATTGTATACGTAACTGCGTGTTGGTGAGTATGTTTTATATGTAAGGCTTATTTTACTTTTGTAAAATAATAGATGTATAGAGATCATAAATAATAATAATTATTATCATTTTACTGCCGATAAAACAGTAAAATAAATAATACAAAATTGCATGAGTGTTATAACATGAGATATATGTCAGCTAAATGCAGCATGTTTTAGTTTGTACAGGTGGTGCTAATTTTGTTTTTCCCTTCGTTTAGAGTGGGTATTACTGAGTAAAACTTCGAATTTGTTTCTGTCAACCCCTCCTTTTCCATGGCAACAAATAAAATGTCCACATAAATTAAATGAATGAATGAATTAAAGCTAAAAATGCAAACTGTTTGTTGAAAGAAACAAATATTTTATAACACTGGTTTCATAATCCTAATTATCTAGTGAATTTAACTTAAAAGATTCCCTAAAACTTGTTTTTGCCTTTGTTTATATGAATTAAAAAAAAGTTATATTGTAAAGGCAACCTTTGTCGACACATTTCTGTATACTACTCCCAAAATATTTGACAACACAATATTGCTTCAATACATTTTGAAGAATATGCTGTAGAATACAATAATTCAAACATGATGAAGTTTAGGAGCGTTATTTTTGTTGTGAAAACGTAATTTCTTGTAAATTACTGAATAACAGGATTGATTAAAGAGCTACCCTAAAATACGCATACGTCTAAAGCAATTTTTCTCAACGTTTTCTAAACGCAAATATTAAAAGAAGAACACATCAAGAGAAAACAATTATTTTGTTTTGTTCTCCTGTTATGTAACATATGATGAGGTGTTGTGCATTTAGATGCACAAATCGATCAGCTGCACAAATCCATTTAAAACATGTAGTGATGTACAGATTCCAAGCAGATGCCACACGGAACAAAACATGGCCGAATAAAGTCAGGCACTGTCTTTTTTCAGGTAACACTTAGTCCAATTAATGGCTCTGTTGAGTGGAGCTCTTCCACTTCCTCCTTCCACCAATCCGGCTATTTTCAAACTGTTGGTATAAGCATAATTGATTTTAGGACACTGACCCTAAATATGAGTTAACTAATTCAATACAGTATATTATTAATTCAGTTTACATGTTAGAGTATGGGATTTCTCAACAAGCATACCGGTGGCTAAATGGCAACGAAATGCAAGAGAGGTTTGTTATGCTGATTCAGTCAGAATAGAATCCCAGTCCGTTACGATGTGGTCCACTTCTAAGCTGCTTCTACGGAATTATGCTTCACTTATATACAGTGCACTCGAGATAACTCGAACTCGCATAACTTGATTTTAATTAAATTCGATCTTTTTCTCAGTCCTGGGATTATAAAGTTGTAAAACCCAGGTCCTGATAAGTGGACCTTCTAATAACTATATCTAATTATCAGAAGTTCCACATATCAGTATTGCCATGGGTCCCTGGAGGTTCGACTTACCTAAAGAGCACCGTATCACCGTTGTTCCTTTAGTCTTGATTTGATAATTAATGTCTTCTTATGGGTCATTGTCATGAAAACTATACAGTAATAGTAAAGTAACATGTCCAATACGAATATTTAATTTGTAAGTTTTTTATGTAGTACCATTAATATATACACATGTAGCAGTTAAGCTTGATCTGAAGACTGAACTGTTAGTCAAATTTATTTTAATATATTAATGTTAAAACTTATGTATACTAATGTGCAGATCTGATAGTGTTCCAAGTTCGTGCATCGCGAAATTCCGTGGCAACACAGTATTGTGTACTTTTAAAAACCTGAATTTCTTCAAACGTTTACATCAAATTATTATTATAACATGCCAACCTGGTTTATTAACCACTGTAGCTGTCAGTTCAACTTCAACAAAAATTTTCACCGATGCATTCATACAAAAGGATAAACTGAATTGGATAACGCACGAACTAAGCGAGCTCAGGAGTCGGACACACAACGAAATAAACAAACTAGGCGCAGCCGGGCATAGGCCGTGGCGTAGCCGTAGCATTAAATTTGACTTTTCAAAAATCATATCTCGAAAATTACTTTATCAATTTTGATTTTTCTTTCACATTTCAGTTTATCGTGGCATCAACCATTTGCTAAAAAATATAAAACAATTTTAATTTACACCCCTTATTATTAATATTCGCCTAACACTGGAACGATGACGCGTCGGTTTCCATCCTGTTCGCCTGACTTTATTCTCCCACATTATTTTTCATGTGGTGTTGCCTCGTAATCTAGATACATTTTACAAACTTTTCTGACCTATTTGCACACCCGCATGCACAGCACGCCATCATAATGAAGCAACATATCACCCTGCTGAAGTCACCGGGTATGACTCTTCCACAATCCGCTAACACTGAAACACTGTGCAATGACTTCGCTGCCAACATTGCAGAGAAAACACAAGGAATTAGAAGGCAGATCTACGAAAAGCTGATCAATGACGAATAATTCTCTGGTTACGTTATCGATGCTGGCAGCCAACGTGTGTCAAACGAACTCAATCGATTGCTACCTATCAGTGAAGACGAAATGAAGAACAACATAAGACTGTGCCCCTCAAAGACATTGTTAGATCCTTGATCGCGGAACCGTTTACCATGCCCCGTTTCCTCTTTTCCTTTGGATCTCGAGTTCCGCCTGTGTCACAATAAACGTGTTCATACTTTCTCTACGAGAGTCTTCATTCTATAATGTCGTTGTACGCACAGCCCACGGCCAGTACACGACATTAATTGGCGACGAGGTAAACTGACAACTCTACGAGTTACTTTGAACTAGACTACGTCTAATTTCTGTGTGAAAATGGAAACTGTCGCTGACGTGGCACCTTTTTCGCTAGAGCCGGCTGACAGCGCAGGCCAACGATACAAGAATGAGAGCGATGTTGCTTCATTATGCTGGTGAGGCAGTGGTTGAATTGAGTGAAGCAGTGGGGGTGACAGAAAATGATGATTTCGCAGAAACCAAGCGGAAGCTCACTGCTTACTTCAGGCCGCAGTGCAATGAAGAATATGAAATATTCAAGTTCCGACAGGCTGAACAGACGTCGTCAGAGACGCTGGACCAATTCAATGCACGATTGCAGCAACTAGCCAAAAACTAAGTTCCATGAGAAAGACAGAGAAGTGAAGTCGCAAATCATCCAAAAATGTGCGATGTCAAAAGTGCGTGACAAGGGGTTAAGTGAACCTACAATCACGCTAGAGAAGTTACTGACGTTCGGGCGCACATTGGAAGCTACGCTACAGCAGTCGAAGATCATGGGAAACTCTTCTTCGTCCGTGCCGAGGCCTGTCCACGCCGTATCGAATGACGAGGGGCGGCGCAACTCTTCACGTGGAGGTTTCAGTTTTGGTCGCCAGGTGGCGACATACAGAGATCGCAATCCACCAAGAAAACACTTTCCGCCTGATCGGCAGGGGACGCCACATCGAGACGATCGACCAGTCAGCAGCGGTACAAACGTCACAAGAGGCAGCACCGGCATGCTCAGGCTGTGGTGGACCGCCACACGACGATCGGCGAATGTGCAAAGCTCGGGGCAGGAGATGCTACAAGTGTCAAAAGCTAACTCACTTTGCTAATGTGTGCAATGCAAACACTCAGCAGACACACTTAGTAGAAAATGACACACACTCGCAACACAATGACAAGTTATGTGAAGACACATACACACTTGGCCTGTATCACACAAGTGCCACCCACACCATACCACCGTACATTTGCAATGTCCAGATAGAAGGAAGTGAAGTGGCTATGGAGATAGATACCGGAGCAGCAGTTTCGCTTATATCGGGGGATGAGTGGGCTAAAATCTGCAAGACATCTGTGCTCACTCTCGACACGCGTAACGTTCCGAGGTTGCGAACGTACGCAGGTACCACAATTGAGCCTTTAGGGCGAGCACAGGTGAACGTTTGTCACAACAATCAACAGCACAGGTTGCAGGCAATCGTAGTGCCTGGGTCGGGACCTAACCTGCTGGGAAGAGACTGGCTAACAGTGTTGAAAGTGAACTGGGCTACCGTGAACCAGGTAGACAGAGAGGACTTCCTAAAGCCTTACGAATCAATGTTCAGTGAGGGACTAGGCACTTTAAGGGGGCTGACTGCGAAGTTCTACGTTGATGACACGGTTAAACCGAGGTATTGTAAACCTCGACCTGTACCTCTTGCTTTACGAGCCAAAGTAGAGGACGAGCTAGATTGTATGCAGAAGGCCGGAATCATCCGTCCTGTGGAGTATTCTGAGTGGGCCGCGCCCATTGTACCGGTCTTGAAGTCTATCGGCGCAGTCAGAATCTGTGGCGACTATAAAGTAATCATCAACAGAGCCGTAAAGGTAGACAAGTACCCGATCCCGAACGTATCTGATCTGTTTACAAAATTAGCAGGTGGTACACTGTACACCACGCTGGACATGAGCCATGCGTATCAACAGGTCGTACTGGATGAAGAATCACGTCCGTTGACTACAATCAACACGTCGAAAGGGCTATTCGCATTCGAACGTCTGCCTTTCGGTGTGAGTTCTTCTCCAGGTATCTTCCAGAGAATCATGGAGCAGTTACTACAGAACGTACCCATGACCGTAGCCTACCTCGACGACATCCTGGTCACAGGAAGAACGCCAGAAGAGCACGATCGTAATCTGGCTACTGTGCTAACGCGACTACAAGACGCAGGGTTACGCCTGAAGAAGGAGAAATGTGCGTTTCGTCAGAAATCGTGCACCTATCTAGGTCATGCGATTGATGCTGAAGGTATTCATCCTACGGAAGACAAAGTGCGAGCAGTACAGAACGCGCCTGCACCACAGAATGTACAGGAGTTGAGGAGTTATCTAGGACTCATTCACTACTATCACAACTTCTTGCGCAATCTCGGTACGTTGCTTGCTCCGCTGCATGAAATGACACGCCAACACACAAAGTGGAAGTGGGGTCCGACGCAACAAAAGGCTTTCGATGAGTCTAATGCACTGCTCGTTTCTTCAGATGTGCTTGTACACTACAACCCTGAACTTAAGATCATCTTGAGCAGTGACGCATCTCCTTACGGGATTGGAAGCGTACTGTCACACAGATTGCCCGATGGCAGCGACAAGCCTATCGCATACGCATCACGCTCTCTCTCCACAGCGGAAAAGAAGTACACACAGCTGGAAAAGGAAGCGTTGTCGCTGGTCTTCGGGATATCCAAGTTCCGTAAGTACCTTTATGGGAGGGATTTCACGTTGCAGACCGACCACAAGCCGTTGATCGGGCTTTTGAAGGAAGATCGTGCCATCTCCGCAATGGCTAGTGCACGCATTCAGAGATGGGCACTAACACTAAGTAACTATCAGTACCATCTGGAGTACAGACCGGGTACGAGTATCTGTCATGCAGACGGATTGAGTCGCTTGCCGCTACCAGACACTCCTGAACGAGTACCATTCCCGGAGGAAGTGGTTCTAGCACTTACAACCATGAACGATACACCCATCACGGCAGAACACATCGCTAAATGGACAGCAACCGATCCGATACTGTCACAAGTTCTACGGTTCGTGGAAGGAGGATGGCCTAGCGATGTACCATGCGAGTGGGAGAGTTACACTCGAAGGAAAGACGAACTGAGTGTCCATCACGGGGTGCTGATGTGGGGAGCAAGAGTCATCGTACCACCAAAGGGTCGTGACACGTTGTTGAAAGAACTACACGAGACGTATCCGGGCATAGTGAAGATGAAGGCGTTAACCCGAAGCTACCTCTGGTGGCCAGGTTTGGAAGCTGAAATCGAGATGTGTGTTAAGGACTGCACGACATGCCAAATACACAGCAAACAACCACCAGTGGCACCACTGCATCCATTGGAATGGCCGGGACGAACGTGGTATCGAATACACATTGATTATGCGGGACCGTTCGAGGGACGTATGATACTCATCATAGTCGATGCTCACAGCAAGTACATCGATGCACACGTTGTATCAGCTGCGACAACCAGTGCAACTCTCACGAAGCTAAGACAGACGTTTGCGATTTTGGGTCTACCAAGCACAATGGTATCAGATAACGGAAGCTGTTTCACCAGAGGATTTTAACAGTTTTGTCGAGCGAACGGAATCAAACACATAAAGTCTTCACCTTATCACCCATCCAGTAATGGCTTAGCTGAACGCGCCGTTCAGACTGTAAAAGCAGGGTTGAAGAAGACAAATGGCAACCTAGAAGATCGTCTCTACACCTTCCTAGCACGCTACAGGGTAACTCCACAAGCTACAACCGGCAGAGCTCCAACAGAGTTTGTGTTGAAGACACCACCGAGCACACGATTGTATCTTCTACGACCATCCGTTCAGAACCGAGTCTTGCGCAAACAGGAAGAAGACAAAGAACGCCATGATCAGAGAGCAGTGGAGCGAAGTTTCATGACAGGAGACTGTGTCTGGGCGTTGAACTTTCAGGGACAACCGAAATGGGTTGCTACAGTGATAGAGAACCGGCTGGGTCCGCTGACCTTCGCGGTACGTCTGCAGGATGGCAGAGTGTGGAAGCGTCACCAGGATCATTTGCGCTAGAGAAGGCCAATCGAGTCGACTGAAGAGCGTCTGGTACCACTGAGGATTGAAGAGCCTCAACTTCCACCGAGGCTTGCAGAGCGTGAAGTACTACCTCGGTTCGAGCGAACACCATCGACACCACCACTATCATCTGGCAACTCGGACGTGACTACGGGTACAGCCACAGGAGAGGTGATCTCAAGACCAACAGTTGAACGGTCGCAGTCCTGTGTAGTACCAGACGTGGTAGTACCGCTGAGAAGATCACACAGAGTGGTGAAGCCACCGGACAGATTGAACTTGTAAAGTCTATATTACTGTCATAACGGACAATGCATAGATCAAGATAGCCAGAATAGACTATGTTTCGGTAGCTGTAGCTAGTCGCGAGAGCACTAGATTAGTACTACAAACAATTGCATACTATCTACCTTAGATATGACATTGATACGTATAAGTGACTCTCGTTGGCGTTAACAGTTTACATTTTTATAATTATACTAATTATGTTTTTCTTAAAGGGGGAGGAATGTTAGATCCTTGATCGCGGAACCGTTTACCATGCCTCTTTTCCTTTGGATCTTGAGTTCCGCCTGTGTCACAATAAACGTGTTCATACTTTCTCTACGAGAATCTTCATTCTATAATGTCGTACGCACAGCCCACGGCCAGTACACGACAGACATGCAGTCTGGATTCCTACCCCACCGATCTCCTAAACAAAACACTACGTATCCACATTCCCTATCTCGTGGTTATAGTGAACAACAGCTTTAAGCAAGCACTATTTCCGATCACTTTGAGAACAGCAAATGTAAATCCACTTCTAAAAACCGAGACTCAACAAAGACCTGCTGAAGAACGCCAGACTAGTCTCCAACATAGCATTCATCGGCAAATACCTAGAGAAAGTTGCAGTTCGTCGTCTGATTGATCATCTCACTGTGAACGGGCTGCACGAAGAATACCAATCAGCATATAAGATGCTTCACAGTACAGAGACTGCCCTATTGCGTGCCCAGCATGAAATTGCTGGTGCGCTTGACATGAATCGTGCAATGCTGTTTGTCAGGCTGGATTTATTACCACATCTGACAAGACTGACCATAAACTCTTGCTGACACTACTGCATGGCGAGTACGGTGTGCGCGAAACGGCATTATGATGGCTCCGGACGTACTTGGAAGATCACACCCATCGTGTCCAGATTGACTGACACCCGAGTCTATTCCGCTACAGAGTGGTGTGCCACAGGGTTCGGTCCTTGGGCCAGTTATCTTCACCCTACACACCACACCAATGCAGCGCATATTAAAAAAAACATGGAATAAAGAACTATAAATATGCTGATGACATTCAACTATATGTGTCGTACAATCCAGCTATACCAGGTGACCAAGCGGAAACAACGAGGCAACTCACAGACTGCATTTGGGAAGTCAGGCGATGGATGGCGCTGCGCATGCCGAAACTAAATGATGAAAAAACTAAGATGACCATATTTACATCAAAACATCATCGCAAGATGAAGGAGGTTGCTCTATGACCATTGGAGACGATACACTTTCACCGGTAGACAGCATATGGAATTTGGGAATTCTCATGGACTAACGTCTAACGATGACACATCACGTGACTGCTGTGTGTGCTGCATGTAGCTGAAGCCGCGAAAAGTGCGGTCAACGCATTCGTCACCTCTCGCTTGGACTATTGCAAAGCACTCTTGCACAACTTATCGTTATCCCAGACAGCAGCAATGCAGCCAGACTAGTAACACGCACCAGCAGACATGACCACATAACGCCAGTATTAAAGGAACTGCATTTGCTGCCGGTTGCGAGTCGAATTGTGTACAAGGTGTTGGTGGTGACTTACACAATTATGTATTCATGGTTTGGCACCGTCTTATCTGGCAGAACTGGTGCAGCCACGAGAGCGTGATGGACGCCTACACCAGGACCATGGGCCAACACTGCACCAAGGCACCATGAAGAAATACAACGGCGACTCGGCACTTGGCGCAACAGCACCGCGACTATGGAATGAACTACCAGTGCAGTGGACATTCGCGTATCAGGGACACTGAATATGTTTAGGACGTCTTTAAATACTCACTTTTTATTAGACATTTCAATTAATTTAAATTGTTTTGTGGTGACGAACATTATTTTATAATTTTAGTATTATTTGTCTGAAATTAGTGTTTTTAGTTTAATAATTAGTACTTTTTTCTTTATTTTATTGCTTGTACATTGCATCGATCCGCTATGTGGGAATTAGTGCTAAAGAAATACCATATTATTATTATAACAGCATGAATCGTATTGTCAGGTAAACAACACAGTATTTAGTCTCGCTTAGCCGACTATCGCCTGGCTGCGTGACTTCGCCAGAACGATAGTCTGGCTCTGAATGGCCCTTTTGAATGTTATGCCATGAGAGCTGCCACCTAGTGAATATGCATGTGATTAAAAGGCATTAAACTACGAAAAAAGTTTAATGTCAGTTTATTTTGTGTGTGACATGTTTCAGTATAAGTGTAATGTTAAATAGTTATTATAGTATAGTATTATCTGATAGAAGTGTATCCTTATTGAATTTGTTATTTAATAGTTGGCCTGAGAGCCAATTATCGTCTCTACCCGAATCTGCATGGGTAAAGCCCCCTATCGGAAACAACGGCTGGAGCTTAATATTCTAGTCCGTTGCGACGGGCCAATGCTGCCACCTCTCGGCGGCTGGATAATGGAGTGTACAGATTATTTGGAAATAAAATGGCATCCATGTATCACGTGACCCGCTGTTTCCGGGACGGACGCGTCATGTAGGGACCTACGGGGTCAGGACACTGTTGGACTTCCTGCTTGGTTACAGACGAAAAAGTGCTATTTACTTTTGAGAAATGATTTTTTTTTACAAAATTCACCTGCTCTAACATAAGTGCATTTGAGTAGTCATTTCCCGGTGTGATTGTAGAAGCCGTTGACAGTAAAATGGTGCATTGGTAGCTGACTTTACTAAGCGGAAGGGTATTTGGTAGCAATTTGGCTAGTTGACCCTTTAGCCGGATTACTGCCTGCATCCATTCGTAAATATTGACGGGTGTCACACATACAGGCATTTTACGAGAGCTAGAAATATTAGATTTTGACTAAACTCGACCAGCATGTCAATGAGATGATAATAACAGCAGGTGAGAAGTTAAACAAACTTTGTAGGTAATTTTTTCTTATAATCACACAAAACGTTAACATGGTCGCCAATGGGAAAACTAACAGTGTGATGAGCCCCTACACCTGTGCCACAGCAACGCCACCTACCATTTTGTCTGGAAACCACATTTCTCCTCGTCACTACTTCAGTGAATAAAGGCTTCGCGTGAGGTCCTATCGCATCTCGCCAACCGCGCCACGCCCACAGTAATTCGTCGTAGTCACGTGAAGTTGACATCACTTCTGTCAGTTCAGGTTCGATAGAGTACGTCTTGCCGTTTTTTGTAAGGCGCGCGTTGTTGTATACGGCTTCAAGCTTCGACTCCGCCTGCGCCAAAGTTCTGCAAAACACAGTACATTGTGTGTGTTCGTGTGTGCGAGCGTGTGTGTGTGTTGGTTGTGTTCGCGCGTGCATGCGTGTGTATGGTTCATGTGCGAGAGTGCTGATCATTGCTCTCCAAAATAAAAAAGTTAATAAATAAATTACACAAATAAAATATATTATTCCAAAACCCAACAAAATAAATAAATTAAACATTAATTAAATTAAGGTGTGCGTGAAAAAACATGTGGGTGTATACGTGCATATGTGATGCAAGCGTGTGGGTGTATACGTGCATATGTGATGCAAGCGTGTGGGTGTATACGTGCATATGTGATGCAAGCGTGTGGGTGTATACGTGCATATGTGATGCAAGCGTGTGGGTGTATACGTGCATATGTGATGCAAGCGTGTGGGTGTATACGTGCATATGTGATGCAAGCGTGTGGGTGTATACGTGCATATGTGATGCAAGCGTGTGGGTGTATACGTGCATATGTGATGCAAGCGTGTGGGTGTATACGTGCATATGTGATGCAAGCGTGTGGGTGTATACGTGCATATGTGATGCAAGCGTGTGGGTGTATACGTGCATATGTGATGCAAGCGTGTGGGTGTATACGTGCATGTGTGATGCAAGCGTGTGGGTGTATACGTGCATATGTGATACAAGCGTGTGGGTGTATACGTGCATATGTGATGCAAGCGTGTGCGTGTATACGTGCATATGTGATGCAAGCATGTGGGTGTATACGTGCATATGTGATACAACCGTGTGGGTGTATACGTGCATATGTGATACAAGCGTGTGGGTGTATACGTGCATGTGTGATACAAGCGTGTGGGTGTATACGTGCATATGTGATGCAAGCATGTGGGTGTATACGTGCATATGTGATGCAAGCGTGTGTGTGTATACGTGCATATGTGATGCAAGCATGTGGGTGTATACGTGCATATGTGATGCAAGCATGTGGGTGTATACGTGCATGTGTGATGCAAGCGTGTGGGTGTATACGTGCATATGTGATGCAAGCGTGTGCGTGTATACGTGCATATGTGATGCAAGCATGTGGGTGTATACGTGCATGTGTGATACAAGCATGTGGGTGTATACGTGCATGTGTGATGCAAGAATGTGGGTGTATACGTGCATATGTGATACAAGCGTGTGGGTGTATACGTGCATGTGTGATACAAGCGTGTGGGTGTATACGTGCATATGTGATACAAGCGTGTGGGTGTATACGTGCATATGTGATGCAAGCATGTGGGTGTATACGTGCATATGTGATGCAAGCGTGTGCGTGTATACGTGCATATGTGATGCAAGCGTGTGGGTGTATACGTGCATATGTGATGCAAGCGTGTGGGTGTATACGTGCATGTGTGATGCAAGCGTGTGGGTGTATACGTGCATATGTGATACAAGCGTGTGGGTGTATACGTGCATATGTGATGCAAGCGTGTGCGTGTATACGTGCATATGTGATGCAAGCATGTGGGTGTATACGTGCATATGTGATACAAGCGTGTGGGTGTATACGTGCATATGTGATACAAGCGTGTGGGTGTATACGTGCATGTGTGATACAAGCGTGTGGGTGTATACGTGCATATGTGATGCAAGCATGCGGGTGTATACGTGCATATGTGATGCAAGCGTGTGCGTGTATACGTGCATATGTGATGCAAGCATGTGGGTGTATACGTGCATGTATGATGCAAGCGTGTGGGTGTATACGTGCATATGTGATGCAAGCGTGTGCTTGTATACGTGCATATGTGATGCAAGCATGTGGGTGTATACGTGCATGTGTGATACAAGCATGTGGGTGTATACGTGCACATGTGATACAAGCGTGTGGGTGTATACGTGCATATGTGATACAAGCGTGTGGGTGTATACGTGCATATGTGATACAAGCGTGTGGTTGTATACGTGCATATGTGATACAAGCGTGTGGGTGTATACGTGCATATGTGATACAAGCGTGTGGGTGTATACGTGCATATGTGATACAAGCGTGTGGGTGTATACGTGCATATGTGATACAAGCGTGTGGTTGTATACGTGCATATGTGATACAAGCGTGTGGGTGTATACGTGCATATGTGATACAAGCGTGTGGGTGTATACGTGCATATGTGATACAAGCGTGTGGGTGTATACGTGCATATGTGATACAAGCGTGTGGGTGTATACGTGCATATGTGATACAAGCGTGTGGGTGTATACGTGCATATGTGATACAAGCGTGTGGGTGTATACGTGCATATGCGATACAAGCGTGTGGGTGTATACGTGCATATGCGATACAAGCGTGTGGGTGTATACGTGCATATGTGATACAAGCGTGTGGTTGTATACGTGCATATGTGATACAAGCGTGTAGGTGTATACGTGCATATGTGATACAAGCGTGTGGGTGTATACGTGCATGTGTGATACAAGCGTGTGGGTGTATACGTGCATATGTGATACAAGCGTGTGGGTGTATACGTGCATATGTGATACAAGCGTGTGCGTGTATACGTGCATATGTGATGCAAGCGTGTGGGTGTATACGTGCATATGTGATACAAGCGTGTGGGTGTATACGTGCATATGTGATACAAGCGTGTGGTTGTATACGTGCATATGTGATACAAGCGTGTGGGTGTATACGTGCATATGTGATACAAGCGTGTGGGTGTATACGTGCATATGTGATACAAGCGTGTGGGTGTTGAAACTGAATACAATTGTGTAACTTAAGTTAACCTTAAATTAATTTCTGTTAGTTTAATCAGGAACTCATTAAAAAGGGCAAACGTTTTTGTACAGCTCGCCTTTATATACTGTGACATAAGGCAATTAATAATTTCCGAAATTGCAACAACAGTAAGCACTGCTTTATTAACCCGACTGCGCACACAACACTGATTTCAACAACAACCATTAGTGAAGTTTTTGTGGAAGCAAAAGCAGCGAAACCTTTTGGCGGTTATCAAACTCAAGAACAGAAAAAGGCCGTACTTCCGGAAGGAAGCGTCGTGGCTTACGAAGGGTGACCCCGTCGCGTAGGTCCTTAACTGACGCACGACATCGCTGTCTCCGACAAAGTTGTCCGAATTCGTCAGAAATGTCTTCGCTTTGATCAGTTGCGCGTTGTTCCATCGTTGCACCTCGAGCCCCGTGTTCACGCTCTACGACATCAGGTGAGTATTGTAACGTCGGGCACCTACCGAGGCATTTAGCCTTTTTTTTTTAGAGAATACTAGCTTCAAACAGCAACAGAATGCAGGAATATCTTAGAGTGAAATTAAGTGCAGTCGATAAATTTTTACCCTTCAAAAACAAGGGAAACGGTCCAAAAAGAAACAGTTATCGAAAGAAGCCATTAGAACAATTAAGTATAAACAAATGATGTGGAAGTCATATATATGTACTGGAAATGATGAAGACTACAACATTTATAAAGAAGCACTTAACCAAGCTGCAGCTTAAATTAGAAATTCAAAGAGAAGCTATGAACAATAAATAGCTAGTGATATAAAACATGACAGCAAGAGTTTGTATGCGTATGTTCGAAGCAAACAGAAAGTTCAGGATAAGGTCGGTCCTCTAGAAGATAATGCTGGAAATATAATATCAGAGGGATTCTTAATGGCAGAAGACCTGAATGAGTATTATAGTTGAGTGTTTACTAGGAAAGATATTAGTTCACTGCCAGTACCAGAGGCTAAGTTCAAGGGGGCAGATTCAGAATATTTAGGACAATTAATTGTAACCCCGGAAATGGTAGCTAAGAAATGAGGGCTATGAAGGTTAATAAATCACCTGGAGTTGATGGGATTTCGCCCAAACTACTATTGGAAATTGTAGAATAAATTAGCGTACCGCTTGCAACAGTTTTCAATTTGTCATTAGAAGAGGGAATGGTTCCTTTAGAATGGAAAGAGGCAAACGTTATACCGTTATTTAAAAAAGGTTCGAGAAACAAGTCAGAGAACTATAGACCAGTGAGTTTAACATCAGAGTTTTTGCAAATTATTAGAAAGACTAATTGAAGATTTTCTTTTTAAACATAACTTGATAAACCCATCTCAACATGGGTTTTTAAAAGCGAGGTCATGCTTAACAAATATGTTATGTTTTTTGGAAGACATCATTAAGTAGATGAGGGATCACCAATAGATATCGTCTGCTTAGATTTTCAAAAAGCTTTCGACAAAGTTTCACATGAAAGATTACGTCTTAAACTAAAGGCCCATGGCATAGGAAATGGTATAATAAACTGGACAGAATGACGGCTGATTGACAGAAGACAACGTGTAGTAGTTGATGGGCAGGCTTCAAACTGGAAATCGGTATTGAGTGGGGTACCACACGGATCAGTACTAGGACCTATATTATTTTAAATATATCAACGATTTGGATGATGATATTACAAGCAAGGTGTTGAAATTTGCGGATGATACAAAAGTTTTTAGAAGGATTAAAAGTCAATTAGAATTAAGTCAATTCTCTGGGTGGCAATCTTGTTAAATCTTGTTAAAACTGGATAGCAAATTCGCGTGCACTTTTAGAGATTAATTTCTAAAATATATAACACATTCCAGTTATAGCTACACATTTCAATTGCATAACAAGACGGTATCAAATAATTGCATATAACTTTAACAAGCCACTGCACGTGATGGTGCAGGCATATTATAACTCATGAACATCGTTACACGAACACCGGGGAGTGAATATATTTTTCCCAAACAAGCTAGATAGGGAAATGTTTTCGCGGCGCCCATTGGCTGTTGACCTGACACAGTGGTCCACGTGCTTGGTAGTAAACGTAAACAGCGATGCATCGAGTATACATTATGCCAGTTGATTATTAATAATCGAACAATGCAGTAATTATTGTAACGTTGGTTTTATGGGGGTATTACGCGGACTAATAATAGCATCATGGAGGTTTTTTAAATGCATTGTTTTACGGCTTAATTGAGCAGTCGTAGTGCGGAGTTTGTGGCCAATATCTTTCCTCGGAGTCATGACTCATGTATACTCGACAAAACATGAAAATTGTTGTACTAATTCTTATCATTGTTGTCGAGTCATAAGTTGCATAAGTACATTCATTATGAGAATTGTGTAGAAACATATTGTTATGCCAAAGCTTTTCGTCCCGAGCTACTTGCGAGGTCAATAATAAAGAAACAGCAAAGCTTTGTTTGTGTTAAACGGTTTCAACTCATTTAAGTGACAACATGCTTATAAAAAATGCTCTTATGTTCCATAATTACAACTAAATTTAGATTAAACGATGTTGACTGTAAAAAATTATATCATAAGAATTGTTTTTGCAGGTAATGTTTATTTAATAGGCAATGCATATTATTATAAGTTAGAAAAGTGAAACCACTATCATTACAATGTTGTTATATTTGATGTATAAATTGTGTTTGTGTGTACATAATATATACACACATATTATATATACATTGGCATGTGTTGCGCTTGTGAAATCAACTGAAACAGATATCAACCCATGAGGATACTCACAAAACAGATATCAACCCATGTGGATACTCACAAAACAGCTTTAAATAGTATACACGGTTAGCAACCATTATTTAGAAGCCGAACGCTACTCCAAAGTAGTCTTCTACACCAATATACGCAAAATATGCTGTTTTTTTATAAATGACTATGTACATTGCAAATCTGGTGATCATACAGACTCGTAACAGAGTGCATTTTTTTTTGGGGGGGGTGATACTATTGAAGTTCCTAAACATGCTGATTTGCACATTGGCATACGTAGATACCACGTATACACAACTTGTTCTGTGGTATGTGCAAAGTACTCACAGTCAAGGTCGGAAAATCCTCTCACGGGTGATTTATTGAATAAATCGTTATTTTTATCAGATGGATGCAAATTAATCAGAAACTGCATTTACGTTATAATTACACTTATGTGATCGAAACATTGTATAGAACAATTCCACAAAATTTCATTGACAAAAAGTTGATTAATTCAAGAGATATTAACCTGTGAAATATGAATAAACTCCATTCCTGATAGGGCAGACCATTCTCAATTTAATTCCAAGTTCATAATACACAGGTGACACAACATGATTCTCGAACACGTGTTGAAATGGCCAAAGCATGGCAATGCCAATGATTAACCATACATGTATAACATAGCCGTACGTCCTGTTCAATGATATTGATATTATTGTCGATTTTGAATTTGACAGTTTTGTGTTATTTCGGTTTTTTTTTTATGACCTCCGGTTTATTTTCTCTGTTAATGCACACACATGTAAGCGGATGAGTCCTATGAGACACAGCGATTTAAATGCACGGTTATTGTAGGTACCGTAAGATCTTCAATTTCATCTTGACAAACTTCTGTTGCGTTTAGGAAGGCGCCGCTTTTCGACAACGTATGCGCTCCGTTGTCGACAACATCATGTTTATTTCAATAATTTGTCATTATATTTATTGGGTGGCTAACACGACACCCACATCATAATTATGTCTAATGGGAGTATGTATACACATGACCACGTTAGATTAAAATAATAGCTGATTCACTCGGATTTCAAAAAATGGTATCGCTTTCAGTACGTGTTTACACTTTCTACCAAGCACGTGGACCACTGTGTCAAGGGTCAGACCAACAGCCAATGGGAGCCGCGGAGACATTTCCCTATCTAGCTTGGCTGATAAAAATAAATTCGCCACCGGGATCCATCAAAGTGATTGACACGATCCATCAAAGTGATTGACACATGGTAAATTAAGCGTGGATGAATGTTAAAAGAGGACCATAATACCTTCTGTAGGTTTTCTTTCGTTAGATTGGTTGCATAGTTCCAGGATGCGACCGCTACTTTATTATTATGTTCTGCCAAAGCCCGGTTTAAATAGTCGAGCCAGGTCTTGGCATCTGTTTCGCTTGTGAAATCAGCTGAAACAGATATCAACCCATGAGGATACTTACAAAACAGCTTTAAGTAGACACGGTTAGCAACTATTATTTAGAAGCCGAACGCTACTCCAAAGTAGTCTTTTACACCAAATCCGGCGACGAAATATACGCAATTTATATTTTTAGTACCTATATTAATCATTACTTATTTAATGATTAATAGAGGTATTAAATTGTGAGTAATAAAAAAAAAAGTATACAATAAAATATTAAATATAATTATATCTGCTTTCGATCACACATCGCGTGGCGCGTACTTCCAACAGTTCCGAATCGCCAAAATACGCGCAGACTCACAACTACGACGTGAAAGACTAGTGACGCCAAGAATAGAACTCGGCAACGCAGTGCTCCACGGTATGAGTGACCGCCTGATGCATCGCTCGGAGATGGTCCAGCGCTCCGCGGTCAGAGTAGCTACACAGATCCAGCGCAGCAACCGACATCAAAGCATCACCGCAGGACCTAAACCTCACTGGCTACCGGTCAAGCGGCACACAGAGTACAAAATAGTGATCTTTGTCTTCAACGTCCCTGACAACCAGACACCCGCGCACCCTGCACTATTCGCCACGTGCCACGCCGGTCGCCACGATCCGGAGGCCGTGCCCCTTTATGCAAGTACTTCTATTGTGAGAGTCCAGGTATAACTACAATAGGGGTTTGTTAGCGACATATTCAATGACATGATTACGTTAAATGTACGTCCACATTGCCATAACGCGAGGCAGAAAATCGTTTACAAAATACCATTCTGTTACACGAACAAAAAGCAACGACATACACTGGTTCTAAATACTGGAATGATATAGTGATAAAGAATCATCTCGAAGACTCTATATCTTTAAAAGTATTTTTTACAAAGGCTTAAAGCACGTATTCTTGATTGTTAGACACTAATTAAATTGTAATGAATTCATTAATATACTAATATACATACCCAGAATAGTTGTGTTGCTGTCACATATACCATACTATATAATTTGTAAGTGTCACATTTGTTATACTTTTTCTGCATTACTGCATGTTGCGTTAGATTTTAACACATTTATTTAAATAAGGGATTGCAAGCAATATTGCTTATCCCATTGTCATTGATGAGATGAAGTCATTCATTAATTAATTAATTAATTAATTAATTAATTCATTCATTCATTCATTCATTCAAATTAGCTTTAGCAAAACCCGCAGTGAGCGGTCCTACGACCGACTCTTACAAACAGTATGTCATAGCTGGAAATCGGTGTGCATAGACATGTGTATAACTTTTAAAGTGCACACTGCTAACTATGCTAACATGTGGATCTTGCTTGTTAGTCTCTCGTCGGCCCGGGGAAGACATTGCGCTGTGCATTCATTTGTGGATCCGCATGTGGCTCCGGAGACCAAAGTCCGATGCACACAGACGGTTGCAGACAGGACAAGGAACACTCGTAGACTGGGATGTTGTTACTCTCACTCTCTGACGCTTCTCATGTGCTGCTGCGTGGCGTTGGCGACGTTCATCCTCAAGGCTGGCTGTTGCCCTCGTGAACAGAGCGCGCCAGTGTGTCCTGTCAGTAATATCTTTCTCCTGTTGTCGAGGGTGACGATTTGTACAGTTCTGAAAGGTATCTACACGGACCCTAAAAGGTATCTACATGGACCCTGAAAGGTATGTACACGGACCCTGAAAGGTATCTACACGGATCCTGAAAGGTATCTACACGGATCCTGAAAGGTATATACACGAACCCTGAAAGGTATCTACACGGACCCTGAAAGGTATCTAACAAATTTCAATATGAATGTCATGGAGTCTGGTATCAAGTAACATATATGCAGAATGTATATATATGCTTCGTTTACTTATGCTGCTGTTTCTGCGGCTGCTGCTGCTGCTGAAACTAAATACTATATTAACTCATTTGTTTGCGACAACGTCCATATTTTGTAAATGATTTGGCATGTACTTTGGGGTCCAATGGTCGGTGAGTATGTAGTTTGTGCAATTCGTTCAGTCTGCCTGATAGCATCCTCTCTGAATGACGGATGCAATTATTGAAACAAAATGACTAACTCAGAGTGTTTATAAACTACTGACTAGGGTAGAGGGAATCATCAATGCATACTGTCAACAAATGTAACCTAACCGTAGATGTAACGTATATGACAATGGAACAAACCCGGAATTGGTGTAAATGGAAGAAAACTCACGTCCATGTGCGACGAGTTCCTGTACTTCGTCCAGAAACGCCTCAAAATTGTCTCCGACTGTCACTCCCCTGGCGAGAACGGCAAGGAAACTAAGTAGGAAGACAGTCGCCAGGCGGGATGACGCCAGGTCGGGAAGGAGACTGCGCGTCTGTGTCCCCATCTTCACGATTGCCTCAACGTTTCGTGATAGGCTGTGTGGCCCGCTTGATACTTACTGGAATGGCAATGATTAAAATTATTAGATCATAATTTAAAACTCTGGTTCAATGCGTGCAAGTGTGCGGGAGGAGGGTGAGAGGGAGAGAGCGAGAGAGAGAGCAAGAGAGGGTAGACAGAGAGAGAGAGGGAGAGAGAGAGTGGGCAGAGAGGGGGAGAGAGGGAGAGAGGGGGGAAGAGGAGAGAGGGGGGAGAGGAGGAGAGAGAGAGGAGAGAGAGAGAGAGGAGAGAGGAGAGAGGAGGGGGAGGGAGAGGGGAGAGGGGGAGGAGAGGAGAGAGAGGAGAGAGAGGAGAGAGAGAGAGAGAGAGAGAGAGAGAGAGAGAGAGAGAGAGAGAGAGAGAGAGAGAGAGAGAGAGAGAGAGAGAGAGAGAGAGAGAGAGAGAGAGAGAGAGAGAGAGAGAGAGAGAGAGAGAGAGAGAGAGAGAGAGAGAGAGTGAGGGGGGAGATTCGTCCATCTCTACACATCCTCATGTTTATACACGTGCAGTGTACATAAACACACACCGCTTTCGAGACCATCACCACGTGTATTCCAATACATCGCTGAGTTTCAGAGAGCAACAGAAAGCAGAAACGTGGTACTTCAAGTAACGTGCGCTGATCTGACAATATATTGATACCTGTTCCTTGGATGTCCAGGGCCCGTACGCATGTAGACCGGATAAAGTTAAACGCGGATAGCCGCTATCCGCGGATAGCTATTCGCGTTTAACTTCTGTTCCCATTTCGTATGCACAAGTCATGAATAGGTCGCGGATAGCTATCCGGTCGTGTTTAAGTTTAGACTGGGGAATTCCCGGCCACGCATGGGATTCTGGAACTGTCGATCTCACTTCCGCGAAAATGGAAAACAAGCAGACGACAAAAAGACCGAGGAAACCAAATTTCACAGACGCCGAAATCATAGTACTTCTGGAAGAGATAGGAGTCGACCACTATATCCTGTTTTGCTCACATAATCAATCAGTGACAAAAAAAAAAATTAAATTTGGAGAAAGATAACATCGAAAATTAGTGCGTGCGGTGTAGCCGAGCGGTCGCCGCAAGAGGCAAAAGATAAGTGGCGGGCCCTCAAAGAGGCTGTCTTAAACCGGCAGAGGGGCCAGCATAAAACCGGCGGTGGGCCGGCCGTATGAAGATATTATCCTTGCGATAATCGGGGATAATTCTAGTCTGCTGACTGGAATTGATGGTAAGCACACGCCGCTTTTCTTACTTTGATTAACAAACGCACCACTGCTAAATTTGGTGCAGCGAAGTTTATTACGAGAGACGAATGGTTTAAGGCATTCTGTAAACCTAGGTTACTGTGAAATTGTCCTTATATGTGAACCATAATGCCAAAATGAGACGCTTCTCGAAAAACATGCATATTGCTTTTATTGCATGTTTGAATAGCGCACATTCAGAGACAGAAACATGATACTTCAGTGTTACATATAATCGCATTATTTCCAGAGATACAGCAATTTGAATGTCAAAAATATGATTTTGAGAAAAACTACTTAACAAATGTTCACTCTAGATATTGGCTACGGATTATTTCACGGTGGAAACTCAATTTCCCAAAAAATTGCTGTGTACAATTTGAGCACATGAATAAGGAACAGAAGCAAATGTTTTGCTTAATTCCAGTTGTTCAATAAATACCACTGTACTGTATTGGACATTATGTAATAATAATAAGTTATTATTATTAAAAACATTATTAAATGTTTATGAAGAAATTGCACATATTTTATGTTTTCTATATTTCAGTGCAAGGGACATACACCTGCACGGAATTTGAATGTAAACAAGTCTTGGACACCAGTCTGAATACTTGTAAGTTCTCATGTGATTCAAAATAATAAACAGGGACATCATGATGCCATGTGAAATTAATAAATACTAAACAAATTGGTGTCTAAGATTTTTGTTATATTTCATCCAATGCATAAGTGCATATTTGATCACTTTTTGAAAAAAATGCAGTATTTACAAAATGTTAATAATGAACAATAGGGTAATTTCATGCCAACCCAGCCAGGTCCCCGGGTGAACATATCTTTTGTTATTAAATTTGACCCATGTGTGTATCTAAGTAAATGGTGTTTGCAAGCAATGTTTAAGTCAGTGGGAAATTGTAGTCGTTTAAAAACGTATGGTTATTTGAATGCAGGGACTATGGTATTATTCGCATTCATGTGGTTTTGTGGGATTTTTAAATGGGTTCTGTTGAAAAATTTTGTCACCGCTGCGTTTCTCAACTGTCAGCTTCGCCTCGCCGATCATGATATCAAGAACATGTGTTTATGTGGCTTAGAAAGTGAAATATTTGGATAATGGAATTCTGTGGCGATTATTGTAAAATAATCATAACTGAAAATCCTCACTGATCTTAGGTGGGGACAAGAACAGTTAAAAGACAGCACATTGTATGAGACTAATGATTACATTAACAATAATAAATGAAAATAACTTTAATGTTATGTAAATTAATATTTATTATTTATGAAATTGCAGATCTGTTGTTTTATATATTTCAGTGCAAGCGACAGGTTTCCAGCCAATAGAAGATTGTGACGAAAGTCTGAGTACTTGTAAGTTCTCATGTGATTCACCTTACTTGCAAATCAAATGTCCCTCGCAACTGAAAATAGAGCATCATGTCCCATTTTTGCACTCATTAATCACATTACAATTCATTGCCCATGTTAAGGCTCATATATACAGTAAGTGGAACAGAGACCTTGATAATCTACCTTCATAAATGATGTAGCTATAGCCACTGTCTATAGGCATCCCAAGATGAGAAACATAATATATTCAGCCGGTTTCATGACTTCAACAAATGTCCTTAAATTCTTCATGGGCGCTCCATATTATACATGCCTGATGTATACATGTTGGCGTGATCTCCCACCTCCTCCCAAACAAGAATAATTCAATCACACAATGTTATCACTGTATACTAGAAATTATACTACCATCCATTCTACATAATGTCTTGTTGCAGCTGCATCCATTACCTGTGCAACACAAGAAACACCAGGAGCAGCATGTGTCAGTGGCACAGGAGTGACGCTAAAGACAAAAAGTAAAAAAGGAAAATTTCACCAAAATCCAAGTGGAAAGTCCTTGGAAAAAGGGCTGGAAGACGAAACAGGCCTCTTTGCTGACTACCTGCGCAGCGAAATAGAAAAAAAATATATATATAAAATTAAATATAAGAAATACAAAAAGTGCTTACTTGCACACACCTTTTATTGAATTCATTTGATTGTATTCATAATTAAACATACCAACAAAGTATATCAACTTATTTATTGCTTTTACCATGACCAATACAGTGAAGAAAATGCAGTTGTGTCTGTCAGTTTAGGGACGCTAATACTACCTCCTGGTAGTATTCAATTACGATGGTTACTTTTAAAGTTACAATGATTTAAAGGGTACGCCCGTCAAAAGTAGTTTAGGATATAATAACTTATAATAAAGTTCACATTGTGGAATCATCATAATTCACAAAACTTCACTTCAGCACAAGAAAAAACCATTGCTATTATTATAATAATCGTGTCTGCACATGCATTACTTTATGACACGCACCAGAGTACGTAACGTCAAAACCAAAATTTTAAAATAACCTTTAATACAGCACACGTATTTAGTCTTTCAGAATTTATAACAATTTGTACTGCGCAACACGAACAACGAGTGTTGGAATGACGCATTGACTTATAAATGTTTTGAAGTAAGTTCATCAACGCCCACTGACCCAGTACATGTACTGGACATAAATCCGTTATACCAATGTTTGGTGTTGTTTAACTTTGGCTCTTTTTATTAAAAATGTCGTAGTTGTACCGACAATGACAAATACATACGTACATACATACAAACACACACAGTACGAAAAATAAAACATTCATACCCATCGTCCCGTAACTTATTCTTATTTCGAATACTGTGGTAAGCCCAAAACTGGGCAATATCCCACAGCTAGCGATAAAAGAAAAGGATAAACCATACATAACATATAGTGGGCGGACATAAATCCGTTATACTAAGGTTTTGTTTTGTTTACGTCTGCCTGTTTTTACTAACAATGTCGTATTTGTGTTTGATGCAGTTGCTAGATAAAAAAATCCGCAGATTGCGCATCCATATTATTCATTGTCATTTCACAGCCGCAGGTCCAGCAACTGTGCCTAACATACATGTAAATGTTTGGCGCTCGATTTACAGGTGGCACACGTCACATTCATTGTAAGGCAGGTTTCACTTTGTTAAATTACGTGGCACTAGTCTAGAGGATAATGATACATTGATGGAATGATACCCCTTCCTGTTGACAAATTCGTGCTCATTCGCTGACGGAGCTTGAATACGAATTTGAGTTCCATCGATACACCCAACCACATTGGGAATCCCATTCGCATGGTAAAATGTCGCCTTCGTCTTGTCCGCTTGACGCTGAATCGGCAATTTGATGTGGTCAGGCGCTCTACGTAGTAATGCCTTCGTGACCCGTGTCACTGTCCGGCTGACGGTGGATTGGTCAACGCCGATGAGTTCCCCACACACATCCTGGAAACTGCCGCTGGCATAGTATCGCAGCGTTACTAGGATTTGTTGTATTTGAGATGTTTATGTTTCTCGCAATCCCGTCTGTTATCGCCACGATTTCTTGTCGTCCGAAGCGGAACTTTTGCAAGATTTCATATTCATCGAACACATCAAAAGGATGGCTTCGATCTCTGAAAATTCTATTTCTTCTCAACATTCGTCGCTGCCGGTAATGTTGTAAAATAATGGCAGCCATTTTTATCCGACAGATAGGCCACTAAACATATACAAATATATGCATAACTTTATCCGCGTTTACGTCACCAGATAGACCTATCCGCGTTTTGTGCATACCGATTTATTACGTTTATCCGCCGGATAGCCGCTAAACGCCGATAAGGGAGTTATCCGCTCTTCGTGGGCCCAGGTGGCGTATTGTCGTAATGCATGTGCATGCGCCCTCCATCTACGACTCTCGCCAGATACTATTTCGAGGACGTGTTTAGATAATGTGAACACAAACCGGTGGTCGGAACGTGTGCGGCTTATTCTGATACCAATGCTTGTTTTCTAGAGTCGGTGTGACACTTCGTAGGAGCGGCAACCAGGTTCCTATTGCAGACACAACAGGCGAATAGCTTATGTTTAAGCTGCATAAAACAATATGAAGATTCGTATTGTGGACATCCACTCATGGCAAGAAAAACGGAGGGAAACATAAGTAGTATAATATACTAACAGAGAAAACATGCACTAAGCTACTCTGCAAAACATGTCTGGTATTGCATGCATCCATAAAGAACAACCGACTCGTGTGGAAATGGTTCATCCAAGCTCAGGCCCCGGTCGACCAATGATTATGATAAACATCCATATGGCGAATGCATCGAATACACATAATATAAATAGGATGTTTATGAAATGTATGCGTTCTATTGTATTAGAAACTGTCACGATTCGGTGAAACTCACTGTTCGTCGGAAAATTAAGAATACGCGTCATATAGTAATCCACGAGTGACTGACACATTTTCATTAAAACGAACAATTAAACACCTAATTAATTCCTGCGATAGTATTGCCATGCGACGACATAATTGCGTATCTACGCTAACGCGAGATCGACCACATTCCAGATCAATTATAGACCCTAATGTTTGTGTTCTGGTGCTACCGGTGTGATTTTTTCATCACAACACATTCCAATGCTTTATTGAATTGATTGCGATAACAACACGTGGCAATACAATGATATATTACCCTAAAATAACCCAAGTGATACTGCTGTTACATTGTAATACAATGTTATATTACCTTAAAATAACCCAAGTGATACTGCTGTTACATTGTAATACAATGTTATATTACCTTAAAATAACCCAAGTGATACTGCTGTTACATTGTAGTATGTTGAAGTGATCATTAATTAAGGCTGTCGTTGTCGTGGAAACGCGATTGTTTTGATAAATTGTTTTGCTATTTTGTTTGTAATTAGACATTATGGGTTAGTTTAATTTTAATACTTTATAATGCAATTCACGCCGTGTAAAATATATAGAAAATAGTCATGAATGCAAACACGTAAATTAGCATGAACACTTGAAGCCACAATAGTGTTTGGTAAAACATGTATAACACGTACATGATCTGATGGAGTGCGAAGATGTACGTGTTGAATAGTAGTGCACCTAGGACCGAGCACTGCGGAACACCATGATGAATTAGTCTTGGGGTTGACGTAGCTTCGCGTATCTTAATTGCGTTAGTGCGGCCTGCGAGATACGATGCGAACCAAGTGAACACTGTCTTGCTTAGTCCGATATCACGAAGACGACGCAGGAGAATGTTGTAGTCTAGCGTGTCGAATGCTGCACTAAGATCCAACAATACAAGCAGTACGCCACGCCGTGAGTCAATTGCCTGCGTCATGTCTTCGTGTATTCGGACCACAGCCGTCTCCGTGCCGTGCTGTGTCTGGGCCAGTATGCGCTCTGGAACGGGTCGTTGAAGCCTTTGGTGTCAATAAAGAGGCGTAATTCGTTTGCAACATATCGTTTTAGCGTTTTGCCAGAACGATACCTGGCAGTAGTTAGCGAGATAGTTGACGTCGAGACAGCGGGTTTATGTACACATTTATGAACATACATCACAATAAAAGTCATATTGTCTTTCGATCTATTTAAGCAGCTTGTTATTAACTTTTAACTTAATAATTATGGTTTGTACACCACGATGGGTGCAGGAGGAATGTTTAGTTACAATCACTAGTGGGTGGGTCGCTCTCACGTCAGTGGCACATTTGTATGCCTCAGTGAGAGTCTCCCGACATAAGTTTCATTTTAATGAAATTTTTTTTAATGTTTTGTATTTATGTTATCTGCCAAATAAAGACGTCCCCATTCCATTTACGCGCTATACGTACCCACGTAAACATTCCCATGTCCGTTTTGTGTCTCTTACCAACTCTAGCCAGACGTATGAGTTAACAACCATTACACTGTAAGCGATAGCTGGCTTAGTTTGCGTCGATTGCTCTATCTGTTGTGTATCTCCCCTTTGATAGGTGATTGCAGCAGTCGAATAGGAAGTTGCATGATTTTTTGTGCACATAAAATGTCGAGCATACGAGTCATTTCCATCTGCAGTTAGCGTTACGACTAATTTACCACAGACAAGATGACAGGGGCTAATATGATATGCGACGCACTATTGTCAGGGAAACGTATGCACGACGAGATTCCTAACTATATTCCATAGGTACAATCACTTATTTCAATGTAATAGTCATCTATTTTAGACCCCATGTGAGCGAGCCTGAGATGATTTGTAATTTGTGAGATGATTTAACTTTTTAAACTTGTGTAACTTATTTCACAATATTTAACTTATTTTAACTTTTATTTATTTATTTAACCGATATAACTTTGATTACTATTTTTTGTTTGTTTTATATTGCATGTACATTTGTTTTATTTGTTTTAATATGCTGCTACACTTCAAACGAATATCCTCCCAACTTCCCAAGGGACAATAGAGTATTGTGATTATGATGTGATTGCATGCTCGTGTACATGTGTATATGTGATTGTGCGTGTGTGCGCGGGTACGTTTGTGTGAATGAGTGAGTGAGTGAGTGAGTGAGTGGGTGGGTGGGTGGGTGGGTGAGTGTGTCTGTGTGTTGTGTAGTTGCATGAATATGCACGCCCTATCACAATTATTACAATATCCCCATTAGTTATGAATATGATAGCAAAATAAATACGTTAGAACGTATAGGTAAATCAATATTTCGATTGGACACAACCACATACATGCGGTCGGTTGTGCCCATATATATACACACACACAGATATATATACAACACACACACACACACACACACACACACACACACACACACACACACACACACACACACACACACACACACACACACACACACACACACACACACATACATATATGCTATAGGTCTTTGTCATAGAGTGACCAGTTCCTTACCTCTGACCTGCACGTAAACACAGAGTATGCTGAGGTCATATGATGCTTGTAGCTACAAAGTATTTATCTACATTTGCGCCAACTATTGCCAACAACGTAAGACTTGAAGCAGTTCGCCACACAGCATACACAGTCTGATAACCACTGCTACTTACCACTACATTGAGCACCAGTCCACACCCGATACGGCGATAGTCCGGTACTCCGTAACGTCAGCTGGTGCCTACGGCGTAGATAGAACTGTCAACCCAGATAGTCGCTTTCACCCTACTTCTGTCGTGTGGCGTCACACACACACATAATTCTCACTCCCGCCACGTCAACACTCGGTCACGGTGGTGGGCAGGCAGTGTTTTGTCTGCTCGCCGACTGCGCGCTTACACCAACAACACCTCTAGGCAGTGCGACAGAAATAGACCAGACGCTATTGCTACTCCACGGTCTACGGGTCGGCTACCCGGCGTCTTTATTACTAAATGAAGTCACCAGCATGACGCTTGCATGGGCTTGTCTAGGAGAGCGCGCTGCGTGTTATTTATGAGTAGACCTGCTCGACTTTACCCAGCAAACAAAGAGCCGTATTTTTTTTAGAAAAACAAACGTCGCACCCCTAACTAATTTGAAGAGAAATGCATTCTCTCGACCGCTACAGTTGGTATGTGCCTGCAGGCGTCGACCGAGGATGAGCACATTAGGCAATGTTTAGTGCTGTGTTACATCACCAGCCCACAAACCCGCTGACGCAACGGGGAACAAATTAAACGGCAGAAGTTTAAATTTACAGCAACTGTGCTGTGTTTTTCCTGCATGAATTGCACAGCGACAATATTTTTTTACAGTACCCAGCAAGTACGGTGCACGCATATTTAGTCCAGTTTTAGGCTTGCGGAGTCCACGACAGGATGCACATTTACCTACTGTGTGGGATCGATTATTCCCCCTTGGCAAACAGCCAGACCAACGGCTGTCGGTATTTCTTCCGAAACACACACGAAAAATGGGTTGAAAGAAACTGCACAGTGTGCGAAGTCCCCACCCCTGGCTTACAAAGATGGCACTCTTGATCAGCAACTCGTGCTCAAATCGACAAGTTATCACACTCGCTGTCGTACAGAGGTACCATGGTGGTGGAGTATGGCATGAAATAACTACACATATTCAATATCAATTTGTAAGTTGAAACATTGATGCTAATCGACATTTCGTAGCGTCGCATTTGATTCTAGATGCTTGGTGCCTCAAATGAGACAAAGTTCAATGCTCTCAAACGTTAATTCGATCGGAAGAACACCGAGTAATAGCACTATCACATGTCGGAGAGTTGCATAAACTTCCACCACTTTGAGTTGCCGAACTTTTGCAAATATTTCTTTGGTATACATAGACGTATTTACTTTATATCACCGGTTGGAAATTAAGTATATTCTATATAAACGACTAAGAGGTAGGACGATGGGATATTGTTTCACTAACTGCAAGAGCAACTAGAACATGGGAAGACCATATGTTAAAATGGAAAGTTTGCTTTAAGTTAAAATAAGTGCATGGAAGGCGGCAGGGGACGAAACATGAATGGACAAATAAGGAGACAGAGATACGCGGAACTGAACAATTATAATAACACAAAATAAGTACTGCTGCGGTGCACTATCTAATCGTCAACGCTCGTCTATAAAAGTACTTTGAGGATGACCAAACGACTGAACAATACTAGCCATTATCATTTGTTAGGACGACACAAATGATGACAACACTGTATAACCCAGACGTACCTGAACAATACAGAACCTGACAAAACCAGACTGACAATGATCAAGATTGTAACGGTAATGAGACGTTTATGCGAACAAACGTGTTTTGTTCCGTCTTTGTCGTCTGTCGTCTGGTGCGCGTCATTGTTACGTTGGTAAGAAGACAGTAATGTTTTTTGGCAGTGCTATTGGCTTTCATAACTCGTCTCTCGACAACAATAGCTGGTGAACTGAAGGCGCAACGAGACAGGCTAAGACACAACCAGACATAGTGCGTAATATGCAGTGAAAGTAGTTGGCCAATTTTCTCTGATGGTCGTAACGCATTTACTAGAATATCGAGTACGACGGTGACATGCGTTTGTTCCTGCATGTATAGCATCGGACGATGACGCACGTGTGTCTTAATCTAACTGTGCATAGAAAATGGTGTACCAACCACATACTTGTTTCACTGGGATCAAGGGGCATTGTGAAGCAACCTGTATGTTTCAATGTTTCATGAATATAAATGGCATGTAAACAATATGTTAAAAAAGGTTGAACGATCGATGGGATGTCTACGAGACAACGAACGGCCTACGGGACATCATAGAACGTCGATGTCAGATATATCAAACATAATTACTTTCATCTGGCCTCAGCCTCCCAATTCATTCAGAAAAAAAATTGTTTTTGTAAACATTGATATGATAATATAAATACAGTAACATTGTCGGTCGATCTTCGTCGATTCACTCTTGCGTATATGCACTAAATTTGACTAACACATACGATTTAACATTATTATTCTGTGACTTACGTCACTTTTGCTGAGCTAAACAGTGTAGGTTGACGAAGCGTTTACGTCGGTGTCGCCAGGTAACATCATTTAAAAGTAATAAAAAGTACTTTGACGGCGTAAAACGAATAACGAAATGGTGCGATCATTTACTCCGAGCAAAGAAACAACGTGAGAGGGCGCGAAATATCCGAAACCATAAACATCGACGTCCGATTTCAATGACCCCC
Source organism: Paraescarpia echinospica (assembly GCA_020002185.1). Classification (NCBI taxonomy): domain Eukaryota; kingdom Metazoa; phylum Annelida; class Polychaeta; order Sabellida; family Siboglinidae; genus Paraescarpia; species Paraescarpia echinospica. The sequence goes on along the minus strand of CM034533.1, from coordinate 75,820,192 downwards.
CCTCCCTCCACCAAATGAAAGTAATTAAGTTTGATGCCGGACATCGACGCTCTGAGATGACCCCTAAATTACTTTTGACGTTGACACACCAGCGGCTCACTTTCAACAGTTCATACGATTCATATACCTATATTTAACTATGATGCATGGAAACGCTTTATCTTCAAATTATTCGGAATCTTCAAGCAACAAAGTTATCATTCACAAATATCCAACTTCGAGTAATTTCCGAAATATTACCAATAGCCATAAAATATATATATATAGAATATGTTAACAGCGCATTTGAATAATTCATTGGTATATCCGCTTCGCTAAGTATTTGATGTATCTATAATGACATAATTCTAAACTAATAATACACAACATCCCGACAGAAAGACACTAGTTTTATCTCGGTGGAATACACATGACACCCCCTTCACGAATCTCACATGTATTACACGAAATATAGGTCCTAGAATATAAGTTATTTATCTTCAAGTTAAACCACCTCGACCTGGCTGTATAACACATAGTCAAACAATAGGAATGACGTCCCATACTGTCTGCATAGAATGAACAATTATATATAATAATATAATTGTTTAAAATTTCAACAACAAAAATAATAATTATAATGAGAAGAAGAACAACGCACTGAAGACAAACGGACACCATCGAAGGGAAAGAAGAACCTTGTCACTTACAACTCTTGCTCAATTACTATAAATATAACAATAAGTAGCGAATTAATAAACTACAGTATGCGACATGCGCAGTAACATTAGACTAAATAGTGACACAGCAGCAGATTAAAACATTCGTTGGCCCTAGGCACCCGGCACTTTCGTGGGACCTCGGTAGACCCAGCAGCGGATCCAAAGAAGGTGTTTTAGAGGGGCCCAAAACATCCAATTGCACCTCACCTTTGAGGCTAGCCACTGGCGCCTGAACGAAATGAATATTGGGTGGGCTGGGCCAGAGCTTCTGTACGACTTCGCCACTGGATCATGATGTCGGTAAACGAGGGGAGGCGGTACAGTTGAAGATTGTTTTCCTTATCAGTAACTTATGTAATAATACCTCTATAATGTATGTTAAATATTCAAACATATATACAGCGTATATCAGGATTATTCCCAAATAATAAGTTTATTACAAAACTCATTGGGCCAATGAAGCGCTAGTGAAAATTAAGCAGTAGCCATCACTGGCCATGTCTTGCTAACTGGGTTTAGGGAATATTCAATCTACAAAAAGATGCTCGGGTATTTTCATGGGCCCATAACCTTCGTGGCACTTGGCAGGTTCCTATAGCGCCTATTAGTTATTCCTCAACTGTGGTCACTAGAATGACAACTAACATCAACAAACTCAATCAGTAGTTACAGTAAATCAATATTTTCATTGTCAAGTTGTTATGCATTTACTATCTGCGTACACACCTATCACATCACTCGGTTTACTTTGTCGTGCCCCAAAACAAGCGTTTACCTATTCTAACACGAACTGAATTGCGTCCGAAATCTCTATAACCTTAGATCGCCCTGTTTGTTGCAATGCATCAGGAGTGTCCCCCCTCCGAGAGTTACTCACAGAGTCGCTGTGGCGTATCCTAGCAACGCGCGTCAAACAACATGGCGGCGCACACGTTGGCTGTTCTGGAGCTGTCGTAGAAAGTGACCCGTTTTGTATAAATAATCAGTACTGTATTTTCGAGAAAGTTATGCCGACTGTTTGCCAGACTACGACGGACAGGAGACTCTACGTGTGAAACGAACAGGAGATTCCGAGTTACGTTACTACTTTGATAGCAAGTCGCGACTGACAAGCGACAACGCGTGTCGAAACGAGATCGATCAGGGGTGGCACAAGCAGAGAATCAGCCACGCGTGACGATGTCAGAAACGGCATTCCTTCGGTTATGCGTGGCTTGTACCGTCGCATGGCTGTGCGTAACGGTGACATCAGGTAGGTGGAAGAGTGAACGACATTTATGACGAAAATACACTTGTTTGTTTACTGCTATACGCCTAATTATATTTCCTTAGAGTACCATACCAACACAACTCAGAACCCAGAACACAGAATCAATTTATTTGACCTATAAATACGATACATATACAACGAATAACGCAAGTAATAGATAAGGTCGGGAGACTCCCATTAAGATATATAATATCGCTAGCACAGGAGCCACCTCATAAATATAACAACACTAAAATTTACATGACAAATCAGTATAGCATATGACTTGTTTTCATAGTTGATAATTACTCAATGTGTCAACAGGCATACATAATACAAGAACTGATTATATGTAATCGTGTACACAATGATGTACATATGGATATTTCGGTATACATTCTAATATGTATCACGAATTACAAATAAAGCAATTATTAATACGACAAGTGGATTCATAATTTAAAATAAAAACGTTTTTTGTGTATGTTGAAAAACCATATAGACTGTGGGTGTTAATTTTATTAATGATAATACTTGGTGTATTGTTAACTTTCTCTACTATGTTGTATCTAATGCATTTTTCGCAAATTCATGTTTGAATCTGGACATATACAGATTATTTCTTTCACGTGTGCAGTGCTGATGAATATCATAAATGTGTGTCCTTGGGAAAACATTGAAGTGGTAAGATTGTTAATTAATTTATAATAAAATGTTAATTGTTTAACGGTTTGATCTATATGATTATACCATGTGTCTGTGGGCGTGTGCGCGCGAACGCATTTGTACATATGCGTACGTGTATATACATGCATGTGTGTTACCAACGAATGAATAACCAAACGAACAATATTGTACAGGGCGTATGTGCGTTTGTGCATACAAAGTTAATTATCGTAACCATTTTTCCTATTCTCTGTTCCATTGACTACACGAAACAACTCACAGCTAAGCCCCATCTTCACTGTATTACAGACAATGTACTCATTTGATGTGTAATCCCAAGAACAACATGTTAACGTGCAGTTGTGATAATTCTATAATACACCTATGGTTTTATTCTGCTATATTTTGTTTGCAGTTTATTATTTTAATAGCATTGATATTTGTATCGCATTTATTAACTACCTAATTCCACCGTGATATTTTGTCATATAATAAAAATACTAATACTAATAATAAGGAAATTTCTTTTGCGCCTAAATCCTCGGAAAACAAGCTCAGAGGCGCATCCGTACAAATTAGTGTTTTAATCGTGAAACTGTAAACGCCTGGTAAGAATTAATTGAAATACTGTCCGATTGTTCTCTATCGTGTTTGTGAACAGGGGCACCACCGAGCACGTCTCCCGGGCGGGACAGTACAGACGGACAAAGGGTGAACGACGAGGGTGATAGTCCCCCTGGACGTGGAGTGAACGTTGCATTCGTCGGTAAGTGGGCACATCTACCCAGGTAAAACTACGTTAACGAATGGTATGCAATAATTACATACCTTATGCACGTTAATATTCATAAATTGTTATGTTCTTTCCCTAACATGTTTTAAGCTCAAAAAATGCTGCTGATAATATTATTAACACGTATGGTTACAAAACAAGTCGAACGGAATATTACGGACAACTCGACTAGGATCAATTAAACAGTTGTTAAAGAGGAACTTGCATAGCAGTATGTACAGCAGATGATTGTAGATTTTGTCATATATATATATTTATATAATATATATAATATATATTACACACACACACACACACACACACACACACACACACACACACACACACACACACACACACACACACACACACACACACACACACACACAGAGACACACACGCACGCACACGCACGCACACACAAACGCACACGCACACACATCCTTACACACCCACACACATACACACACGCGCGCGCACACACACACACACACACACGCACGCACACGCACACGCACACGCACACACACAGTTTTACTTATTATTTATGATTATGTTGACAGTCGGAATGGTGGTGCTCATTCTGTTTCTGACGGCCGTGCTCATCTGCCTCGCTTGTTTCATCGGTTGTTACGGCAGAAAACATCGGTGCGTATTTGATTTAAATACAACATGCACAGTTGTCGCCTCTCTAAAAAATTACACTCTATTCAAAACTACTTTTTTAATTGATCGGAGGACTCGTTTTTAGGTGCGTCTGGCTAACATCTCTCACATGTATAGCCAGTTACACAATGGTTGCACTGTTATTAAACTGTGACTTAAATTGTGATTACAAACAATTTATTGAAGAATTTGCATCATTATTATTACAATTTGATTTCCAAAAATCTGAAGTTATTATTGCTGGGGATTTTAATATAAACTTGCTTAAAATTAATGATAAGAATATTGTAGTGAGTTTTACGACACCTTAACAGGATTCAGTTTCTTTCCAAAAATAACATTCCCAACCAGATTGTCTGCCCTAAATGGCTCATTGATCGACAATCTGTTATGTAAGTTTAGTCAATTAATGCTACAATCAAAAGCAGGTATCTTAATCAAACAATTTTCAGACCACCAACCATATTTTATATTTATTGACACTGCTCCGGTTAAAAAATGTCCTCCTAAATTAATTAAAATACATTTACAGAATGAAACAGCTATGTCAAATTTTGCTTATGAAATAATCAACTCAAATATTATAGAGAAATTAGATAACGACCCTTTGCACGATCCAAATAACAATTACAAAATAATCATTGAAGTACTTGAAAAGGCAAATTGTAATCACATGCCATTTAAATTAGTGACGTTTAATAAATATAAACATTAAACCTCCCTATGGATAACAAATGGTATACTCAAATCCACAAAATACAGAGACAATCTACATAAACAGCTTAAGATGTCAAATCCAACATCTATTGATTATTTCATTAAAAAAAAATTAAAAACTTATAATGGTATCCTAAAAAGAAGCACCAGAATAGCCAAATTTTTACATTATGAACAATTGTTTAACAGGTACAAAACTGATACAAGGAAAACTTTAAAAACTATAAATGAAATTCTGCAAAGACCCAACAAAAAAAGATCATTAACGGAATATTTTAGAGAAGGAGAACACAAAATAACTGACAATGTTGAAATTGCTAATACCTTTAATGTATATTTTTACAAACATAGGAAAACACCTAGCAAACCAAATAAAAAATACCAGTAATAAAAATCATAGTTATTATTTGACAGGAAGATCTGAAATGCTTTTCCAATTCCAAGAAATAAACGAAGAGTCAATTCTCAGAATAATTGACAATTTCTCTGCAAAAACCAGTAGTGGCTGTGATGGAATTACATTGAAACAAATAAAATATTTAACATTTATTTTAATAAAACCCTTAATATTACTTCTTAATCAAATATTAAAAACTGGAATTTTCCCAGATAAGATGAAATTTGCAAAAGTTATTCCTATCTTTAAAAATGATGACGAAACATTATTTTATAACTACAGACCGATATCTCTGCTACCAGTAATTTCTAAGGTTATCGAAAAAGCTAATGGAAAGTTATTTGAAAAACAGACAACAGTACGTTATTTACAACGATACCATTTCTGAAACCCTGCCTATTACTACAGGAGTGCCACAGGGTTCTATATTGGGCACACTTTTGTTTTTAATTTACATAAATGATTTACCAAAGTCAAGTGAAATATTTAAATTCGTAATGTATGCGGACGATACAACTTTATTTACAACAATCCAATCTTTAAACATATGTCCAAAAGACGTCGAACAACATTTAAATACAGAATTAAACAAGGTAAATGAATGGCTGAAAATAAATAAACTGTCTTTAAATACAAAGAAATCCAAATATATAATACACAAACTAAGAAACAAACAAGTTAACAATTTCCTGCTTAATATAGATGAAACCAGAATCGAAAGAGTCCAAAACTTTAATCTTCTTGGGGTGACTTTGCAAGAAAACCTAAGCTGGGATATTCATATTAAAAATATTTCAATCAAATGTTCTAAATTGATAGGTATATTAAACAAACTAAAACGATTTTTACCAGTAAATATAAAAGTTACTTTGTATAGCTTTAATGTTACCGTACATTAATTATGGCCTAAGGATATGGGTTTTAAATGTAACAGAATCATCAAACTACAAAAAAGCGATTAGAATAACATGTTTAGCAAAATATAATGAATATACTGAGCCGCTGTTCAAGAAACTAAACATTCTTAATGTAACAGATATGCTGCACTTACAGAAATTGAAATTGTACTATAAATATGTCTATATGACATTACCAGCATATTTGCAAAATTTACCATTTACGCTAAATAAAAATGTTCACAATATTAATACACGGATACATGACAACATCCATACAAATAGAGCAAAACATGACTTTGCCAAACGATGCATTCGGTTTGATATTCCATTACTAATAAACAATACTGCACCTCACATAAGGAACAACATTTTAACACATAGCCTACAAGGATTTATTAGTTATGCCAAAATATGTTTTCTACAAAATTACAGAATACAGTGCTCTTTGCCAAATTGTTATATATGTGGACATTCTGAATTAACAAATAATTATATATTGTTTTAATCTTAATACTTCTGTTAATTTACGTACACAATGTACTGTTATCAAAGTTAGATAACTTTTTATATTTTGTTCTTGAGATTTTGACATCAATTATGTGGTAATATAATTCTAATGCTTATGTTACCGTTACTGCATCTGATAGTATGCACTTGTGTTGTTATCATTTTATCGAAAGTGTTTAAGTAAGCCAAATATACTTTGTTGAAAATTAATTAAGGGGGTGGCTGCTACGAGAGCGACCAATAATGGTCTTAGTGGCAGTCTCCCTGACCCCTGTTTTTGTTTATCTACAGCTACCTGGTAGTTCATGATTAGGATGTTGCTAATTGATTATATCATACATTGATTATTTTTACTTTTATGTTATATATTCTACTTTATAATACATGTATTTAGTACTTATTATCTCAACACATATTCAGTATTTCGTAATTGAGCTGCAGGTAGTTATGGGTTTTTGATGATACCGTTTTTATTTTTACATGTGGGTCAAATAAACACTTCCGATTCCGATGTTAGCAGGTTACTCAATCAAAACAATATTATATCAATTTTATATCTTCAGAATACATGTAGTTAATTAATTTTGAATACTGGTACACTTGGTATTTAAATTTTGTTAAACTGCCTAGCCCTATAAGAAAACTGAAACAAAAACTTATACATATGTAGCACACGTGTTGATTAAATATAGTTTCCTAGTCTTTCATTTTTTATGTGCGAACTTTAACCAGATGATCGTTGTCATCAATAGCATTTCATGAGATAGGGTCTAATATGATCTCAATGGTAACAACATGTGGCGATTGATATACACAATATTATTATTTATTAACACGTTTATTTGTGCAGTTCAGCGGCTAAGCAGAATGCGTCGAGCGAATCGGAGAGCGCTGGCAATGTCATGAGCCGAAGGTGGAAGGGTGAATCGAACTACTTTATGGAAAAAGACGACGAAGATGTACAGCCACGTCGCTCACAACCGAACGTTTCACCGAATACGTATTCAAACTTCGAGACTTCACCAAATGGTCATCAAGATGACGGATCAATAGACACTAAAACCCAAAACAAACACAGTACAAACAATGGAAGAATTAATGAGAAAACCCACAATGATACCGCAATGAAAGTAGAACGACAGCGGACGAGAAAATCCGCAGATACTCCAACATTTGGGGGCAGAGATGACACTGCAAGAAAAGAAAGCAGTATCGACGAAAATGGAAATAGTTCCGATTCTTTCGAAGTGGTGTCTCAACTATCTGGCGGGCAAGATCAGACAGACTACGAGAGACAAGGCGAGCTGTTCCTCTCTCGAGTCGCACAACATGCTTCGGAAAGAGGCACGGACACGCAAGAATCAACGGGAAATCCACAGCAGCGGCACCTAGTGGATAGCCCAGCACTCATTCAGCAGTATCTGGCGCAGAACGAAGGAAGCGATGGTGCGTATGAAGCTGACCAACCGGAGGCGACCACGTGGTTGTCATCTGTTGCCGCGTCTTCAGTAGACCGGTTGCAAGTACATCGTGAAAACAACTGGAGTCTGGTGGTCGACAGGAGGGCACACGAGCACAATAACGTGCACAAACAATCACGGAAACACCGCGCTCGTTCTGGTAGCGTTAGCTCGGGCGGACAAGACAGAATACCTTCGCGGGAGTTGGAACCAGCACCTTTGGTTGTTCCGCAACCTTTGCCGGTCGGTCACGACAACCCATCCAGACCAGCGGATGCCTTGTCCTCATCACACATGGATGAAATTGCAAAACCATCACTACATCGCTGGGCGCCAAACGACGACCTCAGCGTGAACTGTTCTCAGGATGCAGGAAGTAACAATGGTGACGATAGAACACCAACACCAACACCAACACCAACAAGTCCCACTTGTGACGACCGCGCACTGGTGACGCAATCTGCAATCGAAAGACAGAGCAACGGCATTTCGGAGTATGCAGACGCGTCGCCGATCAGGCAACTGCATGCACCAAACATCAATATAGAAAGTGTATCTCGTAAGTCAAAGCTGCCGCCGTTGTCGCATGTTTCACATACTCATCCCGACATGCCAGAGCACGGCAGTAGAAAGACGAAGCGACACGACCGGATATCGGAACAACACCCGCTTAGCGACGATGAGGGTGCCAGCAGTGGTAGTCGCCGGAAGAAACATCGGCACCACAAGCACATGCGAGACGGCGACAATGTCAAAAGCGAGAGTGCCCAAGGCGACAAGGTGATGTCCGCGAACCAAGATGAACAAACGAATGACGTAGCAGCTTCTGTGAATGAAGACGGTGATGACAACAACAAAGAAAGACGTAAACATCGCGAGAAACACCACAGCAGACGATTGGATAATACTGCCGATGGAACACATTCGAAGCATGGTTTCAGACACGTTGAGCCTAGCAGTGAGTCCGCCTTGAAAGATCTCGTTATCTCGTACAAGAAGTCACACCGCCAAAAGACGCTGAAGCATTCTGATGGCGAATATGTCCACGACAACATATAGTTTATACCTGATTCAAGTTCCTTTCACAATTTGTGAAAGCAAAACCTGTATTACAAATGTAGGTATCAAATCAGCGCTTTCAATGTGCATGTTCGTGTTCAAGACAGTAACGTTGGACTTATAAAACCCAGTGATAATTGATGTTTGTTTTAAATTTTAATTATCGTTTCAGACTGTATAATAATGTACATTATTATGACTTTGATTTTGGGAATCTAAAATTGCAATTCAAAATATAACACTATCCGATGTTAGAAGGAAAATACCAAGTGTAGATAGCGCAGGTATGCGGCAGGAATATATGTAATAGAATAGTTTGTTTTCTACTTCACCATAGTTACATTTATATCATAGTTTATAATCAGATATGTTAAATGTTTCTAGACTGAGTAAATGGATTTTAGTTTTGGTGAAGCGGCCATTTGTTGTTGGATAAGCGAAGCCTGGATTGGGGTAATGACATCATACGTTTTATTTATAGTTACATGACACATCAAATTACAATTATTATGAATGCAGATATATGTATTGAAGTATGCTATTTGTTACATTGGCCGTATGCGATTCAGCTGGTAGGATCCAGTAAATGACCATAGAGGGAATAATTCTGACCGGAGGCCGGAGGTAACTTGATATTGGTAGCAACACCGTAAGAAAAGTAATGTGCGAAGTTGTAACATGTTGTTTTGCATAAAAGCTAACATAAAGTTGTTTTTGGTTATGTATAATTTTGCGTTACATGTAAATCATTTTATTTTTGATCACGTGGCCTGTGTATGAATATATGAGTATATTCAGTTTCGCTCAGCGCCATCTACTAAGCTAGGGAATGTAGATACAACCAACATATCCTGCTAGGTTTCACCGTAAATGACCGAGTGTCGCCACCTATCAAGGTTGCGAACTATACCTACGTAACAAACGCACACGCACGCACGCTCGCACGTGCGCGTGCGTGCGTTTGCGCTCGCACTTTTTCCATATGCCAAAAGTGTGCGCACATGTCACGTGACAATACTATACCAACTCCGCCACGTAGCGTCACCATACACCGCCTCAGTGGTGTACGGGCACAGTGTCGCCACCTCGCAGGGTATGGTTGAACCGATAAACTGATTATTTTTTCCGAGTTGACGTTTTGGGAGATATTGTGACGATGGCTACGCTGGTAGAACACAACATTACAAAGTTGATTCGATGAAACGAGTTACAATCCAGCTTATCTGCATGAACTCGCTCTTGTGCTTACAAAACGAGCAGACCGTCTTATCGCAACACTTATATCGGACAATTTTTGTGGTTGCTGAAATCCGGTAGATTCATCAGCAGTTCACCACGCTTCCCGTGTTGCGCTGTCTCGTCGTGCTGTCTCGGACCTTGACACCGGAAGACGAGGGGGTGCTGTTGAAGTTTTTTTGCTGAGACTTCACCGGTTCGCTGACTCGAAGACATAAAAACAGTGGAGGTGCTGTTGGGTGTTTTTGCCGGAAATTCAGCGGTTCAGCCCGTCTCAGCACGTCTTCTTCGCGCTGTCTCGAAGACGGGGGAGGTGCTTTTGGAGATTTTCAGCGAAAATCCGGGAGATTAGTCTGTAGTCCGGAAGACCGGGAGATACACAAAAATCCGAGAGACTCCCGGAAATCCCGGGAGAGTTGGCATGTATACACTTATCAACACTGAATTGTTAATACATCGCGTGGTTGCTTATGCAACGCGAACCATTCATATACTCTCCGTTTTGCGTTCTTGACACACTGTGTTGTCATTTTCTGGCCCATGTCTTTGGATGCTTCATACATTGCTGTCTACCCATGCAAACATTATACACTGACTTCTAGGCGCCTCTTTCACGCCCAACAAGGAAGCAGCCCTGACCGCAGCGAGCAAGAATAAGTGAATAATTAGATATAATGACAATATTTCCGTAAGCTCACGATAGGTTACACATTTACCACTAATGTGGGATATTTTGGTTCCCCTGGCATAGGCACCAAGACAAGACACATGTAACTTGAGGTGAACAAAACAACTGTAGCAGGGTAGCGTACAAAGCTCTAATGCAGATGGTATGTAAGTGAGGTAAATATAAGTGTGCGGATGTGTAAATGGGTGTGAAAGTGGGGTAGATATTGATATACAAGTTGTTAGTAAGGTAGTCAGACTACCCTTACCAGCAAGAAAACAATAGTTCTTCGAATGGAATATGTGACCGCTGGACTTATCGGAAACAATATCCGTAGATACAATAACTACATAGCAGAATTGGATTATAGCTGTCAGTGAACGTCAACTGATCGGATGATTTGGAGAAAAGCAATTTAATTTGGGGATCTATTAATTATGGCTGATATATTTGTAAATATAGTCCCATATGTCAGGATATATAATAAATGCATATACCTGACAACTCTCCCGTGAAATCCGGGAGTTTCCCGGATTTTGGGTGTATCTCCCGGTCTCCTGGAACACAAGTAAATCACCCGGATTTTCTCTGAAAATCTCCAACAGCACCCCCATTCTTTGAGACAGCGCGACACCATGGGAGACGTGCTGAACCGCTGATTTTCCGGCTAAAAATCTCCAACAGTACCCCCCCCGTGTATCAGTCTTCGAGACAGGGAACCGGTTAAGTTCCGGCGAATAAACGTCAACAGCACTCTCCCCCCGTCTTTCGATGCCCAGATCCGAGACAGCGCGACGAAACAGCGTGACACGAGAAGCGTGCTGAACAGCTGATGAATCTCCTGGATTTCCCCAAAAAGTGGGCAGTTATAAATACTTAAATAGCCGATATGTTCGAGACCTTTCCAAACAGTACTGTATTGCAACATAATTTGACGTCGTAACAGTAGACTAGATGGATACCAATGTCATACATAACATTAACTGGCTGTAAAGATATTGACCTAAGTGATTGGAACTTACTGTGCAAATACTAGCAATGTGAACGTGTTTGAACGGAGAATAAACCTATCCGGCAATGGTGGACCGCGCCTCTTTGAACCATTGTTGGAGCACTCTACCAATACTACTTATTATGTTAATCATCAAGTTCCAATTTAAGTACGATAAGTACGTCGAATTTGCATCAACAGTCACGACACACGCCGCTGCGTCATGTGGTCAGCCAGGCGTGTCGACCGTGTGTCTACACGGTTCCATTAAACAAAATATTCGAAGAAGCCCGACATGTGTTATTTGGCCTGTTTAACCGTGGACATATATTCGCATTTTCACTGCCGAACGCACTGCGCATAGCATTACTCGCCTTGGTCCGCTGAGATTTATGAGTTGTTTTAATTTATTTTAATGTTCAATCGAACCCTCGTGTAGTGCCTGGGTTGTGAGCACGGCAGACTGCTACGAAGAACTTGAAATATTAATTACAGTTACACTACGGTGAGTACCAATCCGTATTTTATTCACAGCAACTAACATGATTGATACATAATAACAAACAATATGGTGGATCGTAAGAACTGACGAAATTGCGACGTTGGTTGATAAGCTCAATTATTTAAAATGTATACTTATTCCTTTCTCAACTTAACATTGTGAGCCTGTACATTTTGATTGGCAATAAAATACTTATATGATGAATATTTCTAACATTATTGTTACCTTTATGCTGTAAAGTAGATAACTGCGCGTGCGGGATATTGCCGATTTGTATATTTGTCGTTATGAATCACAAGTTTGTATTTTCGCAGAGGAGTGTATGTAATTAGGTAGCTATTACTTTAATTTAACAGTAATAATATAACTACTATAACGCTTGGGTTCTATGTATCTAAAATTTGAGATCCATTTTCAGAACATTTTCATGCGTCCTGTTTTGTCTTGCAAAATGAGTGGTGATGCTGAGTCAGCAGAGCAGGAGGGCAGTGGGGCCGGGAAGAAGACGTTTGGAGCACTGTGGACGCTGATGAAGGAAAAAGCCCTCGAAACCGGGGTGCAAGGGGTACCGAATATCGGACGAGCCCGGGATCGAGTGAGGAGGGTGTTTTGGATCCTCGTTGTGTTCACGGGAACGGGTGAGAGTAATTGAATCGAATGTTAATGTTATAAAATACAGGTATTTAAGATTTTGAATGGGTATGAAAACATTGATACAAGCATTACTTTTTAATCAAGGAATATAGGACATGAGGACGTGAAGAAACAGTCACATTAGTGCAGAAAGAACGTATATTTCTGAAGAAACAATTGTACATCAGACACTACTAATTTTCAAGATATAAATGAACAGAACATGTTATCTGTTGATTGATTAAATTCTGGCAGAGTGAGTATGTTGAAAACAGAATAGACAAGTATCTCAGATGTGTTTGGTATGATCACGGTGAACTCGGGATATTGTCAAGGTTACGTTGTTCACTTGCCATCTGTTTTGTTTCGGGTGGAAAATCTGGTTAAATCTGCAACACATATCGTCGTTTTGTAAAGACCTGTCGACGTTGAAAGGGTGTTAAATTTCAATAATTGACTACTGTGTTTTATTGAGTAAACACTGTGGTGGCCAGTGTAGATGTTACTACTTGGCTGAGATCTCAACGATATTTTCCGATTAGTTTCACGATGAGTTCCAAGTCCACATAACAAGGTTTATCGAGTGTCCAGTCCTTATGAGACATTCATGAATTATGATTGACCTATTCACTGTCACAATATTACCAGTTACGTACTCAGCAGAAAATGATTCCTTCCACATATCATCGTTTTTGAGAAAGAATACTTGAAATCATTAAAATCGTCCACTGGCCGATGCTACTTGGTATCCTGTTGCTCGAGTTTCTTTATTAAATTTGACAACAACGTATTTTTATTACCATCTGTATATTAATGGTCTAAGTATGAGGGATGTCTTGGCAACGTTTCCCCCCATGTTCCGAGGTCAACTAGTCCCTTTCTATGTTCACTCGCGTCCTTGAACCATTGGCCTCTAACCTACAGATTGGCAGTGTAGATCGTTTAGTTATGTGTCATTATTATTTACATATTTGCTGCTAACCCGAGCATTGTCCAAAGGGTACCACTCTGGCATAACGTTCACTTTATCAGGAAATATTGGCATAGCCTGACGTCAATCACAACAACTGAAATTACATGATCAGCGGGAACACTTTAAAGAACATTAAGTAACGATGCTAAGGGGTGTGTTTGATTTGTTCCTCCATGATCGTTTGTGCACTAATTTAGCAACAAACCACGTCTATAAGATATTCTCTGTCTCATCGTGTCATGTGTTACTAAACCAAATTCTGCAGTCGTATTCTAAGGTCTTATTGTTCATGAATGAGACATACCGATGTGACGTTGATAATGTCTGCAGTGCTGATGACGTGGCAAATAACCGTCTCGGTCTTGAAGTATTACACGTACCCCGGGAAGACGCAGATGCTATACAAGAACGCCGGTCAGGTGGAGTTTCCTGCCGTAACCATATGTAACTTGAACCCCCTCCGCGTCGGCGAGTTGTGTGATGACGGAATGATGTCTGCATTCAAAAAGGTATTAGGCGTGCGGCAAATCCCCAAAAAGTGCTTTATTTTAGTAGTTTAAATGCCCCCCCCCCCCCCATACACACACCCACATTTTATATCATTGGAAAGCCCTACATCTCCCCGTCTCGATTAGGCCTGTCGTAGAGTTGCCAAGTGGTGCAGTAAGCGTCAATCCAATGTCAAACAAGGTCACCATCAAACGATAAATTTTAGAAATTAGGCGCTTCCGAAAACGTCTTAATATCTAGCTACTTTATTTAACTAGAAAATGGCCACGTCATATATTGTTGGAAAGCGTATTGTCGCACCTTCAAGACTTTGTACGATATGATGCTGTATCCTGGAATGATAAGAGTGACGACAAGGTCAAACAAGGTCACCCATCAAATGACGAATATTCGAAAGTTTACAATGCCGCGAACACCATAAAGTTACACTGACTGTGTTTCTACTTCACGACTACGGATAAATCATATACTGTATGAAAGGACAATTTCTCCCCGTTAAAGTGCTGTTTGACATGGCGCTGTGAGGTGAAGCAAATTGTGTGGAGTGGCGTTCAAACAGGGTCACCGTCAAATGATGAATGTTAGAAATTGCGCTATTCCGCAAACGTCACACAATTTCATTGGTTGCGTATATCTACGTCACCTACATACTCATGGCCAAGTCATATACCACTGGAAAGCATCATTTCTCGCCGTGAAAAGGAGGTATAAAGTCGAACCATCGAGTGACGCAGTACGCGTGTAGTGAAGGTCAAACAAAGTCTCCATCAACTTCTTAATATTCAAAATTACGCCATTCCATAAACACTATACAATTACAATGGTTATCTATCTATTTGCCAATGCAACATCATATACCTTTGGAAAACGTACTGTATCCCCGTCAAAATGAGGTATTACATGGGACTGTTTAACAGAGCTACAATTATGTGAAGTAGTTACCATTTATGTTTTATAACACCTTAAAAATCGAGCAATTTTCTTTTCTTTTTGTGTCTACAAAAATATTCAATCATCACAAAGGATTGCACATTGGTGAGTCAATGTGCTGAGGCTACTAGAAACATTCTACCCACCTTTAATTTCTATTCACTGTCATCGTCTTCATCGTCACGTAGAATGTCTTGGTCGCCAGTCGAACGTGAGTTTCCATAGTTTTTATTCCCATGACATGTGCACAGCTCTGTGCAACACAAACTGTTCTGACTGCATGAACAATTGATTGTGCAGCAACTTCTACTTGAGTAGGAACAGAAGAGTCCTTCCAGGAGCTCTGACGCCAATGTACCTTTGAAGAAGACAGGTACAAGTTTGCCATTCTTTCTCACCCATTCATGCTGCAGTGGGGACCCAGTATCTGGCTTGGCCACATGTGAAGACATCCAAGTCTTCGTTTGCAATTGTGCCCGCCTTGCATGTTCCTCGAAACTTGCTTCACATGGGGGAAGCTTAGGCAACTACCTGTCCTTTCCTTTTGATAAGTCTTAGCCGCAAACGGTTGAATTTGATGTGTGCACTCTTCTCTGTGTCCCTTAGGTTGTACAACGCTGCTGTGAATGCCCGCGCTGCTGATAGTGCATCCTCTTTATCGCTGTTTCCTACGTCGGCAAGATTCATGAAGTGGCCTGCCCCCTTCTACATAACAACGTTGAAAACAGTTTTTTTTCCCAATTCCAAACAGGGAGGAAACTGAGTCACACCCTGTTAATGAATGCATGGCGGGAAGTATGTTGCAGAACTGCGGACCGAGTGCAGTACAAATCGAATGCACAGGTACAAATGAGCGCTTGTCTGTGGTGCTGGTGATGGTGCCAGTTTCAATCCGCATGTTGACTGTAATCGCCATTTTGGGAAAGTAGTATGCAACAAGCACTAAGACATCTGTGTCTGGTGACTTAATTATTACGGTTCCTAGAACACCACGTGCTCCGAAGTTTGAATCAGCAAAACCAGCATGCAGAAGCATCCTGGTGTCAGCTTTTTTTTGTGTACTGGCAAAGTGTCTGCCTTCTTCTACACCTCGACTATTGGTGGATTTCACTACCTCACCATCTGCGAAGCCTCCAGTAACCAGGAGTGTACACGTTGTGTGTGCTTCCAGCCTCTGGTATGATGCCTGACAGACCACATATTCACAAAGAAAGTTCACTAGCGATTGCTTGTTGAGTGGAACATTGAGGAACCTTTTCCATGGAGGTACTGGGCGCCCACCAATCACCTGGTATTGCTTGCAAGCAGATGTTGATCCTGCGCGGCGGTCCTTTTCAGCAGTTTTCACAGAGTTATCGTCATCATATCTATCAAACGCTTCCACAACTTTGTCAGATCTCTGAAATCCTGTCAGAAGTTGCCTGAAGTATGCTACCGCTAATGCATCGAATGAATTGAATTGGTCCCTCACCATCATTTGAATGACGGCCATGGCATCCCTAATATACACTGTGGTTGCAATGGTGCTTTGTGGTAGTTCAGATACTCTCTCGCCTTGAGCTTCTAGTTGATGGCCCAGTTCCGCTTCGTTAGTTTTCCGCATTGTACCATCAGCATGAAAAATGGCTATCGACACTGGCCCTATCGGGTGGCCGAGAAATGGCCATAGAAACATAATCTCTGCACCTCGCCAACGACAGGGCTCTGCGGAACACAATCTCTGGACTAATAGCTGCTGTCACAACGCCTCCCTTGCCACACTTCAACTTGGTCTTTTTCGCCATGTCAGCAAATGTTATCAGGCCTTACTTGCTGATGGGGCTGTAGAAGCTGCAAGTTTCACCTGATTAAAGTGCGCCATGCACAAATCTCTCCAGCTTCTGCCCCCCAGTACCTACGATGTTGAGGAGCGAATTTTGCACATCCAGTGTTGCATGCAGCCCCGTAGATAAGTTGGTGAGTGCATCTGGGTGAAATTCAGGCTCGAACGGATTGGTCACGTTGTTAGCAGCATACTTGATCAGAGCTCACATGCTCGTCATCCCTCTTCAGTGTGGATGCCAGTATTTCTTCGTGATCCTTGTCTTCAGTACTTGTGGACAAACCAATCCCTTCTCGCATTGCTTTAGCATATTCACCCATGAGTGCCTGGTCAATGTCCACCTGATGAGTGCTGGCTTCTTTCTAGTCAGTCCGACTAAACCACTGCTTCCCTTTGCATCTCTGATGACTGTATTCTCTGAGCCCATGTCGTTCGAGATCCCATTGAAATTATATTTTGAATCAAACTGTAGAATGCAGTGTCATAAGGACATTGTGTTGTAACTGTTGACGACGGTGTCTTTGCTTTAAGATTTGTTTTACTCAGGTAGGATGAAAGACATGATGAGTGGTACACGGCATCCTAAGCTATCAAGTCCTCCTCCGATATTGTGCGTATCATTTCTTCGTCTCCTCTTTGACGTGCAACCTTCTTCAGGTTGGTTGCCCGTTCAAATGTTTCAATTTTATGCAACGTTTTGTCTTTCCTGTGTGACTTCTTCGAACACACAATACAGACAGACCAATCTGTCAGACCAGTGCTCTTTCTCGTTGCCATACTAGGTATACGTGATACTGATTGTTGAGAATCAGTGTCATTTGGTGTTTCTGGTTTGTGTGGATCAGCTCGTATTTATTATGCTTCGTAAAATGTGCAATTTTGACAAACATATGGCGTATATATATATATACATACATATATTGATATTCTAAAACTTAAATAATTTTACTTTTCATCGTTTGACTTCAAAGCAATTGTTAGAACAATTTGTCTTAACATTTCCAGAATAGCACAATATCGAAAATTCTTAATTTGACGGTGACCTTGTTTAAACTTTCGCTCCACACTTACAGAACCAATTGATAGTTCCGTGTCATACCACATTTTGACGAAGATACAATAAGGTTTACAATGGTATATGAAGAGGCATTATGCACGTACGCAAATAGATACGCAACCATTTTAAACCTAGGCCTAGAACGATTGTGGAATGGTGCAATTTTGAGCAGTCATCATTTGGTAGTGACCTTGTTTGACATTCACTACACACATAATGCTCCATTTAATAGCTATGCGTTATACCTCATTGTAACGGGAAGACAGTAAGCTTCCTAATGGTATATGAAATGGACATCAGTAAGTAGGTAACGCAGCTCCATAACCATTAAGATTTTGTAAAGCTTGTAGGATGGCGCAATTTCTAACTTTCATCAATTGACGGTGACCCTGTTTGAACGCTGCTCCACAGAAATTGCTTCATCTCACAGCGCCATATCACACAGCATTGTGACGGGGAGAAATTGTCCTTTCATACTGTGTATAATATGTCCGTAGTCGTAAAATAGAAACACAGTTGGTGTAACTTTATGATGTTCGCGGCATTGTAAACTTTCGAATATTCGTCATTTGATGGGCGACCTTGTCGTTATTCTTATCAATCCTGGATACAGCATCATATCGTACACTGTCTTAACGGTGAGACAATACGCGTTCCAAGAATATATGACAAGGCCATTTTCTATTTAAATAAAGTAACTAGATAGCAATTGTAATATTAAGAAGTTTTCGGAAGCGCCCAATTTCTAAAATTGATCGTTTGATGGTGACCTTGTTTGACCTTGGATTCACGCTTACTGTACCATTTGGCAACTATACAACATGCCTAGTTATGACGGGGATATGCAGGGCTTTCCAATGATATAACATTTGGATGTGTGTATGGGGGGCCATTTAAATCTGTCTGTTAGGTGGTTCTACCCACGAGCGCTTGAGCCGTTTATGCAATGTGTCTACTGTACAGTAAGTAATATAATAGAAGAGTACGCAACATTTGTCGACGTTCGCAATGACCGCTCGCCGTTCAACATCTGTGTCGTTACAATGCGACGGCAAATCCAACTTCCACGAACACAATCATATCCCCAAATGAATAAACTTTCACAGTACCTGTCCTTTATTCAACATAACATTGTACGTATTGTCGAAAGTGGTCATTAATCACGGCACAAATCCGATACGACCAAAAAAGCCGACTCACGTATGATCGCGTGAAGTTTTAACCGAAAACGAGACGCGACACACGCCTTTTTGAAAATATTCTACCCAGCGAAATGCCAACAGCGTCCCCCGTCATCATCTCAATCCAGGCGTGGTAATTTTATCTTGACTATTGAAATATATACATATTTATACATATTATATATGTATATATATATATGTATATGTATATATATATATATATATATACATATACATATACATATACATATATAATATGTGTATATATATATATATATATATCCCATATTATAAAACACTACATTTAACAACTTCCACAGCATAATTTTTTTTCCATAGTTATTACAACTCACCAAAATGTGGTGTATTCTGATGAATTCATTGTTGTTGTTTTCTGACTTATACAGAAGTGAAGTGCACGATCACATTAGCGGTAGGAGCACTTCAACGGGGGACGCTGTTGGCATTTCGCTGTGATATTTCTCATATAAGTAATACTTTCTACTACGTAAATAATAAACACATTCATTACGGGAAGGATTTAACGTATAAAGTTTGTCCGGGGTCCTGATGAAGTCGGGTCAAATGTGACAATTTATTGTGAACAATCACCCACACACGCACGGACACACACGTACGCATGCTTATGCACACGCATATTCACATGCACACGCACCCGTGCACACAGAAACACAGAAACACAGAAACACATCACACGCGCACACGCGCACACGCGCACACGCGCACACGCGCACACGCACACACAAGACATTGGTTGTCCACTCCATTTTGAACGTAACACATCGTGTAAAACATTTCTAAGTATATAAAGTTTACTAAAGAATCGCATACATAGTGTATACATACAAAACACATAATATTATTTCAATATCATTCTAGAAATATTCACCAAAAGGAACCAGTAAGAAGCCTGAGCGGTTTAACACTTGGAAGGAAGATAACTGGGACATGTACGACAAAGAGGCAGAAGAGTTCTCCATGATCCAGTCCTTCCTCACACTGTCAGCCCAACTGCCATCGGAGAAACGACGTCAGATCGGCCACCACCTCGACACCATGTTGTTGGCCTGCTCGTGGAACGGACTGTCGTGTTCGCCAAGGTAAGTCTGGTATCAGCCGTATTATGCCTTGTTAACAGGTGAGAGTTATTTAGTATCATATAAATGAACACTTATAACACATATAATTATATGTTTTTGTTTATATTGACTTAATTATGTTTGATTTTATAAAAGTAATTTAATTTGCGCAGGATTATATACGGAAACGTGTCGTTCACGGACAATCGCGATAATTTACACGGACAGTTTGATAAGCTAAATGCTTTCTTGTACATGAAAATGTCATATTCAGTATAGATAACCGTAGCACCTACATAACGTTGCGACTGTGGTTTCTCTGTTGTTATGTCCAGTATTGTCAACTAAAATGGACTCACGATTATTTGACCGTAAAACTGTCAATACGCATTTGTTGTTTCTTAGTTATACACACTTTTCATATTCCTTTATTTCTATAACTGTGTACCTAATTTGGCATATCTAACTTCCACGTTTGTTATATTTATACACTCATATCTTTATAACAAACATGCTGTTCTGTGCTGTTCTTTGTGTGCACCTCAGTTGTAAGTAAATGTGACTGGTGCTGAGACCTAGCGTGCATAATG
>CM034533.1:75773907-75793907 GCA_020002185.1 Paraescarpia echinospica | reverse complement strand
TTCTGTAGTATCAATTATTATGTTTAGCAGACATACATAATATAAAAGTAGTATTTGAGATTGTACTATTATGTGAAAGTCTATAAGTATTAGTAAAGCATATTTGAATGAAAAGATTAGTACTTTGGAAAACATACTTGAATTAAACTTTGTATTCTGAGATCGCCCATATTTAAATTAAATAAATATGTTCAGTGATGTAATGTCATACACTATATAGCACTTTCTTCAAATCAATATAGTCTTGCTCACGTACTACGCAATTTTAAGATAAAACGGCGTGAAAGATTAACAAGTATATCCATGTGCTGAAAATACCTGGCCACCGGTAATTTTGGCAAAAACACAATTTATAAAATAACATATCAAATGTCAACTGACACATATGGCAGAACAAATATCTCATTCTACAAAGCAACTTTAAATTAACAAAATCTGACCCTTGTGCAAGATATAATCAGTACCTTATTTCTAGTTGGATAGTATTACTATAAATAATCATGTACAATTTCGTAATTGGTTACTTACTAATTTTAGCGTTTTCTGTAGACATATGAGCTTCGTTAAAAAAAATCACTCCAATAGCATCTAATATAATACACACACACACGCACGCACGCACGCACGCACATATAGTGAATTTACTTTTTGAAAACAAATACTAATATTTGTAGAGAATATTATGTTTATTAATAAAATTAACTGTCAATTATACTTTAGACTTTCCAGTATTTTAGAGAAAATAAGTACTTTTGAAAATAGCCAATAGTTAGAGCGCTGATGTGTTTCCTTAGTTTTGTAGAGAGGCAGTATTTTTGCTATTTTTATGATCGAATATGAACGGGTAGCACAGCAACAGAAAACGTTAACTAATTAGGAGTAACCTATTACTTGCGAAACGGTAGATGACTTTTTAAAATAATACTACCAAACTAGTAATGAGCAACTGATTAGATATTGCGTGTCACTTCACTGTCGGTTAGATGTGTAAATTTAAAGTTGCATTGTGAGTTTAAGTACGATAATTATTGTTAACTATTTTGTAATGAAAGTGAATGTACAACATCAACTCTATCATACTTGCTAACGTACGTGTCATTTTGGAATTTGTTATATTATTCGATAAATTATATGTTCTTTTGCCAAAACATCCGGTCGTATCTTTGGCGCCGTTTTATGTCAAAACATAATTTTACGTGAAAAAAGGTTACATGGAGTTGAGTTTGTATAGTTGGTTGCGACATTTGCCGATTTTTCGCCATTTGTAGTCACATCACCCGTCCACCAGAGAATAAAGTCTAATATTCTCTTGCCTGCCAGTCTTTGTTTGTACGCCACGAGCCCACGACCTCATACAATTTAACCGACTTGTTACATTGGCACAGCGCCAAGCGTTCGCTGCGGTCCGCTGAACAACAATTACTAGTCTTGTCGTGCCAAAGAGTGGACTGACGCGATATGGGAACCGGTCCTTCGTTGTAGTCGAACCTGTTGTCTGAAATGCGCTGCCTGTGTTAGCCGGATCGTCGGGTTCGGTGGTGTCCTTCAAGAAGGCCATCAACACGTTCCTATTCCGCAAAGAATACTGCTGCCTGAAGAGTTGACATTTTAAAGATGAACAGTACTTTTAGGATCGTACATCTTTTGGTTGTTGTTGAATTTCATTTTAATTAAATTTATCATACCTTTTTAGGTAATTAATAATTGCATTTATAAGGACTGAGCATTTATTTCTAATGGTGTAATTACATATACATTTAATTAGTTTACATTTAAATAAGTTATTACTATGTTTAGTATATTTACCTCTCAAGAATTTGTGTGTGTTTTTTTCTGTATAATTTCGGCCGCATTTCGCGGCCTTCGAATTTACGCAGATGCTGCCGAAATTATACAGAAGAAAAAACAAAAAAGAAACCGGATCATCACTACATTCAAGGAACGTTTTTGTAGTTTTTAGCAAAGTTTGTAAAAATTAGTTTGTTAAACTACATTTGAACAATTAGATCTACGTGAGCAGTTATTTTATTATATTCATCGTATGTTGTATTTTGTTACAATACAATTTATTTGTTCTCCTCATTTGTCACATATACAAATGCCAACTTATATTACCTGTTGCAAGAGTGCAGTATGTGTGTGAATGCGTGTGTCCACGTGTTCCTGTTATGTGTGCGTGTGCATGTGTCCACGTGTTTCTATTATATGTGTGCGTGTGTCCACGTGTTACTATTGTATGTGTGCGTGCGCGTGTGTCCACGTGTTTCTGTTATATGTGTGCGTGTGTCCACGTGCTTCTATTAAGTGTGCGTGTGTCCACTTGTTTCTATTATATGTGTGCGTGTGTGTGTGTGTGTGTGTGTGTGTGTGTGTGTGTGTGTGTGTGTGTGTGTGTGTATGTGTGTATGTGTGTGTCCACGTGTTTCTATTATATGTGTGCGTGTGTGTACGGGTTCCTGTTATACGTCTGCGCGTGTCGTGACTTACTGAGCGACTGACCGTTGTTTGATCTTTTCATGTCCTTTTTGGAATAATGTAGCGGACGAGTCGCGCGGTGTATTGAATGCAACAATCGGCTATACTTCAACAGTTGTCTGACTGATCGCAGTCACATGCTATTGAAGGTGTGCCAATGCTATTGAATATAACTAAGATTAATCATACAAAAGCACCATATATCTGCTAAGCGTGTATTCATAATATAAAATTGTAAATGTAGTAAGAAAGGCATCGACTCTATGAAAATTCATTAACAAAGTAGTTTACCACGGTAATTTGAGCATAATTAATTTCATAGTCGAAACGTTTCATAAAACAACGGCCCCGAAATGACCAATATTCGCCTGTTCTTGTCGCGTCGGCAACGATACCGCTTAGGCGACGATGCAATTTCAGCGAATTTGTTTTTAAAACGTCGCCAGTGCGAACGAACTGTCCCGCCGAAGCCACCAACGTTTGTCGCCTAGCCGAAACAGTAAGGTAGCCGAAGCGTCCTAAGTGCAAAAACGAAAAACAAAAACAGGTACCGCTGAATCACGGGACATACCGTTATTTACTAAACCGTTTGAAAACTACATAATGAAAATAGGAAAACTAACCATTTTCCAATTTTCGTTTAGTAATCTTCAAATGGGTAAACGGTAAAACAGCAATCAAACCCTTTTATCATTTCCACTTTTGCAAAATGAAAATAGGTAAACGATAAAACGGTAATTCAACCGTTTTCCTATTTCTGTTTTGCTCACCACAGAAACGAAAAATGGAGTGCTGCGCTGTTATGCATGCGCAATGGAGGTGGACGTTTCGCAACAGTTACAAATTACCCGTAATCCTAAGCCACCGGTCGCGGCGCTGTACGAAAATGGCCTCGCTGCAGGGAATTTGGACTACTGGCCACTTACAAAGTAACCCTTGGACTCCACCAGTGACAGTGTCATAGCTTTCGTGGGTCAAATATAACACCCACACACCTCCAGTGAAATGTCTGCTGTATTATGAATTCACGAGACATGAAATATAGTGATCCCATGGCTGTTATGCGTGGGACAAATACTCTATTAGTCCTGCAAAAAGTTACAGCCAGGGGAAATACACACGTGTACCAACTTAAATTAACACTTTTATAAGAAATACACTTTGGTTAAAACAAACTTCAAGCCAGACAGAAAACATTTTGATTTGTTTCATGTTAACTACTACCTTAATGATTCCGTTTCCACGCCTAAACAATATACCAATCACTACCGAATTAACAATCGGCTAAAACTGTCTTCATATTCGACATAGATTAGGCCCTACATGCAAACAAACAAGTATTACAGGCAAACAAATTGTATGAACTTTTACAGAACTAAAATACAGGTACTAAAGTACACTGTACTTAGCTTTGATAAGAACAGCTTATTTACATGGTTATTGTAAGCATATATAGTTTCAGGCATCAGATCAATCTGATCTGTCAGGTGTGTGGTACTTTATGATGTATGTATGATGTACGCGTATGTAGCCATGTCTCACTTCTATAATCATTTATTCTTATAACATTCGTACATCTGGTGAAACGATGACAAGTATGCTGCCAGGGGTGTGTCACTTATTGTGTAACATGTGGGGGGCCCGGTGCGTATAAATTTATCTTGTTTGATCTTTAATCAACGAATAATTTTTGTAGTATCCTAGCCACCATAAAAATGAGCCCTGAAAATACTAGCGCTAATCAACAGCATCGTGAAACAATATTAAATTGAACGCAGCATATATATTTATTAATACCATAATATCTTAACAAAAATAGCATGGTTTGACGCAACAGAATCCATGACCAATGGAAATAACAGTAAATGTCACAGTGTGAACAAAAACAGCCTACCGGTCCGACCATACTCGCTGCGGCTCTTGGGACACTGCTGGTTGGTCGCCTACCAGATGTTCACACTGTGTACTTACATCCACTTGGCGACTGGCAGCAACATATATATTTATTTAAATGATACTGGAAGCAACCAAGGTGTCTCTACCTTGAAAACAGATAAGACAGATGGGTGTGAAAAACACAAGTTTATATATAGTCGCCAATTAATTTGTGACTGGAGGTGGTCCTACGCATAATTAACATATAATTAACATAAAATAATATAATTAACATAAAATAATTACATAGTTTATATAGTTTTGCTTGCATGCATGCATGTGAATATATATATATATATATATATATATATATGTATGAAGATAGCTTCTATTTATTTTATTTTTTTCAATCGCAAACTGGTTAAATGGTTAATACTAGTCCAAACACCCTGCGGCGAGGCCATTTCTGTACAGCGGCGCGCAGCGCCCGATGGCTTATATAGGATTAGGAATCATTATGAATGAGGTGTTAACAACAACGCATGCTATTGCTGACTCACAAGCCTGTTACTCAAAATGTGGATTGCTTGTATGATTCTTTTCTCTGTAATATGCGCATTACATTTGTGACTTAATACAAACACAATGAGTAAAAAAGTGTATATAATGTATAAGGAAATACAAAGACAGTCGAAGTTCACCTCCGGTTGGGTTACTTTGTGCCGTGGTGTGGCGTCTGTTGTAATTCGTCAGTGTTGTGATACGCCCACTTCCATTGCGCATGCGTAATAACGCGGCAGTTCCGTTTTTCGTTTTTCGTTTTTGTGGTGAGCAAAACAGAAATAGGAAAACGGTTGATTTACCGTTTTATCGTTTACCTATTTTCATTTTGCAAAAGTGGAAATGGAAAAGGGTTTGATTGCAGTTTTACAGTTTACCCATTTGAAAATTACTAAACGAAAATAGGAAAATGGCTCGTTTTCCTATTTTCATTATCTAGTTTTCAAAAGGTTTAGTAAATAACTGCGCTGCAGTCGTATTTCGTTTTCTGTTCTGATGCAGTGAGAACGAAAAACGGTTTGTATTATCTTTATTTTGTTTTTCTAACATGTATTAGAAATACCGCGAATAGTAGATTGTATTCGTTTTTCGTACTTCAAATATGAAAACGAAAAACGAACATTGTTTGGTTGTTTCCTTTTTCATTCGCAAATTTCAAAACGAAAAAGGAAATATACATAGACCCTCCCTAAGCCATTTGAAATATGATGAACAGTTCTTTTTGTTACGATGTGTTTCGTCAGCATGAGGTGATGGAACAGTTGATGGAGAAATCTGAGTATCTGTGGGATGTGCTCGTCAATGAGACGGACACATGGAAAAAGATGTACCTCAGGCAAGCAACCTACATGACGTCACGGTGTCATCACAATGTCATACTGCCGTTCATTTGTTACCCACCCATTCCATCGTGCTATTCTCACCCTATGTCTCTGTGTCTCTGTATCACCCTGTCTCTCTGTCTCTCTGTCTCTCTGTCTCTCTGTCTGTATGACTGTCTGTCTTTCTGTCTGTCTCTCTCCCCCTCTCCCCCTCTCTGTCTCGGTATATTTGTCCCTCTCTGTGACTCTCTGTCTCTCTGTCTGTATGACTGTCTGTCTCTCTGTTTCTCTGTCTCTCTGTCTCTCTGTCTCTCTGTCTCTCTGTCTCTCTGTCTCTCTGTCTCTCTGTCTCTCTGTTTCTCTGTCTGTATGACTGTCTGTCTTTCTGTCTGTCTCTCTCCCCCTCTCTGTCTCAGTATATTTGTCCCTCTCTGTGACTCTCTGTCTCTCTGTCTGTATGACTGTCTGTCTCTCTGTCTCTCTGTCTCTCTGTCTCTCTGTCTCTCTGTCTCTCTGTCTCTCTGTCTCTCTGTCTCTCTGTCTCTCTGTTTCTCTGTCTGTATGACTGTCTGTCTTTCTGTCTGTCTCTCTCCCCCTCTCTGTCTCAGTATATTTGTCCCTCTCTGTGACTATCTGTCTCTCTGTCTCTCTGTCTCTCTGTCTCTCTGTCTCTCTGTCTCTCTGTCTCTCTGTCTATCTGTCTCTCTGTCTATCTGTCTCTCTGTCTGTATGACTGTCTGTCTCTCTGTCTCTCTCTGTCTCTCTGTCTCTCTGTCTCTCTGTCTCTCTGTCTCTCTGTCTCTCTGTCTCTCTGTCTTTATGTCTGTCTGTCTGTCTGTCTCTCTCTCCCCCTCTCTGTCTCAGTCTATTTGCCACTCTCTTTGTCTCTCTGTCACACTGGATCTCTCGCTCCTTTTGTCTATTAATGTTTTTTTGTCTGCAGGTTTCTCTTTCTCAACCCCCCCTATATCTTCCATACCACCCAGCGTGATAGCTATGTTATTAAACTATACATTATATCACACACAGTGCCATTATTCTTTACGATTAATATCCTTTCTCTATTTGCAACATGTCGACACAATTAATAAAAACATCGCGATGATTTAGTTAAAACCCTCCTATCTATAGGAAGTAGGTAGCACTAATATGAGTAATGCGAGAATCCGAGTAGTGCGTCGTCTGATTGCGTCTATTCCTGCAGGAGCAACGTACTCAAGGTGGAGATCTACTTCAAAGAACTCGACTACCAAGAGATAGTGACATCTCCATCGTACGAGGTAAGAGTTGTACATTGATTTGCGAGTTTTCTAAACCACAATTGTAAGTGTGAAAGTCTGAGCTGGCAGACGTCACATTTCCTAAGTATTGCAATCAGTGTACATTATGTAAACATTTTAACAAGACACGGTGTAACATACGTCATGAGCACTTATCAGAGGTCATGGACACTTGATAGAGGACATGGGCACTTGACATAGGTCATGGGCTCTTGACAGAGGTCGTGGGCACTTGACAGAGGTCGTGTGCACTTGACAGAGGTCAGTTATGATTGTGACATTAGTTTCTGGATGTTTAACATGTTTAAATGTTAAATATGGATGTTTAGCATGTCTAAATAATAAAAACATCTAGTTTCTAAACAAGCGGGGCGGCCAGTGTTAACAGCAGTACCCTGTAATGTTCAACGATTTCTTATTTTCCCACATTCAACACAGCAGACGTTTACGACGATAATGGCGGGTAGAGAAAGACACTGCCCCCTTTAAAGGCTGATCATGCATGTGGGCCCTTGTTGATAGACACCAGCCCCACAGGAAAATTGATAGTCTCGTGAACACTGGTTCAAACTGCCAATTTGTCATCTTTCGTCTTCTATCCACAGATTGGAGACTTACTTTCGGACCTAGGCGGTCAAGCCGGACTCTGGCTCGGAGTCTCAGTCATCGCCATCTTCGAATTCATTGAGCTCGTCTATGACGTCATCTCTGTTGCTGCTAAGCGTAAAAAAACAGGTGCAATCCTATCCGCATAAAGACGTTGTCGAGAAGATAGGTGCGGGCAACACTCAACTGTGGCGACGTCATAAAATCTGCTAAAATGTTATGTTTCACTATCATGCAGTTTGCAACGACATAGGCCAAGACAACGTGGAGCCCACGTGGTGACCCGGCTGAGAATAATATTGTGTGCGCCCGTCAGAATCGGTCCGCCTAATGATACGTGTCTCACTAAACACTCTAGCTGAGACATGACATTGATCTACAATTAAATGTTACATTTGCGTAATCGTAGACACAATTATAGAGATATGTAATAACAACGTGGGTCAGTGCTTACAGCGTCCATTCATATTACCTACCGTGACTGGCATGTAGCGCAATTCGCGCCTGAGGTACACCGTGTCCGAAAGAAATGCTAACCACGGATTTCTCCGTTGTGTTAAATCAGAATAGCATATTATACAAATCACGATTTACTTTTTTACGGCATGTAATCTGCAAGATGTTCATGAAGTGAATGTCCTCCGTCGACATTATGGTTTTTAATTAGTTTATTATTGTTATTACTGTATTGTAATAATGATAATAATTAATGTATTGTAATAATGACAATAATAATTTTTGTATTGTAATAATGATAATAACAATTAATGTATTGTAATAATGATAATAATGTTTTTAGTTATTTTACTATTGTTATTAATGTATTGTAATAATGACAATAATAATAATTAATGTATTGTAATAATGATAATAATGTTTGTAATTATTTTTATTATTTTTATTAATGTATTGTAATAATGATAATAATAATAATTATTATTATTATTTGTATGTGTGGTAGTGGTGGTAGTTTGCATTACATTTTACATTACGGACAACTGTGTTTCTAAATCAAATAAACACTATTTACAACACGT
The DNA here is from genome assembly GCA_020002185.1 of Paraescarpia echinospica. Lineage (NCBI taxonomy): Eukaryota > Metazoa > Annelida > Polychaeta > Sabellida > Siboglinidae > Paraescarpia > Paraescarpia echinospica. Next base: position 75,785,252 of record CM034533.1, on the reverse strand, counting down.
ACGACATCTGGTGATTAAACACTACGCTACATTTGTAGGCTGGTTTCCAACATGCAGACATGCGCTTTCATTAAAAAACAATGCAAGTTAGTGACAAAGCGCGTCGCGTCACGAAGTCGTATTTACAATAAATTCAAGCCCAATGGAACTCGGCATAACTAACGTAAAATACACGGCGCAAGTGAGATTTCAAAGATGTTCCTTGCATGGTGATATTCCTTACACGGGAATCCATACATTTGGAGTCCATAGGCCTAGACACCATATTTAACATATTGAATGGCAACTGCTGACAAGACGATGAATGACGAAATTATGTTATGGTTCTCGAGTCATACACAACAAGAGTAACTTACTGCATTACAAACATGCAAATATAAATCAACCTGAACTCACGCAACCTCCGTCGTATTATGAAACGACACTAATTAATGCATCGTCTTAGCTAACTACCATATGCCATATATTATTATACCAAATATTAATACAATACACTGCGAATAAAGGCTTTACTAGTGTTTAATATAAGCCTCGTACAGATATTGTAAGTATGGGTAATGCGTGTGTGGGGTCAGCTACACAACACTGAACAGCTGTTGGAATCTCGTAAGGTTATAAACGTGTAAACGCGTACAATTTCGCCTAGAATAATATAACTTAGTATACGTGTATGCAATTAAGAACGGATTACGAACGGCCCTGATTGCTTGGTTGGATTATTATGAATAGGCCTACGTAGTATCAACAACGACGGAGACGCTGTTCCCTGCGAGGTTAGTTGACTGCCGAACGAGACGGCTTCTACGCTATCGTGTTATGCCCGGTTCAAACTATTACATTTTACGACTGGATTTGATCAAACCGCCGATACCGTGACTTCTACGGTGTTCCAGTTACCAGTGACAGCAGTCTTTAAAAAATGGTACAACTTCTACAACTTGTGTTTTGTCTGTTTAAAAAAATAGAATCTGACTCAAATTTGTGTCTACAGCCTGATCGCGGCCTCCGACTTCTATAGCGTCCCAGCAGCCAGGGGCGCGCTCGTAGTAGTTGGGTACAACGTCTACAACTTCAACGACAAAATCGGCTGGCCAATCACGCATTTGGAAACACTTCACGCCACCCAGGGAAATATATATTGTAGAAATGTGTCGGGTCCCTATTTTGGTCGTGGGTTCGAATCACATAGGGGACAATTATTTGTACTCTTTTATTCACAGTAATGTTTTATAACAGTTTATTACATTATTAAATAAATTAAGTTATTCTTAGCTTACACCAGAAATGTTGCACAGCAGTTTAAATAAATACAATGTTTAATCGACTTACAAAGACAAATTTAGGCTTGTGAAGACATTATACATGTGAAGTTTGTTTTAAACAAAGGCGGCCAATGAACAGAATGCCCGATGAAGCGTGGCATGAATGTTAACGTGCGTCTTTTCATCTATGGCTTATCCATCCAGGCGAGTTCAGGCTTGTGGTTCACGAAATTGCAACATGTGAAATTTGTTTTAAACAAAGGCGGCCAATAAACAGAATGCCCGATGAAGCTTGGCTTGAATGTTAATGGCTTGTCCATCCAGACGAGTTCATACAGATCGCGGTATTGCAGGTCGCACTTTTAACTTAGTAAAAGGCGAGGCAGTAGTCCAGCTGGTTGGTGATTAGGTGGACGGCACCGACACAGTTGACTCACACATTACAGTGCTCTAGTTATTAAGGTGAGTAATAACGTCATCCTTAGTACATATCTCCAGTAATATTTTACTATTAAGCCGTGACTTCCAACTAATTACAAAGGTATTACTGCGCGTTCCTCTGCATGTTATTAATTCTAATTGTGTCTCCTCCTTGTTCCCTGCTGTACAGGGGTGATGGTCAGGTACAGTAAAGCTGAACCACTCTCTGTGTCTCCTCCTTGTTCCCTGGTGTACAGGGGTGAGGGTCAGGTACAGTAAAGCTGAACCACTCTCTGTGTCTCCTTCTTGTTCCCTGGAGTACAGGGGTGAGGGTCAGGTACAGTATAGCTGAACCACTCTCTGTGTCTCCTCCTTGTTCCCTGCTGTACAGGGGTGAGGGTCAGGTACAGTAAAGCTGAACCACTCTCTGTGTCTCCTCCTTTTTCCTGGTGTACAGGGGTGAGGATCAGGTACAGTAAAGCTGAACCACTCTCTGTGTCTCCTCCTTCTTCCCTGCTGTACAGGGGTGAGGATCAGGTAGAGTAAAGCTGAACCACTCTCTGTGTCTCCTCCTTGTTCCCTGCTGTACAGGGGTGAGGATCAGGTACAGTAAAGCTGAACCACTCTCTGTGTCTCCTCCTTGTTCCCTGGTGTACAGGGGTGAGGATCAGGTACAGTAAAGCTGAACCACTCTCTGTGTCTCCTCCTTGTTCCCTGCTGTACAGGGGTGAGGATCAGGTACAGTAAAGCTGAACCACTCTCTGTGTCTCCTTCTTGTTTTCTGGTGTACAGGGGTGAGGATCAGGTACAGTAAAGCTGAACCACTCTCCCTCCTTGTCCCCTGCTATCAGGGGTACAGGTACAGTAAAGCTGAACCACTCTCTGTGTCTCCTCCTTGTTCCCTGCTGTACAGAGGTGAGGGTCAGGTACAGTATAGCTGAACCACTCTCTGTGTCTCCTCCTTGTTCCCTGCTGTACAGGGGTGAGGATCAGGTACAGTAAAGCTGAACCACTCTCGGCGTATCCTCCTTGTTCCCTGGTGTACAGGGGTGAGGGTCAGGTACAGTATAGCTGAACCACTCTCTGTGTCTCCGCCTTGTTCCCTGCTGTACAGGGATGAGGGTCAGGTACAGTAGAGCTGAACCACTCTCTGTGTCTCCTCCTTGTTCCCTGTTGTACAGGGGTGAGGGTCAGGTACAGTAAAGCTGAACCACTCTCTGTGTCTTCTCCTTGTTCCCTGCTGTACAGGGGTGAGGGTCAGGTACAGTATAGCTGAACCACCCTCTGTGTCTCCTCCTTGTTCCCTGTTGTACAGGGGTGAGGGTCAGGTACAGTAAAGCTGAACCACTCTCTGTGTCTCCTTGTTCCCTGCTGTACAGGGGTGAGGGTCAGGTACAGTATAGCTGAACCACCCTCTGTGTCTCTTCCTTGTTCTCTGCTGTACAGGGGTGAGGGTCAGGTACAGTATAGCTGAACCCCTCCCTGTGTCTCTTCCTTGTTCTCTGCTGTACAGGGGTGAGGATCAGGTACAGTAAAGTTGAACCCCTCTCTGTGTCTCCTCCTTGTTCCCTGGTGTACAGGGGTGAGGGTCAGGTACAGTATATCTGAACCACTCTCTGTCTCCTCCTTGTTCCCTGCAGTACAGGGGTGATGGTCAGGTACAGGAAAGCTGAACCACTCGCTGTGTCTCTTCCTTGTTCCCTGGTGTACAGGGGTGAGGATCAGGCACAGTAAAGCTGAACCATTCTCGGTGTCTCCTCCTTGTTCCCTGCTGTACAGGGGTGAGGGTCAGGTACAGTAAAGCTGAACCACTCTCTGTGTCTCCTCCTTGTTCCCTGCAGTACAGGGGTGATGGTCAGGTACAGGAAAGCTGAACCACTCACTGTGTCTCTTCCTTGTTCCCTGGTGTACAGGGGTGAGGATCAGGCACAGTAAAGCTGAACCACTCTCTGTGTCTCCTCCTTGTTCCCTGCTGTACAGGGGTGAGGATCAGGTACAGTAAAGCTGAACCACTCTCTGTGTCTCCTCCTTGTTCCCTGCTGTACAGGGGTGAGGATCAGGTACAGTAAAGCTGAACCACTCTCTGTGTCTCCTCCTTGTTCCCTGCTGTACAGGGGTGAGGAGCAGGTAGAGTAAAGCTGAACCACTCTCTGTGTCTCCTTCTTGTTTTCTGGTGTACAGGGGTGAGGATCAGGTACAGTAAAGCTGAACCACTCTCCCTCCTTGTCCCCTGCTATACAGGGGTGAGAATCAGGTACAGTAAAGCTGAACCACTCTCTGTGTCTCCTCCTTGTTCCCTGCTGTACAGAGGTGAGGGTCAGGTACAGTATAGCTGAACCACTCTCTGTGTCTCCTCCTTGTTCCCTGCTGTACAGGGTTGAGGATCAGGTACAGTAAAGCTGAACCACTCTCGGCGTATCCTCCTTGTTCCCTGGTGTACAGGGGTGAGGGTCAGGTACAGTATAGCTGAACCACTCTCTGTGTCTCCGCCTTGTTCCCTGCTGTACAGGGATGAGGGTCAGGTACAGTAGAGCTGAACCACTCTCTGTGTCTCCTCCTTGTTCCCTGTTGTACAGGGGTGAGGGTCAGGTACAGTAAAGCTGAACCACTCTCTGTGTCTTCTCCTTGTTCCCTGCTGTACAGGGGTGAGGGTCAGGTACAGTATAGCTGAACCACCCTCTGTGTCTCCTCCTTGTTCTCTGCTGTACAGGGGTGAGGGTCAGGTACAGTAGAGCTGAACCACTCTCTGTGTCTCCTCCTTGTTCCCTGTTGTACAGGGGTGAGGGTCAGGTACAGTAAAGCTGAACCACTCTCTGTGTCTCCTCCTTGTTCCCTGTTGTACAGGGGTGAGGGTCAGGTACGGTATAGCTGAACCACCCTCTGTGTCTCTTCCTTGTTCTCTGCTGTACAGGGGTGAGGGTCAGGTACAGTATAGCTGAACCCCTCCCTGTGTCTCTTCCTTGTTCTCTGCTGTACAGGGGTGAGGATCAGGTACAGTAAAGTTGAACCCCTCTCTGTGTCTCCTCCTTGTTCCCTGGTGTACAGGGGTGAGGGTCAGGTACAGTATATCTGAACCACTCTCTGTCTCCTCCTTGTTCCCTGCAGTACAGGGGTGATGGTCAGGTACAGGAAAGCTGAACCACTCGCTGTGTCTCTTCCTTGTTCCCTGGTGTACAGGGGTGAGGATCAGGCACAGTAAAGCTGAACCATTCTCGGTGTCTCCTCCTTGTTCCCTGCTGTACAGGGGTGAGGGTCAGGTACAGTAAAGCTGAACCACTCTCTGTGTCTCCTCCTTGTTCCCTGCAGTACAGGGGTGATGGTCAGGTACAGGAAAGCTGAACCACTCACTGTGTCTCTTCCTTGTTCCCTGGTGTACAGGGGTGAGGATCAGGCACAGTAAAGCTGAACAATTCTCGGTGTCTCCTCCTTGTTCCCTGCTGTACAGGGGTGAGGGTCAGGTACAGTAAAGCTGAACCACTCTCTGTGTCCCCTCCTTGTTCCCTGGTGTACAGGGATGAGTGTCAGGTACAGTAAAGCTGAACCACTCTCTGTGTCTCCTCCTTCTTCCCTGGAGTACAGGGGTGAGGGTCAGGTACAGTAAAGCTGAACCACTCTCTGTGTCTCCTCCTTGTTCCCTGCTGTACAGGGGTGAGGATCAGGTACAGTAAAGCTGAACCACTCTCTGTGTCTCCTCCTTGTTTTCTGGTGTACAGGGGTTAGGATCAGGTACAGTAAAGCTGAACCACTCTCCCTCCTTGTTCCCTGCTGTACAGGGGTGAGAATCAGGTACAGTAAAGCTGAACCACTCTCTGTGTCTCCTCCTTGTTCCCTGCTGTACAGGGGTGAGGGTCAGGTACAGTATAGTTGAACCACTCTCTGTGTCTCCTCCTTGTTCCCTGCTGTACAGGGGTGAGGATCAGGTACAGTAAAGCTGAACCACTCTCGGTGTATCCTCCTTGTTCCCTGGTGTACAGGGGTGAGGGTCAGGTACAGTATAGCTGAACCACTCTCTGTGTCTCCTCCTTGTTCCCTGCTGTACAGGGATGAGGGTCAGGTACAGTAGAGCTGAACCACTCTCTGTGTCTCCTCCTTGTTCCCTGTTGTACAGGGATGAGGGTCAGGTACAGTAAAGCTGAACCACTCTCTGTGTTTCCTCCTTGTTCCCTGCTGTACAGGGGTGAGGGTCCGGTACAGTAAAGCTGAACCACTCTCTGTGTCTCCTCCTTGTTCCCTGCTGTACAGGGGTGAGGGTCGGGTACAGTAGAGCTGAACCACTCTATGTGTCTCCTCCTTGTTCCCTGCTGTACAGGGGTGAGGGTCAGGTACAGTAGAGCTGAACCACTATCTGTGTCTCCTCCTTGTTCCCTGGTGTACAGGGGTGAGGGTCAGATACAGTAAAGCTGAACCACTCTCTGTCTCCTCCTTGTTCCCTGCTGTTCAGGGGTGAGGGTCAGGTACAGTATTGTCTCCGCCTTGTTCCCTGGTGTACAGGGGTGAGGGCCACATGCAATATTGCTGACCACTCTCTGTTTGTTTTCCGAAATTTTCTATCCAGCTCCATAGCTCCCTCTCTCCATCTTTCATCCTACCCCAAACGTCTCCTGACCCTCCTCACGCAGTCCTCCCATCTCAACTGTGGCCTTCCCCTTTTCTCGTGTCCTTTGTTTCGCCTGTGCTCTCTTCGCAATTTGTCTGCCTTCATACCTGTCAAGTGGCCTGCCCATCTTATCCGGTTTCTCAATAATCCTCCTGTTAGATATAACAATATTTAACAAGATTGCCACCCAGAGAATTAACTGAAGATGGCAGGTCGACAAAGAAGCCTTTTGGCTTACCGAGAGTCCAACCCTTTTTGTCTATGTGCGCTTCTTAGGAATGTTTCGATTTTTTTAAACATATTCACTCTACTAGCACCCACACAATCAGCAGATAATCTGTTCCATTCAGTTATATTCCTTTGTGAAAATTAAAACTTTTTGATATCTAATCTACATTGCTCCTTTCCTAATTTAACTTCGTGTCCTCTAGTCTTCCTATCTTTCTTAACTGAGAAACAAATATTTCTATTAATAACTTCATATCCATTCAATATTTTAATAACTTCTATCTGATCTCCGCTCAATCTCCTGCTTTCTAGTGTTGTTAAACCACATTCTTTTAGGCGTATTTCGTAACTAAGATCCCTCAGTTTTGGTATCATTTTAGTCGCTCTCCTCTACACTTTCTAGCATATATATGGCCTCCACGTTTGTATGCAAAGTTCTAAATGAGACCTAACTATTGTTTTGAACAGCAGCATTATTAGTTCTTTTTCCTTGTACGCTATATTTCGCCTAATTAATCGAAGGATTTTATTTCTCTTTGAAGCTGCAATTCCGCACTGCTCTGAAACCTCCACTAATGGTTAAGCCTAACTCCTTTTCTTTTACAATATACGCATAAAAACTCTTGCTGTCATGTTTTATATTACAAGCTAATTTTTGTTCGTAGCTTCTCTTTGAATTTATAATTTCAGTTGTAGCTTAGTTAGGTGTTTCTTTATAAACGATGTAGTCTTCGTCATTTCCAGTACGTCTAGATATGACTTCCAGTACGTCTAGATATGACTTCCAGTACGTCTAGATATGACTTCCAGTACGTCTAGATATGACTTCCAGTACGTCTAGATATGACTTCCAGTACGTCTAGATATGACTTCCAGTACGTCTAGATATGACTTCCAGTACGTCTAGATATGACTTCCAGTACGTCTAGATATGACTTCCAGTACGTCTAGATATGACTTCCAGTACGTCTAGATATGACTTCCAGTACGTCTAGATATGACTTCCAGTACGTCTAGATATGACTTCCAGTACGTCTAGATATGACTTCCAGTACGTCTAGATATGACTTCCAGTACGTCTAGATATGACTACGTCTATTTGACTTCCACATCATTTGTTTGTTCTTTTTTTTCTAACGGCTTCTTTCGATATGTGTTTCTTTCTGGACTATTTCCCTTGTTTTTTCAAGGGAACAAATTTATCGACGATGCATTCAATTTTACTCTTTATGATATTCCAGCATTATGTTGCTGTCTTATTCTTCAATGTGTTAATCCAGTCTATCCTTGCTAAATATTTCCTCATTTTCATATATCTTCTTTTGGGGAAATTTCTCTTGAACTGCTTTTTATTATTTCTTTCTGATTTTACTTTGATGGTATAATGTATCTGGTTGTGATCACTACTCCCCAGTGGCTCACATATCTTGACATTGTCAACTAATTCATTCTGTGAAGACAAAACTATGTCTAACACATTCTCACCCCTGGTTGGCTCTAGCACATGTTGAGATAGGAAACTGTCTTGTATTAAAACTGAAAACTTGTGGTCCTCACTACCCATACTCTGTATATATTTCCATTGTATATGACCATGGTTAAAATCCCTCATAATAACACAGTCCCGTTTGCTCACTTCTCTTTTATGCTTACGTTTGGACTTCGATAAACTAATCCAACCGTTAACGTTGAGTTTCCTGTAAATATGTTACACCAAACAGCGTCTTCGCGATCTGCTTGTCTTTCAAATTTTATTTCATAAGCCTGGGTAGATTCTTTAATGTATAAAATAGCTCAACTTACTCTTCTTCCTATTATATCTTTCCTAAACGTTATACAGCATATCAGTCCCAATTCGGCATCTGATTTATCAGTGGTGGCTCATGATTCGGTTATACCTATTATGTGAGGGTTAATATCTTGTACCATTATGTTTAGTTCAATTATTTTGTTTACTACGCTCCTTACATTTAGACAAACGCATTTGTATCCAGCTTCAGAACATTTTTATACGGTGTTCTTTGCTGATTTATGTCTATCTTTATCTATGCTCCCAGTTTCTGGCTTCTCTGCGAGTCCCCTCAGCGCATCTAGTTTAAATAAATGCAACCTCTCCCACTGTCAACGGATCTCAGCAGGTTCTCTGAGAAAACTGCTGCCCCTTTCCACTTAGATGGAGGCCATCTCTCGTGTACTTCCCTCCCAACAAAGTATCCCCATAAATCTATGAATCCCACCCCCTCTTCTTCGCACATCTGCTCAACTAGTACGTTGATCGCCATCCTCTTGCAGTTTCTATATGCTGGCCCCCTTCCTCCCATTGCTGGCAAAATTCCTGAGAGAATAATCTTATCTGTCTTTCTCTCTTTTCTCTTTGCCCCCTCAATCACTGCCTCAGAGTAGTTCCTTCTCTGGTTTGCATACGTCTATTTGTTGTCTTTTCCCCCTGTCATCTTCTCTCCTGTCACATTCTCTTGCATTCCATTCTTTCCTGTCGCTTTTTGTCTTGTCACCTTTCCTTCTGCCATCGGCCCTTGTATCGACTTCTCCTCTGTCACAATTACTCTCACTTCCTTTCGTCCCGTCAACCTTCCTCCCATTGCATTTTCTTCTCCTATCTCCCTTCTCATTTCCCTCCTACCTCCGTTTCTACGGTCACTTTCTCCCCTGTCATCTTCACGCCTGTCACGTTTCCTGCCGTCAATTCTTCAATTTATTCCCCTCCAACCAATCACCTTCCTTCCTATCAGTCTACTTTCCTCGGTCTTCTTGCCACTACTCTGCTCCTTCAGTTTCACAGTATTTCCAACTCTCTCCCTGTCGTATCTCTCCATTCCACCTTTCTCCTTGCTCATCTCCACCCCCTTCACAATATATGTCAACCTAACTACCGCATTCTGCAGACATTCCACCTTTCAACTCCCCATGCGCTGAAAAGTTAATCCCTCTTCCTTAGTATCTGCCCATGACTTCCCACAGCCGGACAAAGAAAATCCACCCAGCTGTGGCAGTCATCGCACATCAACTATCGCTTTGCCTTGACTTTCTGCTTGCAAGGCGCCATATCAGAATGTATTGAATAATAATGATAATAATGTAATTAGTTATTCAAAAGAGTTTAGTAAACTAGGCTGTATTGCATTACAACCTCTTTTCTCAGGTCTTTCTTCCTTCGTCTGTGTACCATCTTTGTTCATGTTATTCTTCTAACCTAGTTGCCTTCATAAACGTGCAGCTTCTGTTGGTGCTGTTATGTCAATGACATTAATTGTCTCCAAACCGTATAGGCATGCCGGTGAGAATATATACGATATTGTCTTACTTAGTTAGGCATGGTTACTCGCTGGAGGCATATGCCATCGTAAAGCCATTTTGCAAACGCTCCGTACGTTTATCGATGGATTCTGTTTAATGGAGATTATCAAGCAGTTGCTTGTGTCGTTATATTGTTTTGGTGGCGTCATTGATATGGCGTTGCTTCGTTGCGTGACTGTTGATGCATTGAACGATGCATGTTGGTGTTATTTTTGAGTGCACGGTGTTGAAGGTGGAGTGAACGTTGATGCTATGTAGCAAGCCGGTGTTAAGTAGAGTGCACGGTGATGCTATGTAGAGTGGACAGCGATGTTATGTAACATGTTCAGATGTGTTATATAAATTGCACTGTGATGTTATGTGATGTGCACAACGATGCCGAATAGAATGCACGGTGATGCTAAATAGAGTACATAGTGATGCAAGGTGGAGTGCACGGTGATGCTAAGTAGGGTACATAGTGATGCAAGGTGGAGTGCACGCTGATGCTAAGTAGGGTACATGACAATACTACGTGATATCCACAATGCAGCAATGTACCTATCGATTACGGTCTTTTTCAGAGACCTTTCCGTTATTCCTGCTCTGTCTGCCAGAATGAACGCTGTTGCTGAAGCAGCTGTAAGGGAGAACAAAGGTGATGCTGAGGAGAGGGATGCCCAGACCCTTTGGGCACTGATGAAAGCGAGAGCACTCGACACCGGCGTGCAAGGGGTGCCGAATATAGGACGTGCTCAACATAGGGCCCGGCGATATTTTTGGACCCTCGTCGTGATTGCCGGAATGGGTGGGTGTTCTTTGCACGGGATGGTTTGTTATTGTTTCAGAGGACATTTGGATTCACAATGTATTGCACACTAATACTTTGGTAGCTTGTTTTGACACCTTTTCTTTTGTATAGCAAATCATATTTGATTATTAAAACAAAGTAGACATAAACGAGTAGGTCCCCTATAGCAAATCATATTTGATTATTAAAACAAAGCAGATATAAACGAGTAATTCCTCTACACATATAAATGGCCGATATGTTCAATAACGTATCGTATTATGTGAGGATGAATATATTATAGTAGGACTTCGTTGTTCGTTCCATTAGTACTTTCATCTTTCATAAGGCTGGAGGGAGCATAGCACTTGTAATCATATTTTCAATATTAAAACACAAAGTTGATCTTCTCTCAAACTACCCGTCACTGTTCTCTATCAAACAATCTTGTGTCACTACTAGACGAGTAGTTTTTTTTAAACTCAGTTTTGAAATGGGTCGTAAGATTGGCTTTTTGATGTTGTATCCAGGGCTGTTGACGTGGCAAGTGACTGTCATGATCATGAAGTATTACACCTACCCCGTGAGTACGGAGATTAGTTATATAGATGCCAGTCAGCTCGTGTTCCCGGCCATCACCATATGCAACCTGAACCCCCTCCGCCAGGGCAAGCTCGGCGAGGCGGGCAATACACTAGATACATTTAAACAGGTAAGGTTCGACTCCGTAAGAAGCAGTCAACTTGGACAGACG
>CM034533.1:75448907-75768907 GCA_020002185.1 Paraescarpia echinospica | reverse complement strand
TACCAGAAAAGATATTAGTTCACCGCCAGTACCAGAGGCTAAGTTCAAGGGGGCAGAATTAGACTATTTAGGACAGTTAATTGTAAAACAAATTAGCATACCGCTTGCTTCAGTTTTCAATATGCCATTACAAGAGGGAGTGGTTCCTTTAGAATTGAAAGAAGCAAACATTATACCGGTATTTTAAAAAAAGGTTCGAAACAAAACAAGTCAGATAACTATAGACCAGTGAGTTTAACATCGGTGATTTGCAATTATTAGAAAAATTAATTAAAGATCACATTGTGGATTTTCCTATATAAATATAACTTGATATACCCACTTCAACATGGGTTTCTAAAAGCGAGGCCATGCTTAACAAATATGTTATGATTTTGGAAGATATCACTAAGCGGATAAACGAGGGCTCACCAGTAGATATCATCTACTTAGATTTTCAAAAAGCTTTCGACAAATTGCCACAACAAAGATTACTGCATAAACTAAAAGTCCATGGCATAGGAAATGGTATAATTAACTGGATAGAAAAATGGCTGATTGACAGAAGACAACGGGTAGTTGTTGATGGGGAGGCTTCAAACTGGAAATCAGTTTTGAATGGGGTACCACAGGGGTCAGTACTGGGATCTATATTATTCTTAATATACATATAAACGATTTGGACGATGATATAACAAGCAAGGTCTTAGAATTTGCAAAAGTATTTAGAAGATTAAAAGTGAAGGCGATAGACAGCATTTATAGGATTATTTTGAAAGGTTGAATGGCCTGAAAAGTGGCAAATGTTGTTCAATTTTGGGAAATTTAAATGCCTCCACACAGGACATGGGAACGAAGAGGTAGAATATACAATGGGGGTGTACTGTACTAAGTACTACTGTAAAAGAAATGGACTTAGAGTTAACCAGTAGTGCTGATATGAAGGTTTCAGAGCAGTGCGGAATTGCAGCTTCAAAGGAAAATCAAATCCTTGGATTAATTAGGCAAAATATAGCGTATAAGGGAAAATAACTAATACTACCGCTGTATAACACAATAGTTAAGCCTCAGTTAGAATATTGTATACAAGCGTGGAGGCCATATCGCAGGAATGATATAGATATGCTAGAAAGAGTACAGAGGAGAGCGACTAAAATGATACAAAAATGTAAGGGATCTTAGTTATGCAGAATGTGGCTTAACAACACTAGAGACCAGGAGATTGACAGGAGATCAGATAGAATTGTTTAAAATATTGAATGGTTATGAAAATATTGAAAGAAATATTTTTGTTTCAGTTAAGAAACAGAAAGACTAGAGGACATGAAGTTATATTAGTAAAGCAGCAGTGTAGATTAGATATAAGAAAGTTCATATTTTCACAAAGGACTATAAATGAATGGAATATATTATCTGCTGATTGTGTGGGTGCTAGTAGTGTGAATATGTTTAAAAATAAAATCGACACATACATCCGAGGGCGGGATACATGTAAATAAAAGGGTTGGCCTCTCGATAAGCCAAAGGGCGTCCTTGTCCACCTGTCATCTATAGTTTATTCTCTGGGTGGCAAACTTGTTAAATCTTGTTAAACTCCTAATACAATATGAACGTGTTCTGTGGCGTCACAGGTCTCAGCCTCGAGTTGTACGTCGAACAGGTTGAGTACATCGACTCTCTGTCTACGACCGCCGGAGTCCGCGTCATTATCCACAACGAGACGGAGATGCCTTTTCCAGAGGATATTGGTTTCAGCGTCAACACCGCCAGCAAAACATCCGTGGCCTTAAGCAGGGTGGGTATGATACCTTCGTGTAGACCTGCTTGGTGGGCTAGGGCTGCAGAACAAACAGGAACAGTACTAACGCGCATCCTAATTAATCTAAGCTACTATCCATAGAAACATAGAGAGTAACAACTAGCATGTGTGAGTTATAGACACAGAGAGGGTAACAACTGGCATGTGTGAGTTATATACACAGAGAGGGTAACAACTGGCATGTGTGAGTTATAGAAACATAGAGAGTAACAACTGGCATGTGTGAGTTATAGACATATATAGGGTAACAGATAGCATGTGTGAGTTATATACACAGAGAGGGTAACAACTGGCATGTGTGAGTTATATACACAGAGAGGGTAACAACTGGCATGTATGAGTTATAGACACAGAGAGGGTAACAACTGGCATGTGTCAGTTATAGACACAGAGAGGGTAACAACCATACAGGTGTTATGTGCTGGTGCTTTCGGTGTCTTGAGATAAGTCTTGCCGCCGAGTTCAGTACCATATGCAACTTGTTCATAAGTGCTCGTTACTCTAGTCCAGCCTCCATGTCACCAGGGCGGGGACTAGTGTCTTACACGCATCAGTAGTAAGACAATGTCTCATTTTTTAAATTGCGTAGAGATGATAATACGCTGACTTGCATATCCGTGACACGTGTGACGACATTGTTAGTCCACAGTCGATTGTAATCCCGATGTTGCGGATGGTCGGTGACGGAACAATGTTACATCCGCATACACTCGATAAGCCAAAAAGCTTCCTTGTCCACCTGCTATGTAGAATTAATTCTCTGGGTGGCAATCTTGTTAAATCTTGTCTGGTTAAATCTGTCACAGTAAAGTGTTGTGTGTTTTTGCAGGTGAACATTATCCGTGCCTCCCCGCCGCACGGAAGGTGCGTATACATGAGCAGCGCTCAGAACGAGCAAGTGAACGGTTTCCTTGGCGAGGTCTCAACCATTGGCTACTCGTCAGCTGTGAGTATCCGTAGGCTTTTAGTTAGTGTTGAATATACTTCTTCTTAACTTATTCAACGAATACTTTACCTGCCGTATAGACGTTTGACACTTAGCAAGATGGTTTGATAGATACTGATAGATACCCCCGTATATGGCTGCAGTTTTCCTTCTCATGTCTTACTAGTACCTTCTGTGAGATTCCCTGCCTACTACTTTCATTCCTGTCTATCATACGGTTCGTTGTATCGTATGGTGTTTGTGGGTTGACTTGACGATGGTGGATAATAATCGTTTCTTTTTTCTTCTCCGGCTGTACCATTTTGCTAAGTGGCAAATGCTATTCCTATAATGCCGGGTACATTATTGTAGGGCGAAATTAAATAAAACATGAACTATTTTGGAAACGTTCAGTAGACAACCTCGTGGTTCCTTTGTACAGAGTGGTCCAGTGCCAGTCTAGTGCCAGTCTAGTGCCAGTCCAGTGCCAGTCTAGTGCCAGTCTAGTGCCAGTCTAGTGCCAGTCTAGTGCCAGTCTAGTGCCAGTCTAGTGCCAGTCCAGTGCCAGTCTAGTGCCAGTCCAGTGCCAGTCTGGTGCCAGTCTAGTGCCAGTCTAGTGCCAGTCTAGTGCCAGTCTTGTGCCAGTCCAGTGCCAGTCTAGTGCCAGTCTAGTGCCAGTCCAGTGCCAGTCCAGTGTCAGTCTAGTGCCAGTCCAGTGCCAGTCCAGTGTCAGTCTAGTGCCAGTCTAGTGTCAGTCTAGTGCCAGTCTAGTGTCAGTCTAGTGCCAGTCCAGTGCCAGTCCAGTGTCAGTCTAGTGCCAGTCCAGTGCCAGTCCAGTGTCAGTCTAGTGCCAGTCTAGTGCCAGTCTAGTGCCAGTCTAGTGCCAGTCTAGTGCCAGTCTAGTGCCAGTCCAGTGCCAGTCTATTGCCAGTCTAGTGCCAGTCTAGTGCCAGTCTAGTGCCAATCCAGTGCCAGTCCAGTGCCAGTCTAGTGCTAGTCCAGTGCCAGTCTAGTGCCAGTCCAGTGCCAGTCTAGTGCCAGTCTAGTGCCAGTCCAGTGCCAGTCCAGTGCCAGTCCAGTGCCAGTCCAGTGCCAGTCCAGTGCCAGTCTAGTGCCAGTCCAGTGCCAGTCTAGTGCCAGTCCAGTGCCAGTCTAGTGCAAGTCTAGTGCCAGTCCAGTGCCAGTCTAGTGCCAATACTGATGTTCTGCACATGCTTTAGTCATCCCAAAGATCTGTCAGAAAATGGTAAAACTTCAGCATTTCACTTCACAGTGTTTCTGTAACAGTAGTTTGCTATAGTCTGTTTACAGTCCGTATTTGTGGGATAAGCCCCGGCCAGATCCTTCTGATGACAATTTGTGACTCAGTGCGTGCATCTTCATTATTCAAATAGCTAAATATTGAATCATTAATGCCACTCATGAGGGCATATTATAGTACTCAATGCTTAGTCTTATAGGTCGCATTATTTACACTTGTCCGTTGGTCGATGATGCGTCTTTTCGTTATATATGTATTTTCATCGTTTCAAAGCGGGCAATGTTGCATTCAAAACAACGTGTGAGACCATCTTCGTGCAATCAATTGATGACATGTGTTGTCCGTGTAATTGGTTGAACAGCCTGTCTCCGCAGAGAACGACCGTTTATTCGGTCTTTTCCGCCGAGCTCCGTCATAACGAACAGGTCGCATTGCCCCCAAGCAGCGAGTAGAATGTCATAGTACAGTAGTATATCTTTGGTTGTCCTCCATCGCTTCCTATCAGCACAATAACCTTTCTCCGTCCTCCGAATATATCCACACTCTCTCTCCACGCAATAATCCCATCTGTGATCTTTCCCTTTTTCTGCGGTCCTAATATATATCTGTATTTGCGCGCAAGAACTATTAGCAAATTGACATGTTCTTTTGAACATTGTAAAAAGGTAAGTTCATGTAGAAGCGTTATTAATTAATTTTGCCAATAGTACCTATGAATAGATGTGCTTTAATCTTGACATTGCCTGGCGGACAACGACTTATCTTGATAATAATAATAATAATAAACAAATTATAACTATAATAACAACTTCTTCTGGTGATGTGGAGTGCGGTCTGCCTTTCGGCCCGCAAGAAGCAGATGGTACCAGCCCCACCTGGTATATATTGTGTCTGAATCGTTCATAGCCTGTTCTTATGTGGTTGAGGCGCACCAGTGAGTATCGGCTCAGGTCGTGACCGACTGGTTTTGTTGATGGGACTGGGATGAGTTAGTCTACATGGCATGGCATCCCACCTTCTTGTCCGCGCCTCGTTTGTCCATGCAGTCCTGCTGACAATTCGCTGAATGACTATCTATGGTTTATATTACCAGTTTACTATGTGTTGTAGGCTTGTCGGAAGACGTGTTACCAGGTACACTTGATGAAGGACTGTGGCTGTTTTGACTCGAGATATCCGTCTGCATCCTTCATTAAAGCATACGCTAACATAGCGAACATATCCCACATGCTTCCTTGCAGATCGGATAAGGCAATAGCTGAAGGAAGGGGTAAATACATGCAGTCACGCAGGCCCGCAGGCACGCAGGCCCGCAGGCACGCAGGCACGCAGGCACGCAGGCACGCAGGCACGCAGGCACGCAGGCACGCAGGCACGCAGGCACGCAGGCACGCAGGCACGCAGGCACGCAGGCACGCAGGCACGCAGGCACGCAGGCACGCAGGCACGCAGGCACGCAGGCACGCACGCTCGCAGGCACGCAGGCACGTAGGCACGCAGGCACGCCGGCATGCGCGATCGCACGCACATATACACACTAATGCATGCGCTCACACGAAAACGCTCTCTCACACCCACACACCAACATACCCACACAAATGCACACAAACGCGCGCGCACACCCTCACATACACCATACACACGCACACATACACACACACACTCACACACAAACACACACACAGGCGAGCGCACGCACGCACACACACATATTTGAATTACAATAAATTATCGGAACACTGAAATGCATTTCAATAAATATATTCTGTTGTGGCAGGTTTTTGCGAGAAGGCTACGTTGGATCGATTCATACAGGGAAAGCTTGGCTGCATTAGTCTGTGTCCCGTGGAATGTTTGTAAGTACATCGTGTTACATATATAGAGGGACATACGGGGAAACATAATTAAGCCGAACCTCAGAGCGTGCACCATATCAACACCATAGCAATCATAGTCAATAACATTTTGATTTCGATTTATAATTACATGAATTAATCTTCACAATGGCCAGAAATATATATAGGAATTATACTATTCGAACGTCACCAATGAAGAGAAGCGACAGGACATTGGTCACTGGAGAAACTACAAGTGATAGTTTATGTTTGGGAGTATTTTAAATCCGGAAGTTTTTTAAAATTACAATAACACACACACTCACGCGCGCACACACACACACACACACACACACACACACACACACACACACACACACACACACACACACACACACACACACACACACTCAAACACACACACACACACACACACATACACACACACACACACACACACACACACACACACACACACACACACACACACACACACACACACACACACACACACACACTCACACCCAACATTCACATATGATGTTTGTGTTTCAGTCAGGCGCACTATGTTTACGCTATATCACAATCCGACTGGCCGTCAACTGTTAAGGAGGTACGTCGTCGACCTTATAAAAGGTTAATTAATAAGAGGTTATTTACGTTAATTACATTATAACTAATAAAATAAAACATTATAAATATGGCTAGGTTGAAGCCAGTCCCGGATTTAAGGTAAACGGGACAATTATTATCCTAGGGCCTCCACAAAATATTTGTTATGGGGACCTCC
Source organism: Paraescarpia echinospica (assembly GCA_020002185.1). Taxonomy (NCBI): domain Eukaryota; kingdom Metazoa; phylum Annelida; class Polychaeta; order Sabellida; family Siboglinidae; genus Paraescarpia; species Paraescarpia echinospica. The sequence goes on along the minus strand of CM034533.1, from coordinate 75,762,298 downwards.
TCAAAACTGTTTTGGGTGATAGCCCCCGCTAGCTTTGGGGTCAAATAAATGCAAGTGGTGAAAAGCCTGTTGCAACTCTACGTGGAAACATGACAACTGATAAGCTAGTGGGTGACTATGCATGGTATAGTTTCTGAAATAATATTGTTATGTGATGAAGAGTTGTTTTCTTATTAATGAAAAACGCGGTGTTATGCTATGAAGTCCACGTTGTACTAGGCAGGGAGGAGGGAGAACTCTTTTTCTAGGGTGACCGGTCATCCACTGCCTAGGGGTTTCCACACTCCTAAATCCGTAGCTGGCTGAAACAGAGTATCCATGGAAATTGTTTTAACATATATGGTTCATATGTTTATTTTATTTTGTATTTTAAAAACAAATTTGTAAAATGTAGAACACTGAACTTTTACATTGAACGTAAATAATACATGTATACAATTTATGTAGGGGAAGATTGAGATCCATGATGATAGGGGAGCTTTGAGCCACCCCCTTTGTTAGTATTCACCATATGCTTAATGTTGATAGTTCTCCAGATGCAGGTCATGTCACTTACAACTTCACAGCCATTTGTGGACTTAACATTTTCGATGACTAATAACGGTATGCAAAATCACGATTGTATGCGTTTTAACCGATTTTTGAGTAAATTTCGCGTTTTGTTGTTTTCTTAATACAACAAAAGAGAAGCCTGTCTTCATAGGTATTTTTACTTCTATGATTCTCCTTTCGAACTTATCATCAATGTCTTGGAACTGAAAGCAGCTTATTTGGGTCTGAAGTGTTTCTACACAGACATTCAGCACAGTTATATCAAAATAAACATGGACAACACAACAGCTGTTGCAAACACTAACCACACGGGTGGGTCACAATCGTGGCAGTGTAATTAGCTATTGCATACACTAACCACACGGGTGGGTCACAATCTTGGGAGTGTAATTAGCTATTGCATACACTAACCACACGGGTGGGTCACAATCTTGGCAGTGTAATTAGCTATTGCATACACTAACCACATGGGTGGGTCACAATCTTGGCAGTGTAATTAGCTATTGCATACACTAACCACACGGGTGGGTCACAATCGTGGCAGTGTAATGAGCTATTGCATACACTAACCACACGGGTGGGTCACAATCGTGGCAGTGTAATGAGCTATTGCATACACTAACCACATGGGTGGGTCACAATCTTGGCAGTGTAATTAGCTATTGCATACACTAACCACATGGGTGGGTCACAATCGTGGCAGTGTAATGAGCTATTGCATACACTAACCACATGGGTGGGTCACAATCGTGGCAGTGTAATGAGCTATTGCATACACTAACCACATGGGTGGGTCACAATCGTGGCAGTGTAATGAGCTATTGCATACACTAACCACATGGGTGGGTCACAATCGTGGCAGTGTAATGAGCTATTGCATACACTAACCACATGGGTGGGTCACAATCGTGGCAGTGTAATGAGCTATTGCATACACTAACCACATGGGTGGGTCACAATCGTGGCAGTGTAATGAGCTATTGCATACACTAACCACATCGGTGGGTCACAATCGTGGCAGTGTAATGAGCTATTGCATACACTAACCACATGGGTGGGTCACAATCGTGGCAGTGTAATTAGCTATTGCATACACTAACCACATGGGTGGGTCACAATCGTGGCAGTGTAATGAGCTATTGCATACACTAACCACACGGGTGGGTCACAATCGTGGCAGTGTAATGAGCTATTGCATACACTAACCACACGGGTGGGTCACAATCGTGGCAGTGTAATGAGCTATTGCATACACTAACCACACGGGTGGGTCACAATCGTGGCAGTGTAATTAGATATTGCAAACACTAACCACACGGGTGGGTCACAATCTTGGCAGTGTAATTAGCTATTGCATACACTAACCACATGGGTGGGTCACAATCGTGGCAGTGTAATTAGCTATTGCATACACTAACCACACGGGTGGGTCACAATCGTGGCAGTGTAATTAGCTATTGCATACACTAACCACACGGGTGGGTCACAATCGTGGCAGTGTAATTAGCTATTGCATACACTAACCACACGGGTGGGTCACAATCGTGGCAGTGTAATTAGCTATTGCATACACTAACCACACGGGTGGGTCACAATCGTGGCAGTGTAATTAGCTATTGCATACACTAACCACACGGGTGGGTCACAATCGTGGCAGTGTAATTAGCTATTGCATACACTAACCACATGGGTGGGTCACAATCTTGGCAGTGTAATTAGCTATTGCATACACTAACCACACGGGTGGGTCACAATCGTGGCAGTGTAATTAGCTATTGCATACACTAACCACACGGGTGGGTCACAATCTTGGCAGTGTAATTAGCTATTGCATACACTAACCACACGGGTGGGTCACAATCGTGGCAGTGTAATTAGCTATTGCATACACTAACCACATGGGTTGGTCACAATCGTGGCAGTGTAATGAGCTATTGCATTCACTAACCACACGGGTGGGTCACAATTGTGGCAGTGTAATTAGCTATTGCATACACTAACCACACGGGTGGGTCACAATCGTGGCAGTGTAATTAGCTGTTGCATACACTAACCACATGGGCGGGTCACAATCTTGGCAGTGTAATTAGCTATTGCATACACTAACCACACGGGTGGGTCACAATCGTGGCAGTGTAATTAGCTATTGCATACACTAACCACATGGGTGGGTCACAATCTTGGCAGTATAATTAGCTATTGCATACACTAACCACATGGGTGGGTCACAATCTTGGCAATGTAATTAGCTATTGCATACACTAACCACATGGGTGGGTCACAATCTTGGCAGTGTAATTAGCTATTGCATACACTAACCACATGGGTGGGTCACAATCTTGGCAGTGTAATTAGCTATTGCATACACTAACCACACGGGTGGGTCACAATCGTGGCAGTGTAATTAGCTATTGCATACACTAACCACATGGGTGGGTCACAATCGTGGCAGTGTTATGAGCTATTGCATACACTAACCACACGGGTGGGTCACAATCTTGGCAGTGTAATTAGCTATTGCATACACTAACCACACGGGTGGGTCACAATCGTGGCAGTGTAATGAGCTATTGCATACACTAACCACATGGGTGGGTCACAATCGTGGCAGTGTAATGAGCTATTGCATACACTAACCACATGGGTGGGTCACAATCGTGGCAGTGTAATGAGCTATTGCATACACTAACCACACGGGTGGGTCACAATCTTGGCAGTGTTATTAGCTATTGCATACACTAACCACACGGGTGGGTCACAATCGTGGCAGTGTAATGAGCTATTGCATACACTAACCACATGGGTGGGTCACAATCTTGGCAGTGTAATGAGCTATTGCATACACTAACCACATGGGTGGGTCACAATCGTGGCAGTGTAATGAGCTATTGCATACACTAACCACATGTGTGGGTCACAATCTTGGCAGTGTAATTAGCTATTGCATACACTAACCACATGGGTGGGTCACAATCGTGGCAGTGTAATGAGCTTTCTAAAGACATTTGGCAATTCTGTATTGTGCGTGACATCTGGTTGACAGCACCACATTTGCCAGGTCATTAAAATGTGGTAGCAGATGAAAAGTCAGCAGTTACGTCTGCGGCACACCATCAGGGGGTTAAGGTTACATATATTTTGAAGGTGGCGGAATGGTCACGCGTGAAGACATTCGCAAAGTTTTACAACAAACCTTTGGAAGTAAACGTGGATGTAACCTTCTCGGGAGCAGTGCTGGGATATACCATTGTAGATAACTGGTGTAGTATTATAGGTGGAACCTTTGTACATGTAGTTTAATAAAAAAATTGTGTTCACCTTGACTACATTGTGCCTTCATTCGAGATCACCCACGCGTCGAAATCTCATGGGAAGCGTACCTCCAAGGTGATTGGATAAAAGTTGAAGGTTAAACGATAACTTACCTGAACTTTGAATTTTTGACCAGAATGTTGTCCAATCACTGGAGGAGGTAGGGTTAACATGCCCTCCCTATAAAACTGCAGGTATATTAATAAACACCCGCCCAGTGTGACATATTGGTGGGTGTTCTCAAATGATAGTTAAAGACTGATTAAGGAAGCTGCGCACGCATCTCACGTTAACCCTATCTCCTCCAGTATTTGGACAAAAGTCTAGTCATACTTCAAACTTCCAGGTATGTTCTCGTTTAACCTTCAAATTATGATGAATAACTAGTAGCACATATACGAGTTGTTTGTAATAAAGATCGCATGCTAAACACTAATTGATCTGTTTGACATATAAACGTGTTGCTATAGCTCTGGGAACCCCACCTGGTGGCTAAATTAACGCCACGGTTGGGCCCTTTAGCCATTTCACACAAAATTGACATATCCCAGCTTCACAAATTTCACCTTTGTTAAAGCTAAAAACTGTTTTATTTATCGCAGAAAGCGTGACATGTGGCTCATTGGTCCCAATCTTCCCCTGCATTCTCGAAATATGGTGTCCAAAAGACATGCAATAAAATATCGTCAGAGTGATAACAGAGGTATACCAGGCTATTGGAGGTTCATTAATAATAGTTAACATTAACATCTTATCTTATGCCGATGTGTTCGACAGGAAGCAGTGATGGAACAGCTGATGAAGAAGTCGGAGAATCTGTGGGACTTAATCGACGCAAAGTCAGATTCGGACAGGATTTCATTCGTCAGGCAAGCAACATACATCAGGCATTCGTAGTGTGTTTGTGTGTGCGTGTGTGTGGCGTATGTGTGGCGTATGTGTGGCGTATGTGTGGCGTATGGGTGGCGTCTGTGTGGCGTATGTGTGGCGTATGTGTGTGTGATTGTGTGTGTGTGTGTGTGTGTGTGTGTGTGTGTGTGTGTGTGTGTGTGTGTGTGTGTGTGTGTGTGTGTGTGTGTATTTGCGTGAGAGTGTATTACATTTAATTTATATATATATATATATATATATATATACATATATATATATATATATTATGTATTATAATACATACACTATTTTATAATATATACATGCTCACATTGCTCACCTTGACGCTCACATTGCTCACCTTGACGGCCTTATCCCTATCAACAAGGGGTCGGCCTAGTCCTCCTCCTCCACTCCATGCGATCTAGGGCCATATCCACTGTAACACCTACGTCCCTCATGTCCTCTTTGATTTGTTGTTTCCACGTCTTCCTTGGGCGTCCTCGTCTTCTGACACCTGGTAGCGCTAAGCTCATCATACTGCGGACGACTTTGTTCTCATCTCGTCGTTACACATCGTACACGGCCACTTCGCATGACCTCGTCGGATGACCTGTACCTGTCTTATTTCTTCATTTCGGATGTGATCCAACCTTGATACTCCGAGGATCCCGCAAAGCATCCTCATCTCTGTAGTGCCAACATTCCTCTTGTTGTTGGTCTTCATCAGCATTCACTCCCATACGTTAGGGCGGGTCTGATGATGACTTCGTACACCTTCGATTTGAGTCTTAGGGGCATCTTCTTATCATACAGGACCCCGGTCAGTTTTCGCCAGCTCGACCATGCGGCTTGCACGCATAGGTCCACGTCTCTGTCGATTGTTCCATCTTGATCTATTAGTGATCTCAGGTACTTGCAATGGTCTACATTCCTCGGGGCTTCTCCGTTCAGTTGTATATGTTCGGCGGTCTCCCTTGTTGTCAGATATTCTGTTTTGGCCTCGTTAATATTCAGCCCATTGTCCATCAAAACATTGTTCCGCTGAACCTTGGTGGAGGCCAATGCCGACTTCGAATTTGTATCTGGTCCCTCGCTTTGATTTCACACACGTGGTGGCGCCTTGGTACATGTCCTGCACTATTCTTATATAAGCTTCCAGGTTGTTCCTCTTCCTCGTGCAACTCCATAGTACTTCGCGAGGTACGGTGTCGTACGCCTTTTCAAGATCGACGAACACCATGTCTAGATGCTTATTGCTCTCTCGGTACTTCTCGCATAGGGTCCTGATGACAAATATGGCATCCATGGTTCAAACACCTGGCCTAAAACCAAACTGACCATCTGAAATGCTCACAATGTCTCTGAGCCTTTGATCGATGATACGTTCCCAGAGTTTCATGGTATGGCTAAGCAACTTGATTGCTCTGTAGTTGCAACAGTTCATGTGATCTCCCTTGTCTTTCTAGATGGGCGTGAGGATGTTTTCTCTCCAAACATCAGGCATCCTGTCGCTTTGCATGACACTATTGAAGATTTTGGTCAGTTGAGACTCGCCCCAACCGCCAAGGTGTTTGAATGCCTCAGTAGGTATTCCGTTTGGTCCACAGCTCTTACCGTTCTTCATTTTTTCAGCTGTCTATCTACCTCTCCATATGCTCCATATGTTACTTCACACAGCGGACCTTGGGTCGGTGGTATGTTTTTGTAGTCAATATATGGTCTTGAATCGTTGAGCAGGTCCCTGAAATATTCCGCCCATCTCTTGATATTTTCTTCTGGTGTCATAAGTACGGCATCGTTTTTTGCTTTGACGAAGTAACCCTGGTAGTTATCTTTGGTCGACTGGTCTCTAGATCTCGCCAGTCTATAGATTGCTTTTTCCCCTTCTCGGGTCTCCAGTCTCTCGTACAGGTCTTGTACAGCCTTCGCTCTTTCCACTGCTACTGTAGTCTTCGCTGCTTTCTTCGCCTTTTTGTACTCAGCGTGATCTTTTTGCGTTTTAGTTTGTTGCCACTTCTTGAATGTTCTCTTTTTCTTGTCTGTTGCTTCCTGGACTGTTTGGTTCCACCACCAGGTTTCCCGTTTTTGTATATAATAATATTGTATATAATACACATGATATATATATATATATATATACATATATAATATTATATTATATGTATTATAATATATATTTATATATATATTATAATATATACAGCTGTACATATACTATACTATAATATATATATATTAAATGCACACACGCATATACGCGTTCACGCACACACGCACACGCACACGCACAATCACACGCACAATCACACGCACGCACACGCATAAGCACGCACATAAATCACAGACGCACACACGCAATAGACAGTGGTGGTTATTATTAGCCAGGTACTCATTCATACAGCTGAGTGAACTGAAGCAATATAGAGTAAAATAACTAAACGAAGTAAACGAAGTCCAAGATTCGACACCGCCGCACAGGTTTCGAACCCCCGTTCTCTCAGTCGACAGTCCGAAGCTCTTACCGGTGCCCTACTGCGCTCCACTACGAAACGCAGTACCATTGACCATTGGTATGTATTAGTAATTAGACAAGTCGGAACAGTCATGTAATTGAAGGTTGTTCCTCCTCCCGCAGGAGCAACGCTTTAAGGGTGGATGTTTACTTCAAAGAACTCGACTATGAAGAGATTGAGACGTCTGCATCGTACGGGGTAGGTGGACACGCACGCACGCACGCACGCACGCACGCACGCACGCACGCACGCACGCACGCACGCACGCACGCACGCACGCACGCACGCACGCACGCACACACACACACACACACTCAATCACAATCTGTCACATACATACTCATTTACATATGTACAAATATACACATACACATATACACACGCGCGCAACCACACGCATTCGCATAGGCACACACACTCGCTCACGCACTCGCACACGCACACGAACGCACGCACACACACGCACACACACACACACATGTCACGGACGTCAGCTAAAACAGCGGCAACGGTATACACAATTGAATTCAATAAATATATCAAAACACATAATGTACATTAGATATCGCATTAAATATCGACGGCATATACTAAAAGGATTTCGTTCAGCAGCTGATATCCCAATAAACTATATATGATGCCCTACGTTGCTCTATCCTTGATATCTGGGAGCGCACCCTTTCTTGTATTGACGACTTTGAACATTAATGTTCTGCCTGTAGGTTCCAGACTTGCTGTCGGACCTGGGTGGACAGGCCGGACTCTGGCTCGGGGTATCCGTCATCGCCTTCTTCGAGTTCTTTGAACTTCTGTATGACGTCATTTCTCTTGCCGTTGGGCATCGATTGAACAAAAGCAATCCTAACCGCGTTAAGAACTTGATGAAAGCATAGAAGCAGCGAACCCACTTGTGCCGACGTGACGATCACGTGGCTACCCAGCTGACGATGTTGCCGTGAAATGGCAACAGGGACAAGTAACAACGAGAGGTCTTGGATATATTCGACGCATTATTGTGTCTGCTTCTACTCCATGATGCCACGTCTCCGACGCAAGAACCGATTTCCCCAAGTTTTTGGCGCGCGCGTTGTTCCACCAATTGTTGTGTTAGGTCTTACGTATTACGTTGTTCCACCAATTGTTGTGTTAGGTCTTACGTATTACGTTGTTCCACCAATTGTTGTGTTAAGTCTTACGTATTTCGTTGTTCCACCAATTGTTGTGTTAGATCTTACGTATTACGTTGTTCCACCAATTGTTGTGTTAGGTCTTACGTATTGCGTTGTTCCACCAATTGTTGTGTTAGGTTTTACGTATTACGTTGTTCCACCAATTGTTGTGTTAGGTCTTACGTATTTCGTTGTTCCACCAATTGTTGTGTTAGGTTTTACGTATTACGTTGTTCCACCAATTGTTGTGTTAGGTCTTACGTATTACGTTGTTCCACCAATTGTTGTGTTAGGTTTTACGTATTACGTTGTTCCACCAATTGTTGTGTTAGGTTTTACGTATTACGTTGTTCCACCAATTGTTGTGTTAGATCTTACGTATTACGTTGTTCCACCAATTGTTGTGTTAGGTTTTACGTATTACGTTGTTCCACCAATTGTTGTGTTAGGTCTTACGTATTTCGTTGTTCCACCAATTGTTGTGTTAGGTCTTACGTATTTCGTTGTTCCACCAATTGTTGTGTTAGGTCTTACGTATTACGTTGTTCCACCAATTGTTGTGTTAGGTTTTACGTATTACGTTGTTCCACCAATTGTTGTGTTAGATCTTACGTATTACGTTGTTCCACCAATTGTTGTGTTAGATCTTACGTATTACGTTGTTCCACCAATTGTTGTGTTAGGTCTTACGTATTACGTTGTTCCACCAATTGTTGTGTTAGGTTTTACGTATTACGTTGTTCCACCAATTGTTGTGTTAGGTTTTACGTATTACGTTGTTCCACCAATTGTTGTGTTAGGTCTTACGTATTACGTTGTTCCACCAATTGTTGTGTTAGGTCTTACGTATTACGTTGTTCCACCAATTGTTGTGTTAGGTCTTACGTATTACGTTGATCCACCAATTGTTGTGTTATGTTTTACGTATTACGCGCACGTTACACTTTACGTATTGTATGAACATTACGTTTTAAGTTCAGAATCGCTAAGGAACGAACTGATTTACGTGACAAAATTATCTTGACATATATGAGGTATTGTGAACATATATAGATAGTATGTCCTACTCTAAGGGTCGTTCATTAATTCATGAAAGCTTGACGCTCGAGGTTCAAGCCTTCTAAGAGGGAAACGTTAAGATATGTACGCTAGGTCGATTATTGTTGGAAGTAAATTATCTTTGTTCATCATGTGTTTATTTTGTGACTTATTTTCACTCCCATTTGTCATTCCATGAAGCTAGAAAAATAAACGAACGATATTCTGACATAGAGGAGCAAGTGTTATTAAATCAACCTTAAATAACTTTAAATCCACAAGTGAATAATTTGAACAATCTCAGCCATGATATTAATAAATTGTTTTTCTATTGCTTTATAAGTACATAATAATATTATGTGAATACTTGATTGAGTTTCCAAGTATCATGCTCCTTTAAGCCAAGTTATTTGTATTTGTGACAAATTCATGATCTGCACAGTGTGTTTTTTCTGTGACACATAATATTTGATTTTGATTGTGTGATTCCTAATTTAACTATTTTTTCGTAACAATTTCACTTGGTCGTTTGAAAAAGAATGCGTTTAATGCTGCTCAGCAGATTACAAACAAAATGCCATTGTTGTCGTATGTATATTTAATAGCCGGTAGACGGCGACACTCACGCAGAATGGAAATGCTATGGGCTGGTTAGCCAATGAAAACCGTAGCACGGATTTGTGTAGAAATGCAAGCCAAAACTACGGATGTTGACTTGCAATTAAGACAATCTGGCATGTGTAATATATCAGCTGGCAGTAACACAAGTGGCAGTTTGATGAAGACTTAATTAGATGTATATTCATTAAACTTCAAGACCTAGTAGTCTGCGTCGAAAGTGCTACGTTGGTTTACTGTTTCATAATTATAGGAGAACATTTGAACGAGGGAGCAACGTACTCGGGTAACACCATCTATTGCGTAAATGTAAAACGGTTACTATACTTTTAAGAATATTTAATTGACAATCGTTACTATTCAAATGCCCGATGTTGTCACGTCACTTCACCTCGCTAATTCATTCTCATAATACAACATGGTTTTGAGCGGTGACTATTGCCTCGAAATAGGAAATTTCCAACGAAAACACAACATAATAATACTGCTACCCCAGTGCAACATACGCAACCGACTGTACACATATATATTTATTTGTGATATTTGTCTACGGTTATGCCATTAACCTTACGTCTGTAGTTCGCCTCAACAACCTGGATTTCTATTGAAGGTCTGCCAGAATTGGTCCCTACTACGCTGGTGTGATATGCGCATACAATTTAATAAACTTTATAGTAACATATGCTGACAGCTCCTTTTGAAGTCAACACAATAGCATACTCCCGGGGGGGGCACTACCCTTACATGTGGGTAGGGGTGTGAAGCCGAATGTCACAAACCTCTACCCTTGAAAAGGGCATCCAATATCAAAACGCATACCCTTGATCTAGGAACAAATTTAAGAAAGCAACAATTTGTAAATAACTATATCTATAGGTGTGTATATTCTGATACATAAATGCACATTGGACCTAAATTGACCCTAGTAGTTGCCGATATATACCGAAATATACGCGATAGGTAACCGTGAATGCTGCGATAAAAAATAGCTTTGTTCTACAGAGAGTTCCTCGAAATGAAACCCTTGTCTAGGGAACTTCTGTATGATGTTGATCCTAGTTTTAGGGAGAACATGTGCAAAACAGACCCTTGATCTAGGGAGCCTCTGTAAAAAAACGTCCCTAAATCGGCACACCCACAGTACTGCTAGTATATGCAGTGCCCCCCCCCCCCGGACGCATACTGTAGCATCGTCTCACGTATTCGCCTTTTTAAAACAATAACCTCCAAGGTCATGTGATGATGCCACCCATAATTTATGGGTTCGGATTGTTTTGGCTACTCACTAGAGTCGAAGATGTATTCTGCTACAGTCTGCTATGATACAACCATTTTGAAACGTGGACACCCAACCGAATAGCTAATTTCTAATCACAGCTCATTCGGTACTTGTGAAATGAACAACAATTTTCTGAAAGCATACGTTTGATTTACATTTATCCAACAATCGACGCCTGGGGCGCGATGCACTGTGCAACTGGCCCACCATTTACACAAACTCTGTTTCAAAACGCCCTCGAAAGCATCCAGTCACGCTGTGATTGTTACAAGCACTGTTCAATTCTGGAACGCAATCACAGTTTATTGTCAGCTACTCATTGATACAGCTGAGGCGGAAATCGTAGTTGAACACAGTCGTCCGAGAGTGAAATGATGACATCTGGTCTATACGTAGACGCAGAAGAGGGTCTGCCGGAGTATTTATAATTGACGTTTTGAAAGAAATGTTATTCGTTAATTAAGGCAATTTACATCCCGAACTGATCAGCGGACCTAGGAACAATAGCACAACCACGCATACCATTATCAACAATTGATAGAAGTCCTTTTTTGTAACGTAAGTATGAATCCTAAAAAAACGGTGTGAACCCTTAACCAATGGCGAATAACGAAACAGGCATAAATCTTTTCCGAGAATTCTTAGATGATTTCCAGGCTCATTCTCAGTCCGTGTTTCTTGAACACCCTTTTCCATTCCTCCAACATGTCTTGTAGCTGTTGTTTGCTTTCTGCTACTATGCCCAGATCGTCTGCATGCATAATCTGTCTGGGAACATCCATCGTACTGATCTTCCTGCTGATTAGTTCCATCACCGTGATAAATAGTAATGGGCACTTCCTTGCCTCAATCCGATGTTAACTGGAAACACTTTCGACATCCAAGATCCAGCCGCAACTCTTTATTTTGTTCTTTCATACATTGCTCCCACCATCTTGGCTTCTGCTTCTGGCACTCCCATCCATCTCACTGTTGCCATCATCATCTCTCTTGGGACTGGGTCATAGGCCTCCTCCAGGTCCACAAATCCCACTGCCATTCTCCCTTGCATATCCAACCCCTTTTCCACCAGCTGTCACAATGCAAACATCGCATCCGTCGTCCCTCTGCCCTTTCTGAATCCCTGTTGTTCTTCACCTAATTCATGCTCTACTCTCTTTCGAATCCTCTCATCCAGGATCCTCTCTAGCAGCTTCATAGTACGACTTAGAAGTGTGATGCCTCTGTATTTCCCTTGATCTTGCACATCTCCCTCCCTCTTCCTTATTGGGACAATTAGCACTGTCAACCACTCTTCTTGTACTTTTCCTTGCTTCATACATGTAATCAGTAGCCTCTTTGCCCAGCTGATTCCACTCTCCCCTGCTGTCATTACCCTCTCAACACGCCTCACATCGATACCAGGGTTGTCCCCTTCTTCATCCCTTTTAACCCAGTTTGCATATCTGTATAAGTAGTTTCGACTAAGTCCACTTTCACTTCTACATAAGATGATAATCCCAAGTCATTGTTATTTCCTTCCTGGTTCAGAAGCTCCTTGAAGTAGTTTTCCCTAACCTTCAACGCTGCTTCTTGTTCTGTCACTAACTTCCCATTTCTACCCCTGGTCACTTCCCATTTCTATCCTTGACTACCGCCCCATCCTTATGCACCCACGTCCTTACTATTCTCATCCATGTGTCGGGCCAATCTGTATATCATCTTCTTTCCACCATCCCCATCTAGCTTGCTGCACAAATCTGCTTCCATGTCACTCCTCGCCTTATCAACAGCTCTCTTTGCCGATTTATTTTTCTGTCCGTATACGTTTATCAGCCTTGCATCCGGTTGATTTCTCCTCTCCTTGGTCTTCCCTATTTCTTTCCATGCTCCGTTCTTATCTGTCCATCATCCTTGGTTACTACTTCTAGATACTAGGCCCTTTCCCGAAGTTCGTCCACGTAGCTCCTCTGCAGTTTCAACTATTGTTTCTTTGTACTTTTTCCATTCTTTCTTCCGACTGCCAACTTCTTCACTGAGCTCTTCATATTTAGCTGTCACTCGTTCCGTGTATTCAACAGCGTTCATCTTTGCACCTCCACCAATTAATACTCCTGTGGCCGACGGTCTTAGCATGTTTTTTTCTTCTGCATACGCACAACGAACACCACTGATTTGTGCTGTGTCGTGACTTGCTCTCCAATGAAACTTATGCAGTAGCCACCATTGGCTAAATCGTGTCTTGCTAGCTGAGTTTCGGGAATATTCAGTCCACGAAAATATGCTCGGGTATTTTCTTGGGTCCCTGGCCTTCGTTGGCCTTAGGCACGTGCCTATAGTAGCTATTGGGTAATCCGCCACTGTGAGTTTCAAAGATTCGTTTGACAATATTGTTATGTACATAGGCCCTACCGAACGACATAATTTGTTAAGTTTAGACGCCGGGAAAATTGTAAATATAAGTATTTTCAATCAATGTCATTTTGAAAATAAATAATAGCCGCCCATACATACTCTTGCGCAAATAGAAACATTGTGTTTCTGATTCCTAACATCAATATGCATCTTTTATTGTTGGTAATAATAGTATACGTTATGTGGTTATGCAGTAATTTACTGTCAATATAGAAAAGAATTCCAGCTGGGTTTAGCAATGTCGCCTCACAATAGATGCATTGCATTGAAATACGTCCTGAAACGCGATTTGAAATTTAGTTTGCAAAGAAGTTTCATCATAGGTGCAACAACAACAAAAGTACTTCATGCTAACATGATAGTAAACAGCAGTCCGTTTAAAGAAGATGTTATCTATTTTTGGATATAATATAATATTATTAATACAATATTCTTAATACTGTAACACATGTTGAAGGTATAGTGTCCGCCAAATAGCGTTTAATAAATCTGAAACAGAGTTTACAAAGATGAACATTTCGCGGTCGGAATATTCAAAATTTAATTGTAAACAGCACATTCAGATTGTACACTCTCTATTGGCAACATACAGCACTATGGACGCCGACTGGTTTAACCGCATCATCCTTAGATGTTGTGCGTATACAAGGCGTTCCCATATTCAATACAGCTGACTCAGCGAACTTCCTGCCCCTAACTACCGACCATGCATGCTTCTACCGGGTAACGGAACAGACAACCTCTTTGTTACCAATAGCTTGCTATACACATCTGCTTCCATGTCACTCCTCGCCTTACCAACAGCTCTCTTTGCCGTTTTATTTTTCTGTCCGTATATATGTGTCAGCCTTGCATCCGTTTGATTTCCCCTCTCCTTGGTCTTCTCTATTTCTTTCCATGTTTCCTTCTTTTCACGCACAGCTTCTGCAGCTTCGTTTGTCCATCATCCTTGGTTACTACGTCCAGATACATCGCCATTTTCCCGGTATTTTTTGTTTGTAAACAATGTTCGCGTTGTTTTTTGTTTTACCCTAAATTTAATGCACACTACACGAGATATGTTTGAATAAATGGTTTGTTTTTCACACTTCAAAGTTAGATTATGCCTTACGTGTTCGTTTTTCTCAGCATTGAACTAGGCACTCAGTTTCTTCTGATATTTTAATTTCTGGGCAACGAACATGTTCTTGTTAAATACGAAATTGTCTTGTTGATATTACACGATTATTTTCATTTGTTATTACGTTAGTAAAATTAAATCATCCACTACTGTTGCATATAAAATATGTTCCTACAATGTGCGTAGTGTCGGGAAAAGATGCCGACAAAATATAGAAATTCATCGCTGATGGAGATACATAATTAGTATGAAAGCCCATGGGATAACCCTTCCAGTCAATGATGAATTACGTATGAAAATGAGATGTCGGTTAGTGTAAATCTCCTATCACAACATTCTTATTAACATCGTTCTTAATTAAAACTGCAGAAGAATGGTCACATACATATTTGGCAATCTCTACTTAATTAATCACAATAAAATATTGATCACGTGTATCTCTCTTCAATAACACAGCGGTGTTTACATGTCGCGTTCAGGTCGTCTTGACCTTAATGTCACGGTCTTCAAGTACATTGCATATATCTTGGAGGATCTTGGAGAATCTCGAAGAACACTGAAGTTACTGGCCTCTTACTCTGATATGACCCCCGCCAGGCATTTCATGATGTGCCTCTGTGGTTTGTGACGGCGTAGGAGAAGATAAACTGTGTGTCTTTATAATGAATTTCTACGTGTTTTTGAAAGCATTAGTGTGTTACCATTGACACCATGCACGAACGTATATCACCTGACATCTAATAAATCAAACATCTATCACTAAATAATATTTAATGTATTTTGTATTCACGATACTTTACTAATATTACAATTTTGTTTATCACATATTTTCGAACACCTGATAATTAACTATTGTTATTTCTAAGTGCCCATAAACGACCGGAACTGTTAGCGTTTATACTTTTGACACGCAGCAGCAGCAAAACGCGGCGTCAAAACATGAATGTAATCTTTATAACGAAAATCCACATAAACTATAAGTTAACAATAATAAATGAATGTACCGCATTACCAGTCTACTGTGCAAATGTTAGCCACGTGTCATACGTGTCATAACCCGAATAAACACGTAAATACGGACAGCTACATAAAGTTGGACATTTGTTGAGATCTCGACATCTAACGATCGTCGGCACGTGCAGTTTCGCTTATGTAAGTTAGTCTACGTGTACGTAATTACGAACATCACTAATTGCTTCGCTTGAACACTGAGTATATCTACGCGAATACGTAGCACCAACAACGACGCAAAAACTACACACTGCAAGGTTGCCACGCAGCCACGCGTGACGACGGACGTATGCCTATTCGGCACTCTGAATAAAGCGCCCAATGAAGCGTGAAGTGAGTGTTTGACATGTGACATTTCATCTATGGATTATCCATTTAGGCGAGTCCAAACAGATCGAGGGAGCGCAGTACATATTTAATTTTGCTGTGAGTCTCTGTTAACGGCGGACTCATTGTTGGCGCAGTGCTGGAAAGTAGAAAGTGAGACGCAGTATTCGAGCTATCCGTGTTGTGTGAACGGCACCGTTACAGTTGATACACTCTTTACAGTGTTCCAGTTACTAAGGTGAGTAACGACGTCTTCCTTAGGATATATCACCGGTAATACTTTTCTACTAAGATGTGACGTTCAACCACATACTATGACACTTCTGCGCATCCATATTCATGATTCTTGTTTATTGCTTAGGTTCATTTATGCTACAGAAGCCTTACTTACTTATGTATGTTTGCTCGCCGAGATCTGGCTAGAATGAAGGACAAATTGGTGAACTATATGTACATATGTAAATTTTATCAAAACTATATGCACGTATAAACGTTGTGAGTGTGTGTGTGTGTGTGTGTGTGTGTGTGTGAGTGTGTGTGTGTGTGTGTGTGTGAGAGAGAGAGAGAGAGAGAGAGAGAGAGAGAGAGAGAGAGAGAGAGAGAGAGAGAGAGCGTGCGTGTGAATGTTTGCGTGTGCATACATGCGTTCGTGAATGCATAACAGAATATTCGCTTGATTACATGTGTCTGTTGAACATTATTTTGACACACAGATTTGCATAGACAAAGAGGTAATTATAGACTTACTACTACAGCAATCATTACAAATAAACATAATGTTCTGCCAGTAATTGACTAGGTGTCCTTCAACATTTACAATAACTGCCTCTTAGTTCAAGCTAATTAGTAATCGTCATGGCTCCGAGTAATCATTTAGGATAATTATCATCTCGGATACAATAGTAATTGCCCTAAGTACACGTCGCTATCATTGAGCACTAAACCGACGTGCGTAGGCGATATGGTCTACCTACAACAACTGTGTGTCATTCATTTGTTCATGGCACACCTAATTTACGCTTCCAAATTTAGTATATATAACATCGCTGCAGCAAAGCCACACAGTGGCTTAACACTTCATTCGTGTGATATCGTTGGCGAGTTCAGGGTGGGTCGGCCCCTATCTGTAATCTATGAATGTAATATGAGCTGAAACACAGGTTGGGCAGAATATAAATTAGCGTGCATTTGAGCAACGCGACCTAATTTTCTAGGTGAAAGTTCGGCGGTTTAAAGCGTACCTGCAAGAAAGTCCTACGATCTGTGATGCCCTTTGAGCGTGTCACGGTTGTTTTTGATATAAATGTTATTTTCTAGTTTTATGTGTTATGAAAACTTTCAAAATCTATGCCTTCCAAAGTAGACGGGCGGCCAAGGCGACGAATTGTGACTTTCGTAGGCTTATTTTGGTACAAGCAGCCAACCATTTTGTATATTCTCTATATACATTGATTGAGACTGATTCTGGTATGGGTGGTTGAACTTTCTAATTTTTATTTTTAGGTCAGAAAACCGTCTTTTTGGGGTATAATTTGACATCAATTTAATCAAAACCATATGTACGTATAAAAGGTGTGTGTGTGTTTGTGTGAGCGTGCTTGTGGTTGTTTGCGTGTGCACACATGCGTTCGTGGAATGCTTGCGAGTAACAGACTATTCGCTTGATTACATGTGTCTGTTTAACATTATTTTGACATACAAATTTGCATAGACAAAGAGATAATTATAGAGTTAATAATACAACAATCATTACAGATAAACTTAACGTTCTGCCAGTAATTTATTAGGTTTCTTTCATCATTTACAATAACTGACTCTTAGTTCAAACTAATTAGTAATCGTCATGGCTTCGAATAATCATTTCGGATAATTATCATATCGGATACCATATTAATTGATCTAAGTACGGATCGCGCTAGGGTATGAATAATCATACATTGTAATCGTCGTATGAACAAATTATTGAGTTATAATAATTTACTTGAAAATCGCTGATCCGTACTGATGGAATCCAAAGCATTCCTACGGAACATGGAACAACACCGAATTCAATTAAGCTATCCGATGGGCATAACTGTGAGAACTGCATGCATGCCTTGTGATGCCGTAAACTTCATGACATATAAAATACATTGTTCACCGGATGGCAAATGTAACTAAGATGAAACGAATGATTAAATATTCATTTATTCAAGATATTGCCGTGATGGACGAAACGTACAATAATTTGTTAAAGCATCCCCCCCCAGGCATCAAAGTGTTTTTATTATTCTCAGTATTGTTCTGGTCGTATGTTTACAACGTGTGCATACCGTGTCATTCGCTGGCAGTGGTTGTTACCTGCGACACCGATAGACCGATTCCTTTCCGATTAATTGCTTTGGAATATAAATAAAATGCTTAAAGTATAATTGACAGAGACGCATCACTATCATTGAGCACAAAACCGACGTGCGTAGGTGATATTGTCTACCTACAACACCAAACTGTGTGTCAATCCTTTGTTCATGGCACATCTAATTTAGTCTTTATACCATCGGTGCAGCAAAGCCACGCAATGGCTTAACACTTTATTCATGTGATATTATTGGCGAGTTCAGGTTGGAATGGCCCCTAACAGTAATCTATGACCGTATTATGAGCTCAAACACAGGTTGGGCAGAATATAAATTAGCGTGCATTTTAGCAACGCGACCTAATTACCTAGGTGACAGTTCGGCGGTTTAAAGCGTACCGGCAAGAAAGTCCTACGATTAGTGATGCCCTTTGAGAGTGTCACGATTGCTTTTTATATGAATGTTATTTTCTAGTTTTACGTGATATGTAGATGTTCAAAATCTGTACCTTCCATAGTAGGCGGGCAAGGCGATGAATTGTGACTTTTGTAGGCATTTTTTGTTGAAAGCAGCCAACCATTCTGTATGCTCTCTATATGCATTACTGATTCTGGTATGGGTTGTTGAACTTTGTAATTTTTTATTTTTAGGTCAGAAAACGTTTTCTTTGTATAGTTTGACATAAATTTTATCAAAACTATATGCACGTATAAACGTTGTGAGTGTGTGTGTGTGTGTGTGTGTGTGTGTGTGTGTGTGAGCGTGTGTACGTGTGTGTGTGTGTGTGTGTTTGTGTGTATGTGTGTGTGTGTTTGTGTGTGTGTGAGTGTGTGTGTGAGCGTGCGTGTGTGTGTATGTGTGTGTGTGTGTGTGTGTGTGAGAGAGAGAGAGAGAGAGTGCATGTGGATGTTTGCGTGTGAATACATGCGTTCGTGAATGCATGCGTGTAACAGAATATTCGCTTGATTACATGTGTCGGTTGAACATTATTTTGACAATCAGATTTGCATAGACAAAGATATAATTATATATTTAATACTACATAACATAACTTTCTGCCAGTAATTGATTAGGTTTCCCTCAGCAGTTACAATAATTGCCTCTTAGTTCAAACTAATTGGTAATCGTCATGGCTTCGAGTAATCATTTCGGATAATTATCGTATCGGATACAATATTACTTGACCTAAGTACGAACCGCGTTAGGGTATGAATAATCATACATTGTAATCGTCGTATGAACAAATTATTGAGTTATAATAATTTACTTGAAAATCGCTGATCCTTACTGATGGAATCCAACACATTCCGACGGAACATGGAACAACACCAAATTCAACTAAGCTATCCGATGGGCATAGCTATGAGAACTGCATGCATGCCTTGTGATGCCGTGAACTTCATGACATGTAAAATTCATGGTTTACAGTGCATGCTGTATTGCACATTCATAATAGTGCGTCCAAATAAAGGTGTTATTTTGTATCCATTTCACCGGATGGCAAATATAACTAAGATTAAATGAATGATTAAATATTCATTTAATCCAGATATTGCCGTGATGGACGAAACGTATAATAATTTGTTAAAGCATCCCCACAGGCATCAAAATATCGTTATTATTTTCTCTATTGTTCTGGTCGTATGTTTCGCTGGCAGTGGTTGTTACCTGCGACACCGACAGCCCGATTCCTTTCTGATTAATTGCTGTGGAATATAAATAAAATGCTTAATGTAATTGACAGAGACGCATCGCTATCATTGAGCACTAAACCGACGTGCGTAGGTTATATCGTCTACCTACAACACCAAACTGTGTCATTCCTTTGTTCATGGCACATCTAATTTACGCTGCCAAATTTAGTCTTTATACCATGGGTGCAGCAAAGCCATGCAATGGCATAACACTTTATTCGTGTGATAGTATTGGCGAGTTCAGGTTGGGACGGCCCCTAACTGTAATCTATGAATGTAGTATGTGCTCAAACACAGGTTGGGCAGAATATAAATTAGCGTGCATTTTAGCAACGCGACCTAATTACCTAGGTGACAGTTCGGCGGTTTAAAGCGTACCGGCAAGAAAATCCTACGATTAGTGATGCCCTTTGAGAGTGTCACGTTTGTTTTTTATATGAATGTTATTTTCTAGTTTTATGTATTATGAAAATGTTCAAAATCTGTCCTTCCATAGTAGGCGGGCGGTCAAGGCGATGAACTGTAACTTTTGTAGGCATTTTGTTGCTGCAAGCAGCCAACCATTCTGTATGCTTTCTATATGCATTACTGATTCTGGTATGGGTTGTTGAACTTTGTAGTTTTTTATTTTTAGGTCAGAAAACGTTTTCTTTGTATAGTTTGACATAAATTTCATCAAAACCATATGCACGTATATAAACGTTGCGCGCGCGCGCGCGCGCGCGCGTGTGTGTGTGACCGTACGTGTGAATGCTTGCGTGTGCATACATGCGTTCGTGAATGCATGCGTATGTAACATAATATTCGCTTGACTACATGTGTCTGTTGAACATTATTTTGACACACAGATTTGCATAGGCAAAGTGGTAATATTAGACTTAATGCTACAGCAATAATTACGGATAAATATAACGTTCTGCCAGTAATTGATTAGGTTTCCTTCAACATTTATAATAACTGCCTTTAGTTCAAGCTAATTAGTAATCGTCATGGCTCCGAGTAATCATTTCGGATAATTATCATCTCGGATACACTAATAATTGACCTATGTACGAATCGCGTTAGGGTATGAATAACCATACATTGAAATCGTCGTATGAACGAATTATTGAGTTATAATAATTGACTTGAAAATCGCTCATCCGTACTCGTGGATGGCTCTACAAGACATAACCGATTTCTGGGCACAGCGGCGGTCAAAGTTGTTCTGGCGTATTAGATTCAGATTAGACCGATGTTTATATTGTTTAGTGAGGGTTATAACTTACTTTCGTTAACCTTTATATTACAATGCTAGACGACACCATTTTGGTTGAGGTTGTTAGCGCTCTTTGCGATTTTTATTATTGAAAACTGTTGAAACGAATCCGCGCTTCCGCCTTTGTGTCTCAGAAACAGTTTCCCCCGTTATGCCTTTTATAAAACTACAATTTGGGCCTTCATTTAGTGACAAAAAACCTTATAAGATGTTGACATGTGGTCGATGGTATGGATTTCCTTATGATGTAACTGTCATAATGAAACGGTTGCTTGGTCTCAAACCTCATCATGCAGTTCCTTATGTATAGGTTGTACTTATATTGTCATATCGCCTGGGAATCTAAGGCTGTACCACGAACTAAACGGCGATCGATTACTCAAAACGACACAGAGGCTTTCGAAGCCAACATACTAAAAACGTATCCCAAAAGCGTTAGGCTAGGAAGACTAGAGCCATGGCAAATCTACAAAAAACACCCTCACCACATTCTGATTATTCATGTTGACGCTGTGAAAAGCTGTGCCGAGCAAAGATTGGACTCATATGCCATCTACAAACATACACGAAATGACATCGACAATGCATAGACAAATCATCATCGCTACGAGGGGTTGTTGCTGCTGCTGCTTATAATATTGTCACTTCCGTGGCACAGCTTACTACATCGAATGACTGATGGTATACACTGCACGGTGATCCTATTTTGAGTGCACGATGATATCATGTAGAGTCCATGGTGATGGTATGTAGGGTTCATGGTGATGGTATGTAGAGCCCATGGTGATGGTATGTAGAGTCCATGGTGATGGTATGTAGAGTCCATGGTGATGGTACGTAGAGTCCATGGTGATGGTATGTAGGGTGCATGGTGATGGTATGTAGGGTCCATTGTGATGGTATGTAGAGTCCATTGTGATGGTATGTAGAGTCCATGGTGATGGTATGTAGGGTGCATGGTGATGGTATGTAGTGTCCATGATGGTGGTATGTAGAGTGCATGGTGGTGGTATGTAGGGTGCATGGTGATGGTATGTAGGGTGCACGGTGATGGTATGTAGGGTGCATGGTGATGGTATGTAGTGTCCATGATGGTGGTATGTAGAGTGCATGGTGGTGGTATGTAGGGTGCATGGTGATGGTATGTAGGGTGCATGGTGATGGTATGTAGGGTGCATGGTGGTGGTATGTAGAGTGCGTGGTGATGGTATGTAGAGTCCATGGTGGTGATATGTAGAGTCCATGGTAGTGGTATACAGAGTGCATGGTGATGGTATGTAGGGTGCTTGGTGTTGGTATGTAGAGTGCATGGTGGTGGTATGTAGAGTCCAAGGTGATGGTATGTACGGTGCATGGTGATGGTATGTAGAGTGCTTGGTGGTGGTATGTAGAGTCCATGGTGGTGGTATATAGGGTGCATGGTGGTGGTTTGTAGGATGCATGGTAATGGTATGTAGAACCCATGGTGATGGTATGTAGAGTCCATGATGGTGGTATGTAGGGTGCATGGTGATTGTATGTAGAGCCCATGGTGGTGGTTTATAGGATGCATGGTAATGGTATGTAGAACCCATGGTGATGGTATGTAGGGTGCATGGTGGTGGTATGTAGAGTGCGTGGTGATGGTATGTAGAGTCCATGGTGGTGATATGTAGAGTCCATGGTGGTGGTATACAGAGTGCATGGTGATGGTATGTAGGGTGCTTGGTGTTGGTATGTAGAGTGCATGGTGGTGGTATGTAGAGTCCAAGGTGATGGTATGTACGGTGCATGGTGATGGTATGTAGAGTGCTTGGTGGTGGTATGTAGAGTCCATGGTGGTGGTATATAGGGTGCATGGTGGTGGTATGTAGAGTGCATGGTGATGGTATGTAGAGTCCATGATGGTGGTATGTAGGGTGCATGGTGATTGTATGTAGAGCCCATGGTGGTGGTTTGTAGGATGCATGGTAATGGTATGTAGAACCCATGGTGGTGGTATGTAGGGTGCATGGTGGTGGTATGTAGAGTGCATGGTGATGGTATGTAGAGTCCATGGTGGTGATATGTAGAGTCCATGGTGGTGGTATACAGAGTGCATGGTGATGGTATGTAGGGTGCTTGGTGTTGGTATGTAGAGTGCGTGGTGGTGGTATGTAGAGTCCAAGGTGATGGTATGTACGGTGCATGGTGATGGTATGTAGAGTGCTTGGTGATGGTATGTAGGGTGCATGGTGGTGGTATGTAGAGTCCATGGTGGTGGTATGTAGAGTGCATGGTGATGGTATGTAGAGTCCATGATGGTGGTATGTAGGGTGCATGGTGATTGTATGTAGAGCCCATGGTGGTGGTTTGTAGGATGCATGGTAATGGTATGTAGAACCCATGGTGGTGGTATGTAGGGTGCATGGTGGTGGTATGTAGAGTGCATGGTGGTGGTATGTAGAGTCCATGATGGTGGTATGTAGGGTGCATGGTGGTGGTATGTAGAGTGCATGGTGGTGGTATGTAGAGTGCATGGTGGTGGTATGTAGAGTCCATGGTGGTGGTATATAGGGTGCATGGTGGTGGTATGTAGAGTGCATGGTGATGGTATGTAGAGTCCATGATGGTGGTATGTAGGGTGCATGGTGATTGTATGTAGAGCCCATGGTGGTGGTTTGTAGGATGCATGGTAATGGTATGTAGAACCCATGGTGGTGGTATGTAGGGTGCATGGTGATTGTATGTAGAGCCCATGGTGGTGGTTTGTAGGATGCATGGTAATGGTATGTAGAACCCATGGTGGTGGTATGTAGGGTGCATGGTGATTGTACGTAGAGTCCATGGTGGTGGTATGTAGGGTGCATGGTAATGGTATGTAGAACCCATGGTGGTGGTATGTAGGGTGCATGGTAATGGTATGTAGAACCCATGGTGGTGGTATGTAGGGTGCATGGTGATGGTACGTAGAGTCCATGGTGGTGGTATGTAGGATGCATGGTGGTGGTATGTAGGGTGCATGGTAATGGTATGTAGAACCCATGGTGGTGGTATGTAGGGTGCATGGTAATGGTATGTAGAACCCATGGTGGTGGTATGTAGGGTGCATGGTGATTGTATGTAGAGCCCATGGTAATGGTATGTAGAACCCATGGTAATGGTATGTAGAGCCCATGGTGGTGGTATGTAGGGTGCATGGTGAGGCAATGTACGATGTACGCCTGTACGGTGTAACTATGCATGCAAAGATTGCAAACTTTTTTAGATACCTCTTCGGTGTTCCTATTCTGACTGCCAGAATGATCAAAGTTGCTGAAGCTGCCGTACGAGAGAAAAATGCCGCGGCTGGGAAGAAGGATGCCCCGTCCCTTTGGGCACTGATGAAGGAGAAATCCCTTGAGACTGGGGTGCAAGGGGTTCCAAACATCGGACGTGCTCAACATAGGGCCCGGCGATTTTTCTGGATCCTCGTTGTGTTTGGCGGAACAGGTGGGTGTACCTGGCACGGGATGGCTGGTCATGATCAAAGGCATAGTTGACTCGCAACTGATTGATCAATACAAACTTCCGTATATTATTTCGACGATTTTTCTTCTGGAAAGCAAATCATATGTGATTGTTATAAAAAAAATTAAAACGAATATCAGAATCAGAATAATTTATTCGACCATAAAATACATATTAAATACAGCAAATAAATGTAAAGAAATGTATGATCAGGGAGATCTCATTAAGGCATTATGCATGCTGCTGACATAACAGCCACCCTGTTGTTAAATGTATAATTTTAATACAAAGTTATAATATAACAATAATTATTGTATTAAATATGATTTTATAAATAATAAGCACTAATTGACAGTGTTTAACACTAACTAACTATCTAACTCACTCACATTAACTAACTACTAACACTAACAACAAACAAGCAAAATAACACACTAGAATAATAATATATAAATTACCCTAATGTTAAAATAAACGTTACATTTAATCAATAGTTAAACGTAATTAAACTATTTATAAAAAAAATATATAGACGGTTAGCCAATAACACCAATTAATACTAATTATCTCAGAGCTTCCAAGTTGAATGAACCAAAAATACGGAGATCTCCCTATATTATCAAAACACAATAGGGAGATTTTACCGGTAATTTAAAAAATGGAAAGCTTATCGAAAGCCCCCCAAACTGAAACACACACATACCAGCCAAACCTACAACATTAACAAATGTAGATGTTGGCGTATAGTGCAAAACTTGAAAAATGAGACAAACAAAAGACGCAATCGTCATTTTATTGCTTTAGCAACATAGTGTTGTAAAGGTGAGTCGCCTTTCCAACCGACTCCAGCAAACCTGGTGACATCTGCAACTGTTAGAATGCAGGGGAAACATTGATTTTGCACGCCAGCAAGGCACTCAGGGACTGCAGTGCAGTTTTGTTAAGTTTTCGAATAAAATCGGGAGATTTGTATTCTAATTCGGGAGATCGGGAGATTTTCTAGATTCTTTCAAAATTCGGGAGATCTCCAACCAAATCGAGAGACTTGGATGCTCTGTTATCTGTTTAATAGGCCAACTAATATTAATTAAAAAACACAAATACTTAACCCTAAAAATCTTTTCAAAATATTAACATTATAAAAAATACAATTATCTTAAGTTACAAAACAGTGTAATGGTGATTCGTTCTGTATAATCATAACTAAACAACACACAAAGTCTACAAACCGTTTAAGTTGGAAGGTTTATCTTATTTTCAGTTAGTACAAATATAACAATTTGGGATAACACATTCAGTTTTAAATTCCTTATGAAGTATTTTGTTACAGTATATTGAAAAGCTTGTGAGAGAATGATCATAAATATTACATCTGTTAACAGCGTGAATAGTTGAATGTATAATGCAATTAGTGGCAACATTATTATTTACTCGCTTTATGTAGATATTATTACTGTTTCTGGTATGATATTTATGAATGTTAGGATTATGTACAATGGGAATGGTATTAAAGTATTCTAGTAATTTTTTGATTCACAAGTTTAAAATATAATTTTAATTGTTGGAGTTTTAAGATATCATCCAGCTTTGAAAGACCGATGCTCTTGGAAATGGGGTTGGAATGCATTATATTTAGAAGATGTTATAGATCTAAGATATTTCTTCTTACGTTATTGTGGCATCCCCATGCTAGTATTGCGTAGTTGAGATGAGATGAGATTTTGAGTCAAATGTTGCAAGGTAGAATAGGCCCCTAAACATATAGAAGTGGCTGAATGTATCATACTCTGTGAGAATGAATATGAATGTCATTTTTCGTCGTCGTTTTGTCACTAGTTCTTTCATTTTCCTTAAGGTTGCAACGTAATAACCGTATTCATATTTTCACAACCAATCAATATTGAAATACAAATTGTGTTTTGTCTCAAACTCCCCGAAACTATTCTGCAGCAAACCAATCAAATCTTGTTTCATAACTAAGTTATCTCAGTTTTGGAAAGGGTCGTACCGTTGGCATGTTAACCTTGTGTGCAGTGCTGATGACATGGCAAGTGACCGTCTCGGTCATGAAGTACTATAAGTACCCCGTGAAGACGCAGATGCTTTACCAGAAGGACGGGCAGCTCGTCTTTCCTGCCGTCACCATATGTAATCTGAACCCGCTCCGTTGGAGCGCACTCTCAGAGGCGGATGATATGTTGGATACATTCAAAAAGGTAGGGTCTAATTCCGCAGGGGTACGGGCATTTTCCCTGCGAACATTCCCACAGGATGTTAACCCCAGTGTTCCTACTGTTATAAAAAGCGAAAGTTTCCATACAAAAAGGATAATAAATAATTGTTTTCCTCACCCGTTATGCATTTCCAGTAAAACGTACGAGGTTAAATTTGAAGACGGTCGATAATTTATTGTTGTGTACAATCAATATACTCGGCCCCATTGTTGTCTTCTCTGGACTGTTTTCACCACGCTATGCACCCTGCGATACACCTGGGTGAACGTCTATGCGGAGACCGCGAGAAATAGGCCAAACGGCTGAATGGAGCAATAATATAACAAATGTTGAGGGATAGAGAAAACGCATCGTCCTATTAATTATAAAATATTGATATACATAATACATTTGACGTATTAATTGACGTATTATTATTATTATTATTAACTGAATTACAGAAGTCGCCTACGGACGACAAGAAGGGGAAGCCTGCCAAGTTCGATGACTGGACGGGAGAGGAGGACTACGAGTCTGAGACGACAGAGTTCTCGGCGATGCAGTCCTACCTGACGGTCTCCGCCCAGCTAACGCCGAAACAACGCCGCGCAGTCGGCCACCATCTCAACACCATGCTGTTGTCATGCACGTGGAATGGTATATCTTGTTCACCAAAGTAAGTTTGATGTCAGTTTACTGTCAGGCTAAGAGTTTTAGAACATCGGATATTTTGCGTTAGTAATTAACCTATCCACCACGTGACGTCCTGCGTAGCAAAACCTTTGTCAAGCCATCAAGCAGTGGATGCCGAACACACACGTGGTGGGTTCGGACATTCCGTCGTATATTTTGCTGAAATTCTGGTTTCAAAAGTGATTCTTTATAATAAAAAATGTAAGACAAAGTTTTTAAAGTGACAACAGTAGGCAGGAAGTTTTGATTTATGAGATGTCTTACCGCAATAGTAATGCAATATACATATATAACCGTTATCAAAATTGGTCGCAGAGGCAAGGCTTGACGGAGGTCCCAAGCAAAATGTTGATTGTGATGTAGACAACCCGCGGTGTACTGGATAGGTCAACTAAAACGAGTCGTGTTGTGTACTCTTATATCTATCTATCTATCTATCTATCTATATATATATATATATATATATATATATATATATATATTCAAAATAAAACCTATTCCCGTAAACTGATTAACGCGTTGTGGTGTTTTTCTAATAAATTAATAATAATGGAATGATTTCTTTATACCCGGAACACCCGAGCTAAGTGGCAATAGCGTCTCATCCCGCCATGCTGAAGGAGCGCTTTCTTGCTCGTGGAGTACGAACTATGATTCGAGTGCCGTGTCGGCGAAAAGAGCAACATCGTCATTAACAACCAGACCGCAGAGATGACTGGTTGAATGCTTGACGCCTAGACCCATGGACAGAGTTAGTATTGGAGGGGGGGGGGGTAAGACACAATCACAAAGCAGACTCGCTAGAGACGTCTTCAAGTAGTTGGCAACTTACGGATACACAATCTTGGCAAGACAACAGAGTGAAACAAAAAGAAAAAACAACTATCAAATTGATTGGTGTTGATGTGGCGGCTCTTCCTTCCTTAATTAAAATCGACCAATACGGATCCGGCCGATGATAATGATGATGATGATCCTATACGGCTTCTGGCCAATTGATCCACTGCAGAGAAGTGAAGCTTTGTGACATAACACGCCCGTGCAGTACTTCAAAAGAAACTTTTCGATTGACAAATCCCTTGACTTGTGCACACAGCCAGTGCATATAGAGATAGAGTGGCATCAGAGTATTTGAAACTACGGCCAACAATAGGAACAGTGGAAGAAGAATGGAAATACTTTAACGAGGCTTTCATTGGAGCAGCTGTAGAGCTCTGTGGCAGAACATTTGGTAAGGGAGGAGCTTCCTCGAAGAGCAAAAACCAGACCCGGTGGACTGAAGAAGGAACCAAAGCAAATAGAAAAAAGAGGTATGGAAGGAAATATAAGTGATCAAAGGGAATGGCGGACAACCTGATAGCAATTCAGCAACTGCATGGGCATTCTTTAGAAGGCAGCTAGGAGAGCTGTGGATATGGCTAAGAGAGAGATGGAAGAAGAGCTGTATAAAATGCTTGATGAGGATAGCGGAAAGAAGATGATCTATAAGATGACCCGTGAGAGGGACGAGGACCGCAAGGATGTGAAAGCTGGAACAGTGATCAAAGACAAGAACGGAAAGCTAGTGACAGTGAGGTCTGGAAGGGGAAATCGGTGAAAAACAGCAAGGTTTTAAAATAGGAAAACTGACTGGATGTTTGCCGTGAGGCAGACAGTGGAAAAGAAATTGGAGGGATATGAAGATATGGCGTTGGATTCATAGACCTGGAGAAAGCATATGATACTGTTCTAAGAGAGATAGCGATGTTAATACAGAGGTGGATGGGAGTCCCAGGGCAGAGGTCAGGATGGTAGAATATAAAGTGGATATATGAAGATACAAAGAGCAGGGAGTTGTGTGGACCGGGAGTGTCAGGAGAGTTTGAAGTATATGTTGGCCTGAGAAGGGGAACGCCATGAGCCCACTGTTGTTTATCGCAGTAGTGGAACTGATAAGCAGAAAGACTGGTATGAGAGATATACTCCGGAAGCAACTGTATGCAGACGATCTGGCAGTGGTAGCGGATGGGGAAGCATATCTCCAAGAACAACTGACAGAGTGGAAGGATATGTCCAGCAGACATGGACTGAAAGTTAATTTGGAGAAGACGGAGGTATATTAGGAGGGGCAGCAAAACAGAGCTGGAAATACACCTGGAGTGGAAGAAACTCAAACAAAGAAACATTTTGTATACCTGGGTGGAGTGATATGAGGGGACGGTAACTCAGACATCGAAATTTGCAGGAGGATAACGGCTGTCACAGTTAGTACGGAAAATTCGGAAGTCAGTGTTCGGCTACGTGTTTCGCATGCCCGACGGCAGCACTGCACAACTAGCTCTGCATTTTGCCGTTCGCGAGTCATGCTGTTACACATGCCGAGTCGGCAGGCACACCACCAACCTGCTAGACCTACTGCGTTCGGACTTCAGAGTGACGGGCGTCAGGCTGAGGTCGCGCAATTACACTATGACTCTGAGAGAACTGGCGGAAGACCGCACGGGATGGAGGAAACACTGGGGGGACTGACTGCGACACTAAGAGGTCACCCCAGACTATTTATGTCGCAGGAACCGTACATAATCATCATCATCATCATCATCATAAAGGCAGGGGCAAACGCTTGGAGGAAAGTTGAAGGTGTGATGGGAAACAGGCGGATATCACGTAAACTCAAAGGAAAGGTGCTCGGTTCATGTGTTTCCCAGGTATACCTGTATGGCCTAGAGACGTTGGCACTGACAGAGAAACAACAAAAGAGGGTGAAGGTTTGTGAAAACAGCTGGGTAAGAAGAATTGCGGGAGTGAAGAGAACTGATAAACGAAGAATGGAGTAATTGAGGTTGATGGTTGGAGTAAAAGAAAGCCTTAAGAAGAAGCTGGTGAGGAGTCGACTCAATTGGGCTGCGCACGTGGAGAGAATGGGAGGAGAACGGCTGGCAAAGAAAGCAGATGCCCAGGTATTGGAGGGGAAAAGGAGGGGAGGAAGACCTAGACTACAATGGGAGGACTGTATAAAGAGAGATTTGGAAGGATTGGAGGGGAGTGGAGAAAGAGAGCAAAAATAGATGGGAATGGAGACAGTTGGTGGAGAGAGCAGTGCAAGATAAGTAAGATAACAGAAGAAGAAGAAAAAGAAAACTGAAATCGAGGAACGGCATCAAGGCCAGCCTCACCCCCGACGACAGGTAATCAAAGCCAGCCTCATCCCTGACGACAGGTAATCAAGAGGAGAACAACAACGTTGACTTGTGCACCAGTATGGCATGTAGCCGCACCCTCGATGGGTGTGGGATGATGGGGCGAGGGCGGGGTGGTAGAACCCTTGCATGTCTGGTAGCCGCACCCTCGATGGGTGTGGGATGATGGGGTGAGGGCGGGATGGTAGTACCCTTGCATGTCAGGCAGCCCCACCCTCGATGGGTGGCTTGCAGCATTGGTCCAACTGAAACCATTCACCTCGCACGTATGGCTCAAAGTAGCCGCGTAGACACCGCGGCGGCCATCCTCGGACAACAACCTCGGCTGGCTAGTCAAACTATGTGCGGGTTAGCAGCCTTAGCGCGGTGAACTGGGGACGTCTACTCCTTTAGTGTCTGAAGACGTTACCTGCAGAGAGGACATAGATACCCTCCTTGTGAAAAGCATTAATGTGGCTTCAAAGGCGGTGATGCACATGCCCTGCAGAGCATGGACAGGGCAACTGCATAGAAGTTTATTGAAAACCAGTTGGCCACTGCCTGCAGTCGACCCCCTCTCTAGTTGTTTTAGTCAAACTGATCGAGTGTGTCTTCACGCTACTCCACACCAAGTCCTGCGGCTATGGGGTGATGGCAACGGGGACAGTCCTTAGTCACGACTCTAAACGTATTGCGGCCCTAGTGTGCCGGTCGTTCTGTCATTGACATGGAGCACACAATGACGCTCGTAACCTGCTAAAGCGATTCTTCAAGGACAGCACTGCTCTCTCCAAATTGAGGAGGGGATATCACAATTTCCCTAAACAACACCAGACTTGTTCGCAAACCGCATCGGACTAGTCATCCAACATTGCGGTCGAAATCGTAAGAAATATATGCCTGGAATGTGATAACACTTCAGGACAACGGGAACAAACTGGAACGTAAGACGGCAATCATTGGCAGAGATCTGGCAAGATACATCACAATTGCAGCTCTAAGTGAAGAACGAACACCAGGTGAATCACAACTCACTGCGAGATGTGCTGGATACGCCAGACAGTGAAGCCAGTAAGAAAGACTCGTGCTATGCGTTGCACAGACTTTTGGTCACAGAATGATACGATGCAGAATGCGCCTCAACGTACAAGTGAGCAAGCACAGATGTAGTGTGAAACCACGAAAAATTGCAAACCTCAAGTCAGTCATAACCCAGCAGCAACTACAGGAGACACTTAACATCATAGTCGAGGAAGAAAACGAGTCAGCACCAGATGCAGAGACCGAATGGACGCGCCTGAGAGATCCCCTCTACGTAGCGGCTAATGAAATACTCGGTGTTACTCAGCACAAACACAGAGGCTGGGTCGATGAAAATGATACCGAGGCAATGGGTATCCTCAACAACATGTATGCCTTTCATCTTGCGTGGATAAACGACAGAAATTCGCCGTCGAAATCAGCAGCCTATCACCACTATAAGCAGCAAGCGCAGGCCAGGCTTCGCGCCATGAAGGAGACCTGGTGGTCTGACAGAGCAGCTGATATACAACAAGCCGCTGATCAGAAGGATGCTAAACGTTTCTACGAGGGCATTAAAGCAGTATATGGGAACCAGTCAAGTGGAGCAACAACGCTCATGAGTCCCAATGGAACGAATCGCATTACAGATCCAGGCGAAATTCTGAAAGGATGGGCTGACCATTTTAATGATGTACTAAATAGACCATCAACTATCTCATTAGCAGCACTCAATGATGGTATACAACATCCCGTCATCGAGGAACTAGACGCACGCCCAAGCATCGATGAAACCTCATGCGATTAAAAAACTATCAAGTGGAAAAGCCGCAGGTTCTGATGCAATTGCAGCATAAATATACAAACACGAAGGAATGAAGCTCACTAAACGACTTTTCACTGTCATCTGGAACAGCAGATCCGCCCTACAGGTCTTCAAAGATGCATTGCTTTTTCACACCTACAAGGCGACAACCACCGTGGCATCTCACTACTATGCATAGCTGGCAAAAAACTCGCCAGGATTATGCTAAATCGATTAGTACACATAGCCAAAGGCATTCTATCAGAGAGCCCACGCGGCTCCCGTGCATGGCGTGGTACCACAGATATGATCTTTGCGATAAGACTACTGCAAGGAACGTGTCGCAAACAAAAGCAAGACCTCAACATGGTTTTTGTAGACCTTACGAAGGCTTTTGACTCAGTCAACAGAATTGGACTTTGGAAACTACTAAGAAAATTTGGCTGTCTCAGCGTATTTATTGATGTAATTCGCTCCATTCACAATGGCATGGCGGCCAGGGGCCAAGACCAAGGGACCTCGTCAGATGTATTCCTTGTGACAAATGGCACCAAACAGGGCTGCGTTCTCTCCCACCAATGCTATTTCCAATTACATTTTCCATCATGTTACAAGATGCCTTCCGCGACAACAAGCTCCGTGGCTATATCCAGTTTCTTACCGATTGGAACATATTTAACCTTCAACGGTTGAAAGCCAAGAGCAATATTTCAATACTTGTACGAGACCTACTCTTTGCTGATGACTGTGCCCTCATTGCATATTCAATCGTTGCCATTAAGGCAATTAATGATTGTTTTGCTACAGCAGATCGCCGTTTTGGACTCACAATCAGAAAAGAAAACAAAAGTAATGTTCCAACCAAAGCCTGGAACCAACCAACCACCAAACGTTACAATCGATAACTTCCATTGAAAGTTGAGGAGAAATGTGCATATCTGGATAGCACGTTATCTGTAAACACAATGACTGACAATGAAATTTCCACCCTTCTTGGGAAGGCAAGCGCATGTTTTTGGTAGACTAACAAAGCGCCTATGGAATGAACGTCAGCACAAAAATCAACGTGTATTGTGCCGCCGTAGTGTCGACACTGCTGTATGGGTGTGAGGCGTGAACCCCATATCGAAGCCATATAAGACGTTTAGAGCAATTCCACATGCGCTGTCTGTGGCAGATTGCAGTATCAAGTGTCAATATATGACGTACCATTGTGTTTCATCATTACTATTAAGTTGACTATCCCGACCGACTTTACATAGTCAATTACTAAGCCCGTGATTCACCAACAATCGATTAAACAGTTGATATACAACTGTGTTGCACTACGACACGTTTACCTCCTAAACCTATGTATACCCACATCTTGCTATGTTCTTCAATCCTACATAATGATCACGTTAATTTCATTCTACTCGTCCAGAATTATTGATTGTAATCAACTCAACTGTCATACTGTATTTACGCATTCACGATTTCATAACATTACTTCATAACTTTCCTCAATTTCGTATCTGGCAGACAAAAATTGTAGTTTCATCGTGATCGGTTCTGACACCCAGCGTATTTAATTTCAAAACTGTCTTCCCTAGGAACTTCACGTGGTTCAGCAACCATCTTTACGGCAACTGTTTCACGTTCAACTCGAATAACGGCAATAAGACTTTGACCGTCAGCAAGCCAGGTCCACTGTATGGTGAGTTCGTCGGAAGTTTCTTGTTGTATGTACCCGCCTCTGCCCATTGCATCCATTGCCTCCTGTAATCGACATGTTTAAACGGAATGCACTACAACTGTAACATTTAACTGATATGCAGCTCTATTTCAGGGGTTGGTGTAATTAAAATGTTTCAGTTATCTTAGATGTTCGCTACCGAATGGCGTTTAAATACGGACACGCATGCACACACGCACGTACACACATGCACACACACACAAACACACACACACACACACACACACACACACACACACTTTCACACGCACACACTTTCACACGCACGCCCGGTCGCACGTACACACGAACGCACGCTCGCACACACTCACTAGCAGATAACCAGTATCATCATGATGTGTATTGGCGGTCCTACATGCTTCTGCCCCTTGCATTCGTTGCCTTCAGTAAACGACATGTTTAAACGGAAAGTTTATTTGTCCCAGTGACACAATATTGATCGACAATAAATATACATAAATCATATGCAAACAATATATTACAACATTATTTTCACTACAACAAAAAACAATCACGAAATAAACTATTCAAAACAACACATTAGTATGATTGAAAACGTGATGTCAGCAAAGGGACGGTAGACCCCTTCTAAGACCAATTTTGGTCGCACACGCAGGGGCCACCCAAAATCTAATACAATATTTTCTACAACACTTATTTAAACAATTCCTTAATTAAAATGAATTAATAATTTCTCAAAATTAAAACGAAACAAAATAGAAAATAATAGCATCCATCAATAGTATTATATGTAATTACAAATATGCATCTACTAAAAGTACACTTACACGCCATTATTTTGACAAATACGACAGTTTGTTATATCACAATAATCTTCATATGATTGTATATAATACAATTTGGCATAAGCCACGAATCCCTGTAGAGTGTGGTTGTATGTATGAATTTATAGTAACATTCTAATTCCTGAATTTGTAAAATGTATGATACTTTAAGTAAGTTTAGACTTTTAAAAATAGGTTCTGTGTACGCATTGTACTTTGTTAAGCTTATTATTTGTTTTGAAGTTTTCATAATTAATATATGGCAGTATTAAGGAGCTATATAACAGCTTTCTAACTTTTATTGGCAACAAATATTTTAATTTATTGAGTACAAATATTGTTTTAGAGCAATTACTTGAAATATGTTCTACATGATTTTTCTAATTTAGATGTTCGTCAATGGCTAAACCACGAAAATTAAATACATGCACTATTTCAATTAAAATATTGTTTATGTTTATCGTTAGTGGCAATAATTGTTTATTTACAGTTTTGAACAACCTATATTTTGACTTTTAACATTTAAGGATAATTTATTTATTTTTAGCCATTCACGTATTTTTTTTCAGTTTGAGTATTTTCAGTATGGTTATTCGATTGTCGAATTGTGCTAGAGAGGGTGGTATCATCAGCATACATAATAAAGTTAAATGGTTTACTAGCATTTGGAAAGTCGTACATATATATATTATAAAGAGTAACGGCCTTAGAATAGAACCTTGAGGGACCCCTGTTGTTATGGGTAACATACTTTATTGGACTCCGTCAAATTCGACATCCTGATAACGATTTGATGAATAACGTTTGAAGAGATTTAAGGCTACTCCACTTATACCATAGCAACTAAGTTTATTTAATAAAATGTTATGATCAATTGTATCGTATGCTTTTGATAGATCTAAATATATATTTATTGGTATATCATTGTTGTCCATGGTTGTTATCATTCTATCGATTAGTTCCATTGAAACTAATTCGGTTAAGTGTTCAGCTCGAAAGCCATACTGACTTCCATAGAACAAGTTATGTTTCTTGAAAAAAATCATAATTGATTATATAAAACCTTTTCAAGCACTTTCGAGATAACAGGCAAAAGTAATATTGGTCGGTAATTTGTAAATTAAGTGTCGTCACTATTTTTAATATTGGAATTACTTTGGCAATTTTAGTATCTGTTTAGCGAGTAATGTCAATGGCATAATGAGGTATTTTTATATTTTGATTAATAATTCTGAAGAGATGCCATCATAACCATAGCTTGTTTTAAGAGGCATTTGGTCTAATATTGCGTTAATACTATCGTCATTGATATTTACAAATGTTAAGTTAATAGAGGTTTTTTTTCTCGTATAAACATTATATGTTTTATTACTATCGTTTGCAATTTTGTTGGCAAGCTGAGGACCGATGTTTGTGAAAAAATTATTAAATTTCTCTACTACTTTCTCTTGATCACATATGGTGTTTTCACCATCTTTAAACACACATTGTATGGGATTTTTTGTTGTAGATAAAATATCATTAACTATTCTCCAAGTGTTTCTTATGTCGTTACTATATTTGTTAAATCTGGATTCATAGTAAATTTGTTTAGCAATCCGAATAGTCTGTTTTAGGATAACGTTATACGTTTTAAGATTTGTCTGAAGGTTAATGTATCATAATGAGTTCGGATCATTAAGTTTGAATTATTTATATGGATTATTTCGATATTAAATTGATCTTAGTATACCTTTAATCACCCAAGTGGTTTTCTTATAAACAGCTAAGAAAGATAAAAGGACTAGAGGACATGAAGTTACATTGGTAAAGGAGCAGTGTAGATTAGATATAAGAAAGTTCTCATTTTCACAAAGGACTGTAAATGAATGGAACAGATTATCTGCTGATTGTGTGAGTGCTAGTAGCGTGAATATGTTTAAAAATAAGATCGACACATATTTCAGAAGATAAAAGGATTGGACTCTCGATAAGCCAAAGGGCTTCCTTGTCCACCTGCCATCTAAAGTTAATTCTCGCGGTGGCAGTCTTGATAAATCTTGTTAAATCTTGATTGGTTGCTCATAGTTATCTAAGCTGCGTCGCGCAATAAATACTCGATCACGCACGTGTTCTTCTTCAAATCGCACAATTACGACTCGCGGTCGGGTGACACCCTTTCGCAGCGTGGCAATGCGATGGCAACGAGCGATGTTGTGTTTATTCACCGCCGGCTCTACAGCTATCGTGCTATTAATAATGACCAGCACTTTCTTTTTGATGTTTTCTCTGTCGGAATTTTCCGGGATCCCCTGGATTCGGAGATTTGGCCGCCTCGTGTATTGGTCATGGTGGTCGATCTCTTCCTCGAGGGAGATCACCTTTGTTTCAAGGTCAGAAATACGTACGTCTCTCGCCTGGGTGTCTGTCTGTAGTCTGTCAAGACGTACGATGATTGCGTCAAGGCGCTCCGCCAACGACGTGGGAAATAACATTTCCCTCAGCTCAATGATCTTCTGCTGATTCGGGCTAGTACCTAGACACTGATCTTTTTAAATTTTCTTTGGTCGACGGCATGTCGAGTTAGTCACACTGGCTCACACTAGACAGCTATTGTGTTGAATACCCTTCGACGTCTGGCAGGCTTGGTCTCTAGGAGGAAGGACGGTCACGGTCGGTCAAAGTTCGTTTAATTGTTCGCTTTTCAGCAGTCACTGTGCAGCCCTCCTTTATCGCTCCCGTCTTCAAACAAACCTCGGGAAACCGTGCAAACTACGACCATAATCATACAAACACCTCAGTCAGTCGCGTCACTGTGACACCGTGCGTCTGCCTACACAAAATTGCTAGGGCAACCCGTATTCATTGAAAACTCTCACTATAGAGCCCCTGGAATCTGCACGTCAGCATGCTATGGAGCGCCATCTTGGCAGTCGAATGACACTTCATAAAACTGTAGCCGTGTAACCACAATATGTACCTACACACTAGAAAGTTAATAGAACGTTGTCGAGAGCTGGTACAAATTGGAGACGCTCGTAGCGCACATAATAAAGTAACACCTGTCCGTGGCATGAATGCATGTGATTAAGTGGATACAATACCAAGGTAAAGATTGGAGACGCTCGTAGCGCAAATAATAAAGTAACACCTGTCCGTGGCATGAATGCATGTGGTTAAGTGGATACAATATCAAGGTAAAGCCTTTGCAAAGTCATTGACCTTTGCAAGGCGATACCATTGTGTAAACTCAATTAGTACTCGATTGCCATCTGGACAAGGACCACCTTTATTTTGAGTTAGTGAAACCAATCCCTGTCACCAATACAAGCCGGCACTGGCGCCTTTGATGTCCACACAAAATCCGAGTGCCTGTTTTCAAGGCTGATTGTGATGCAATTTGGGGACTTGGGACTAGCCTTTGTGGGTCTTCCAAAAAACGTTTATTTTAGTTACAAAGAATTCTGAAGTGGTACGGCCACGTCTCACGATCATCTGGCCTTGCAAAACCATATTGCAAGTTACCGTGAGAGGGGGAAGAAGAAGAGGTAGACAGAAAAAGAGGTGGGAAGACAACATCAAAGAGTGGACAGGACTGGAGTTCGCCGACTCCCAGAGGGCTGTGGCTAACAGGGAAACGCGGAGAGAGCTGGTTAAAAGTCGTCAGTAGTGCCCAACAATCCTTACGGGTTATGGGAAAGTGGAGTGGAGTGAAGTGAAGTGAATAATTATGTTAACTGACTGAGAACGTTACCCGTGATTATGTTACGCGGACTCCATTAAAGCCCCCATTAGCCGTGTTCTTCATACACACGTTTCGTATCACACAGAACGTTAAATGAGGACAGCCATTAGTGTGGCAATTCATGCACAATGAATACTAATGTGTGGAACGTAATGATTTTCTGAAGGTCTTTGGATCAAGGCCGATACTTACATGGAACTCGGTAGTAGGCCTTTTAATTACAAAGTTGCTAAGCATGGGTTGTATAACTTAATTTGACAGGGCCAGAAATACTGGTTTGACAAGAGTGAAAAGTGGAGACCTGAGAAGACGGGTTGATGGATGTGGCAGGCTTCAGGTGACACAGCATGACGATTGTATTGTTTATATCCAACATTTGGTATTGTGCAATATCTCCACCTGCCTCGCTGTAAGCCGTGATTTGTTTTCACATCCAAATGTACATTTGCTAAAGCGGATTGCTCAAGATTGTGAAAGCTCCATGCGTAATCACAAGATGTGACATGTCAACACACAATAAGGCCACACAATTTGTACGGCATATACTCATAAGGGCATGGTCACTAATTCGACACTTTGTCTTTGAACATTTTCTTACTATTGCGATAGTGGTATTACTGCAGCTATACCAGTGCAATAATGTCATAGACATTGCGAAAGCATCGCGATAGCATCGCAATATTGCCAAGGAAGAAATTCCATACTATACATTCTGGGCAGCGCTACTCGAGACTGTTTACTGCAAATGGCGAAACATTTCATGTTTGTGCCTACTACCATCGCATATAAACTATAGCGATGCATCGATAATGCAATGTAAAATAGTAATAATACTGATACTACTACTAAGAATAATGAACATGTTTTATGACATCACAGGTCTCAAACTCGAGTTGTACGTTGAGCAAGATGAATACATCGATTCTCTGTCTGATTCCGCCGGAATCCGCATCATTATCCACAACCAGACGGCGATGCCCTTTCCAGAGGACGTTGGCTTCAGCGTCAATCCAGGAAGCAAAACATCCGTGGCCTTAAGCAGGGTGGGTATGACACCTTCGTGTAGACCTGCTCGGTGGGCTAGGTCTGCAGAACAAACAGGAACAGTACTAACAGGCATCCTATTTAATTTAAGTTTCCAGAAAAATACACATAGAATACAAAGAGAAAATGTCATATTCGCAACTGTCAAGTGTCGTAGACGGACATTATTTTATTGTTTTGGATTTAGTAAAATATCAAATCCATTTGTAAATACTATTACATTATATGCAACACACACACAAGCGTCCAATCGCATATGCGCGCATACACACGCGCACACACGCGCACGCACACATACTTACTCAGTGTACGCACATACACGCACACACGATCACATGCACGCGCGCACGCACGCACATTTGTTCATGATTGTGCGTATGTGTGTGCGTGTGCGTGCTTGCACACATTACACATACATGGACACGCATGTAAATATCCAATAATTCTTCCAAATGCCAATAACTAATCAATCTTACATGTATTATTAACCATCGTCATAAGACTAAACATGAACTAGCCGTATAATTCAATTCCCAAATTGGCTCGCACTGTGCCCCGCGTCATGCAACCATCAGACAGTGAAAATCTGCTACAGCGTGATCTTGCAGGTGAACGTGATTCGTGCCACCCCGCCCCATGGAAGTTGCGTGAACAAGGACAGCTCGCAGAACGAGCAGGTGAACGCTTTCCTATACGAGGTCCCTACCATTAACTATACATCAGCTGTGAGTATTTGTAAACGTTACGATGGTACAGACCATTAGCAAACATAGTTAAACGCGAACGCCGATTCGGGAGCGGAACGCACACACAAACAAATGACAACATTCATCTCTAAATCCCGCGATGACGTCTCCTAAGACTAAACACGTAACACCAATGGCAAAGCGCACGGTAAGCGGTTCTACGTTCTGCTCCGTTGTAGTGTAAAATTGATGCACATAGCCATATATGGTATTTAGTACACAGTTCAGCATACACAGCTAACAAAGAAATTTAAAACAAAGAATACGCCGAATGTGTAGTATGGAAATATTTTATTTAATTGCCACAGCCTTAGCAAACGCCGCTCTGCACCACCGCATTGTAAACAAGCCATTCGTGTGTATTAAAAAAAAAATGTCATATGCGCTAATCAATATTTAAAATCAAAATTTCTGTACACGGTGTGTTCCTGTGCGGTCGCGCTGTTTCACTGCGTAGGTACTTGTTCCATTAGAGTACTTATTTATATAGGAAACAATGCGGTGTTTGTCCATGCACCAACTACCTATTTCTTGCTTGCGAATGGCATGTCGAACCGCAAGTCACGCAAATACCTCTCAGTGTACCGCAAAAGTTCAGACATAGCACTAACATACTTTGGCGTATTGCACAGCACGTGATTAGCGTTCGCAGTTAATTATGTTTGCTAACGGTCTGTAGTATCGAATGCATTTCTTCGTAACTTAAGCAACGATTAATTTAAAGTACCGTAGGCGTGTCCCGGGGGCTGCGGGTCACGTGTCCCCTAGACCTTGGCCGTGCTATAGTGGCGTGCCCCCTAGATCTTTTGACTGTGCTCACATTACGGCCTCTTGTGAAAGTCGCCGCTAGAATTGTTCAACAGCAACCCCCCACACCATCCCTCGTCTTCTTATATCATCAGTCGAATGTATGATGTATGAACTTGGTTTGGCAGCAGTTGGAGGTTTGGGCCCCCTAGACTACCTTCTCTGGAACAGCCCCCCCCTAGACTACCCTCTCTGGAACAACCCTCTGGACTACCCTATCTGGAACAGCCCCCCTAGACTACTCTCTCTGGTACAGCTCCCAGACTACCCACTCTGGAACAACCCCCCTAGACTACCCTCTCTGGAACAGCCCCCCCAGACTAACCTCTCTGGAACAGCCCCCTAGACTACCCTCTCTGGAACAAGCCCCCTAGACTAACCTGTCTGGAACAGCCCCCCCCCAGACTACCCACTCTGGAACAGCCCACCCAGACAACCTTTCTGGAACAGCCCCTGGATACATACTTTTACCTCTTACCAAGGTGATTTCATCGGTAACGTCCTCGTCGACTGACGTCAAAGAGGGAGCGTATAGTTCTCACGCCTCGTAGATGGCTGCCTCTGTTTTTACCGTGCCGAAAGTGCACCCATATTGCCTCTTCTACGTGTATTCTCCTTTTTGGCGGATTCACTACGTATTAAATTCACCCCCGCCCAGTCTATGACACGGTTCATGGTAGTTGTATGTTTTTTAGGGTTTCCTCGTTGATGTTGGATAATGGTCATTCCTTTTCGCACCTCAGCCTGTGCCATTTTGCTAATAGGCTAATATTAACACTATAATTCCTGATAAATTGTTCTTGGGAACATTGTCCTGACTTTGAACCTGCAAGGGGGTTACCGTGCCGAAAGTGCGTTTTTCATTTTTGATCTTGTGTTGCCGTTTTCCCTGCAACTACTTGCACACTTTATTACATTTATGTTTACACTATTTATTCTTACAATTCAAATGTTATCTAAAACGGGTGATTAGCGCAAACGAAAATAGAACCCTTCATTTACCAAAACCTTCATTTACCCACCCGTTATCCATTAATTTTGGTAATATTACGCATGATAAATATATATGCTATTATTAATGTAATGCGCTTTGAGCAGTTCTAAGGACTGGATAGTGCACCACATAAGAACTTACCTTTATTAGCTTGACATAGAATATCGGACAATGAATAATCTTATAATTCGGCGTTATAAGAAAAAACTGATTGATATTATCCATCTGTTCACCATGTGTTGAAGGCATGTCGGAAGACGTGTTACCAAATAAACCTGATGAAGGGATGTGGCTGTTTCGACTCGAGATATCCGTCTGCACCCGCCATTAAAGCATACGCGAACATAACGAACATAACGAACTTACTTCCTTGCAGATCGGAGAAGGCTAAAGCTCAAGGAAAGGGTAAATACACGCACACGTGCATACATGTGATCACTGCTTACATTATGTGTTACAAAATGTGTGTGTGTGTATGTGTGTGTGGGGGGGTTGTGTGTGTATGTGTGGGGGGGTTGTGTGTGTGTATGTGATTGTGTGATTGGGTGTGTGTGTGTGTGTGTGTGTGTGTGTGTGTGTGTGTGTGTGTGTGTGTGTGTGTGTGCGTGCGTGTTTGTGATTGTGTGTGTGTGTGTGTGTGACTGTGTGTGTGTGATTGCGTGTGTGTGTGTGTGTGTGTTAGTGTGTGTGTGATTGTGTGTTTGTGTGTGTGTGTGATTGTGTATATGTGTGTGTGTGTGGTTGTGCGTGTGTGCGTGTGTACGTGTGTGCGTGTGTGCGTGCGCGTGTGTGTGTGTGTGATTGTGTGTGTGTGTGATTGTGTGTGTGTGATTGTGTGATTGTATGTGTGCGTACGTGCGTGTGTACACGTGTGCGTGAGTATGTGTGCGATAAGGTTTTTAGTAAAATAATGACATACATTGGAGTACAATAAATAACCAGAGTATTAAGTTGCATATAAATAAATGCACATCTGTGGCAGGTGCGTGCGAGGAGACAATGCTGAGTCGATTCATGAAAGGACAGCTTGGCTGCGATAGTCTATGCCCTGTGGAATGCTAGTAAGTACGTCACGTATGTATGCATATGTAAAGTAAAGGTGAAAGAAAAGGTAAGTTCTTATGTAGCGCAGTATCATGTTCTAAGGACTATTCATAACGTTTTACACTTTACTCCCTGGCAGACCTGTTCAATCGAACACAATCTCGGATTCTCTGGGAAGTATCTCACACGCACACGCACACACGCTCACACGCACACTCGCACACACATTAATAAGCGCACACATGCAAACATATGATATGTACATACATATATATATATATATATATATGTATATATATATATCTACATATATATATATATATATATATATATATATATATATATATATATATATATATATATATATACTGTGTCCCTTTGACGTGCACAATAAATATCTCTCTTAGACGTGCACAATAAATATCAACACAATAGCATGAATCCACTACCAATAACATTTTGTTTGATTCAT
This sequence comes from Paraescarpia echinospica, assembly GCA_020002185.1. Classification (NCBI taxonomy): domain Eukaryota; kingdom Metazoa; phylum Annelida; class Polychaeta; order Sabellida; family Siboglinidae; genus Paraescarpia; species Paraescarpia echinospica. Next base: position 75,718,096 of record CM034533.1, on the reverse strand, counting down.
AATAATTTGTATTAATTCAACCGATATTTCAGCTATGAACCTGCTTTTGTAACATTTGTTTTACAAGGGCACACCTGTCTAATTTTCTCTACCTTTTGTTCTCCCTATCACGCTCCCTCTCCCCCTTCTCTCCCCTTTTTTGCACTACCTCTTTCTAATCGTATATACACATTTGTTATTTTTGTTTCAGCCATGCTCAATACCCTTTCACTATATCACATTCCGACTGGCCTTCAACTGTGAAAGAGGTACGTCGTCGACAAAAGAAAATAAACAACTGTACCATACACGAGAGGTTATTGACGTTATGACGAATGAAATATAACGCTAGAAAATGGACTAGGTTGAAGCCTTGTATATGGCTCGTAGCTTCTTCTTCTAAATAAGATCGCCACATGTGACGAACACTGCAGTTATGCATTGAACGTATAAATGATGTACGCACGTTCTCGAAATATGGTGTCGACAATTTATCCAGGGTACATAAGAAATAACGTTAGTTTGCTGACAGCGGTAAACCTAGCTAATGAAGGGTCATTTATAATATATAAAAACAGTTTTGTATCTGGTCTTTTTCGAATGTCTTCGTCAGGAAGCAGTGATGGAACAGCTGATGGACAAGTCGGAATACCTGTGGGATCTCATGGACAACAAGACAGACGCATGGGGGATGACGTACGTCAGGTAGGCATCTTACATCACGCATCTCTCTCTGAGTGTGTGTGTGTGTGTGTGTGTGTGTGTGTGTGTGTGTGTGTGTGTGTGTGTGTGTATGTGTACATGTGTGTATGCTAGCGTGCATGCGTGCTAGCCTACGTGCGTGCGTGCTAGCGTGCGTGCGTGCTTGCGCGTGTGTATTTATGTATGTATCTTAATGCTATGGTGCGCAGTACTTATGTTGTGCAAATAGACGCGAAGTATGGATAATCACAACAGAATTTACATACACTAAATATGACTGGTTAACCAAAACCCGAATGCCGTCTAGCATCTCAGGCAAAACATTCACTCAAGTCTCAATATTTAATAATTAGGTTATTTCCTTTTTATATTTAATTAAACCATTTACATAAACCCGAACACCGACGTAGAATTTTAATATTAGAGTATTTCATTATAAATGCATTTAATTAAACCCAACCACCGTTATGTTGACACTTGCATAATAAAGCAAAACGACTTATTGAACATGAAACTTCACTCCCAATAATTATAAGTATCTAGACACAAAACTATATACACAAATTATATGTAGACCCTACACCCCGGACACCGACAGATGTCTCAGATATCATTCTACATATAGGGCACCGACAAGTGCCTAGCTCAGACATTAGTTACTATGTGAGTATATCCCGGGCACCGACTAGTGGCTCAGGATATCTTACGGCTAGTTGACATGAATTATCAGTCATCATATTGCATGAACGCCTGTATGGACAGCCTTCGGTGAAACAAGACTGGCGGACCATCCTGACCCTTGAACTGCGTATATATCCCATTTTGTTGTAGCCGACAAAGCAGACCATGACGCTGCTGCTACATGCAACAGTCGTGGTCACCATTGCTGTCGTGCACTACTTCTCATCATACGGGAGCAGTGTAGATTAGATATAAGAAAGTTCTCATTTTCACAAAGGACTGTAAATGAATGGAACAGATTATCTGCTGATTGTGTGAGTGCTAGTAGCGTGAATATGTTTAAAAATAAGATCGACACTTATTTTAGAAGATAAAAGGATTGGACTCTCGATAAGCCAAAGGGCTTCCTTGTCCACCTGCCATCTAAAGTTAATTCTCTCGGTGGCAGTCTTGATAAATCTTGTTAAATCTTGATTGGTTGCTCATAGTTATCTAAGCTGCGTCGCGCAATAAATACTCGATCACGCACGTGTTCTTCTTCAAATCGCACAATTACGACTCGCGGTCGGGTGACATCCTTTCGCAGCGTGGCAACGAGCGATGTTGTATTTATTCACCGCCGGCTCTACAGCTATCGTGCTATTAATAATGACCAGCACTTTCTTTTTGATGTTTTCTCTGTCGGAATTTTCCGGGATCCCCTGGATTCGGAGATTTGGCCGCCTCGTGTATTGGTCATGGTGGTCGATCTCTTCCTCGAGGGAGATCACCTTTGTTTCAAGGTCAGAAATACGTACGCCTCTCGCCTGGGTGTCTGTCTGTAGTCTGTCAAGACGTACGATGATTGCGTCAAGGCGCTCCGCCAACGACGTGGGGAATAACATTTCCCTCAGCTCAATGATCTTCTGCTGATTCGGGCTAGTACCTAGACACTGATCTTTTTAAATTTTCTTTGGTCGACGGCATGTCGTGTTAGTCACACTGGCTCACATTAGACAGCTATTGTATTGAATACCCTTCGACGTCTGGCAGGCTTGGTCTCTAGGAGGAAGGACGGTCACGGTCGGTCAACGTTCGTTTAATTGTTCGCTTTTCAGCAGTCACTGTGCAGCCCTCCTTTATCGCTCCCGTCTTCAAACAAACCTCGGGAAACCGTGCAAACTACGACCATAATCATACAAACACCTCAGTCAGTCGCGTCACTGTGACACCATGCGTCTGCCTACACAAAATTACACTGCTAGGGCAACCCGTATTCATTGAAAACTCTCACTATAGAGCCCCTGGAATCTGCACGTCAGCATGCTATGGAGCGCCATCTTGGCAGTCGAATGACACTTCATAAAACTGTAGCCGTGTAACCACAATATGTACCTACACACTAGAAAGTTAATAGAACGTTGTCGAGAGCTGGTACAAATTGGAGACGCTCGTAGCGCACATAATAAAGTAACACCTGTCCGTGGCATGAATGCATGTGATTAAGTGGATACAATACCAAGGTAAAGATTGGAGACGCTCGTAGCGCAAATAATAAAGTAACACCTGTGCGTGGCATGAATGCATGTGGTTAAGTGGATACAATATCAAGGTAAAGCCTTTGCAAAGTCATTGACCTTTGCAAGGCGATACCATTGTGTAAACTCAATTAGTACTCGATTGCCATCTGGACAAGGACCGCCTTTATTTTGAGTTAGTGAAACCAATCCCTGTCACCAATACAAGCCGGCACCGGCGCCTTTGATGTCCACACAAAATCCGAGTGCCTGTTTTCAAGGCTGATTGTGATGCAATTTGGGGACTTGGGACTAGCCTTTGTGGGTCTTCCAAAAAAACGTTTATTTTAGTTACAAAGAATTCTGAAGTGGTACGGCCACGTCTCACGATCATCTGGCCTTGCAAAACCATATTGCAAGTTACCGTGAGAGGGGGAAGAAGAAGAGGTAGACAGATAAAGAGGTGGGAAGACAACATCAAAGAGTGGACAGGACTGGAGTTCGCAAGGCATACTAGTCAGCACTGCGCAATTGTCATCGTTAACGATTTTGTTCATCAGTGGGGGAAGTTCCGTCATTGAAACGGTTGTTTGTAGGCACCGGAAGTTGTGTGGCGATACGGGTGAGGACACAACATGGACTTCGTGCGTCTCACTTGGCTTTAATGGTGTACCCTTGTACCTTACAACATCCGACTCTTTGTCAGTACGCACCTTTTGCTGTACTGATCCGCCAATTACGCCAGTCATCTTTGCGGCATTTGAGTCATATTTGGTGACGTCAGTCATCTCCGCTTCAACTCCGTCGAATCGATACGCCAACGCTTCAATTGGCAATGTGACGGACTTGGTGTGCAACAACTGCACAGAGTCGATGTATACCATGGACATATTACGCGTGCCTGTGTCAACCCTGGTGATACAAGTGATATGGTCACAATCACGCCTCTTCTCCCTTGTAGATTTAACATCCTCACCAATGTCCTTTCGCAGCAACTCGCCCGCGTCAGCAACTAGTGCCTTGTCGGTGGAGATGTCATCGCTGTCATCGTCTTCAGTTTCTTCCGAGAATTCTGGTTTGTTTCTCAACTCCCCGTTGTTACTGGTCTCATCGAGAGGCGCGTCATTGAGCTACTCCGACAAATCTCGTCACACTCCAGGTAACACAAGAATTGGGCTGAAATTACACACGCCTCCATTGTGCGACCAATTGAGTCCGCCCAAGACATACTCAATTTGTCATTGTGCATTCCGGCATCGGTTGTCTTGCTGTCCCCGTCGTCCGGCGACACCTCCGCTGTTGGCGGCATTCGTTCCGGGAAGCGGGAAGCGGGAAGCGGGAAACGGGAAGCGGGAAGTGGGAAGCGATATGAGCTGGACCGCTCATAAGCGGTGCTTCAGTGTGTCCCTTATTGTCCCGTTCTGTGTCAAAGAGTTGCAACATGTTGGAGTCAGGGCTGTCTTGTGTTGTAGCGAGTGATGTCATCATCTTTGCCAAGTAGCCTGGACCGACGTCAGCAGATACAGACCCAGTCTGTTTGTCCCACACCAATACCATTTCAGGGTATTTACTGTCAGCATCTTCTTTGTGTGGTTCATTCAAGGCTACGTCTGTTCTGAACTCAGTATTCACCCTGGCTTCAATATCCGACGGCAAGGTGACTTTTGGGTACTGCATGACAACAGGTGAAAATGTTCACTTGAGTACATTGACGTCAGATGGTATTGTATGCTCCAGCTTTGGTTCGACCACGATCTTTTCTGTTGTGTTTTGGGCATGTTTTCCTGACGTGATGTGAGACAATCTAGGTAGCTGTCTTACTGTGAAACTAGTTCACGTTTCACGCCGACTGGAGTGTACTGTGAACTAGTTCAGGACCATGTAGCTCATCAGTCTTCTGTTTCATAGTGCCGGAACCGACCAGTTCCTGACACTTGTCAATCTCTAACGGTTTTGTTATTTCATGGCGACCAATAGCTTGAGGTGAAACATATGTGGTGCGTAATATTTCGTTTGCAGACGCTACATGTCGTGCTGATATTGACATCTTTCTAAAAAAACACAATTCAGACTCTAGTGATGCTAGTGCTAAATGGGCGATTTCCTAGCGCACAGGAGGGACCGTACATTCCACTTGTGCAATGGTAATCGCATGGAGATTTCTCGTTAAAATTGTAGAAGAGAGATTGATCGTTCTGGATATAATCACACGATGCGTATGGACGCGTACACTCATAGTCTTCAATTCTCCAATTCGTCATCTTCATCACACGATCAAATTCCTTCCTTTGTGTACGGCGTCTGAGAAGCTTTCGTTTCATCTTGTCCATCTCTTTTAAAGCTTTCCTAAAGAACTTTGGATGTTTGTCACAAGCTGCTAAAGCTATTTCCTTTATATCCCCTTTTCACGACATACTGGACACGACCAGCGATCCAAAGATTCGCCGACATCCTGCTTCATATCTTGAAGATTCCGTTGCACAACGCTTGGATCTTCATTCGTTTCAAATCTGCTCTTCAGGCGTTTCACGAGCCTTCTATAATCACCACAAGTCTTGCGGGAACGGGTCCCGATGTAATCAAGTACTTCGCTGCGCAAGCATTCTTTTAGCCTCTGTAGTTTTTGATAACTACCCCAGTGACAGTGTTTGGCAGTACCACTAAACAGGTAACAAATGTTTCCCACTCTGACGAATTCCCTGAAAACGTAGGTAATTTGGGTCCGGGGGGATGTTTCATCGACATTGTTGTCAATTCGGGGGGCTGTTTCGCGACGATGGCCTCTATCATTCCCCCATCTATCTCTTTCTATGGATTCGTCAGATGATACCGAATCTGAGTTAGTGTCAAGAGAGTCGGACAAAGAAGAGGACGAATACATTGAGGACGAATCTTCGTCCGAATATCTTGGCGATTAAGCTCCCTTACCATCTTTCTTCTTCATTCCCCTTTTGCGGTGTAGTGTGATATTGCCATAGGTTTTGTCATGTGTGTGATGCCCATCGGTTGTGCCGTGTGTGTGATGACCATGTGTTTTGCCATGTGTGTGATGACCTTTTTTATGTGTGTGATGCCCATCGGTTGCGTCGTGTGTGTGTGATGACCATGTGTTTTGTCATGTGTGTGATGCCCATCGGTTGTGTCGTGTGTGTGATGACATTGTGTCTTGTCATGTGTGTGATGACCATCGTTTTTGTCATGTGTGTGATGCCCATCGGTTGTATCGTGTGTGCGATGACCATGTGTTTTGTCATGTGTGTGATGCCCATCGGTTGTGTCGGGTGTGTGATGACCATGTGTTGTGTCATGTGTGTGATGCCCATCGGCTGTGTCGTGTATGTATCATGTGTTTTGTTATGTGTGTGATGCCCATCGGTTTGTGGTGTGGTGTCTGGTCATCCCACTGGTTCACGTTTCACGCCGACCGAAGTGTATATGTGAACCAGTTGGGTATTTGTGTTGCTAATTGTATCTTTCTTGCGTGCGCCTTGTCCTTACAAATGCGAGGGACCAGAGCTGTATATACTGTCCTTGGGAAGTGCATTAAGGAGGATAGTGTCATCAAAAGGATGATCCATTGAGTTGAGAGGACTCATATACTCTATCCCCTCATTCTCATGCGTTTCCCATCTTATTTCAACACCTATCTCCTGTGACCGGCGTTTATTCATTCTGTGATCCCATTCTTCCATCTCTCTCCCCATTCTTCCTTCCATCGCTCTCCTCCTTCTTTCATCTCTCTCTCCTCATTCTTTCTTCCACCTCTCTCCCCATTCTTCCTTCCATCTCTCTTCCCATTCTTTCTTCCATTTCTCTCCCCATTCTTTCCTCCATCTCTCTTTCGACTCTTTCTTCCATCCCTCTCCTCATCCTTTCTTCCATTTCTCTTCATATTCTTTCATCTCTCCCCTTATTCTTTTTTCTATTTCGCTTCTCATTCATTCTTCCATTTCTCTTCCCATTCTATCTTCCATCTCTCTCCTGATTCTTTCTTCCATTTCTCTTCCCATTCCTTCTTCCATCTCTCTCCTCATTCGTTCTTCCATTTCTCTTCCCATTCTTTCTTCCATCCCTCTCCTCATCCTTTCTTCCATTTCTCTTCTCATTTTTTCAACTCTCTCCTTACTCTTTTTTTCTATTTTTCTTCTCATTCTTTCTTCAATTTCTTTCTCCATTCTTTCTTCCATTTCTCTTCCCATTCTTTCTTCCATCTCTCTCCTCATTCTTTCTTCCATTTCTCTTCCCATTCCTTCTTCTATCTCTCTCCTCATTCGTTCTTCCATTTCTCTTCCCATTATTTCTTCCATCTCTCTCCTCATCCTTTCTTCCATTTCTCTTCTCATTCTTTCATCTCTCTCCATACTCTTTTTTCTATTTCTCTTCTCATTCTTTCTTCAATTTCTCTCTCCATTCTTTCTTCCATTTCCCTTTCCATTCTTTCTTCCATCTCTCTCCTCATTCTTTCTTCCATTTCTCTTCCCATTCCTCCTTCCATCTCTCTCCTCATTCGTTCTTCCATTTCTCTTCCCATTCTTTCTTCCATCTCTCTCCTCATTCTATCTTCCATCGCTCCCCTCATTCTTTCTTCCACTTCTCTTCCCATTCTTTCTCCCATTTCTCTTCCCATTCTTTTTTCCATTTCTTTCCTCATTCATTCTTCCGTTTCGCTCTTCATTCTTTCATCTCGCTCTCCTCATTCTTTCTTCCATATCTCTCCCCATTCTTCCTTCCATCTCTCTTCCCATTCTTTCTTCCATTTCTCCCCCATTCTTTCCTCCATCTCTCTTCCCATTCTTTCTTCCGTCCCTCTCCTCATCCTTTCTGCCATTTCTCTTCTCATTCTTTCATCTCTCTCCTTACTCTTTTTTTTCTTCTATTTCTCTTCTCATTCTTTTTTTATTCATTTTCTCTCTCCATTCTTTCTTCCATTTCTCTTCCCATTCTTTCTTCCATCTCTCTCCTCATTCTTTCTTCCATTTCTCTTCCCATTCTTTCTTCCATCTCTCTCCTCATTCTTTCTTCCATTTCTCTTCCCATTCCTTCTTCTATATCTCTCCTCATTCGTTCTTCCATTTCTCTTCCCATTATTTCTTCCATCCCTCTCCTCATCCCTTCTTCCATTTCTCTTCTCATTCTTTCATCTCTCTCCTTTTTTTTATATATTTCTCTTCTCATTCTTTCTTCAATTTCTCTCTACATTTTTTCTTCCATTTCTCTTTCCATTCTTTCTTCCATCTCTCTCCTCATTCTTTCTTCCATATCTCTCCCCATTCTTCCTTCCATCTCTATCCTCATTCGTTCGTCCATTTCTCTTCCCATTCTTTCTTCCATCTCTCTCCTCATTCTTTCTTCCATCGTTCTCCTCATTCTTACTTCCATTTCTCTTCCCATTCCTTCCTCCATCTCTCTCTTCATTCTTTCTTCCATTTCTCTTCCCATTCTTTTTTTCCATTTCTTTCCTCATTCCTTCTTCCGTTACTCTCTTCAATCTTTCATCTCTCTCTTCTCATTCTTTCTTCCACATTTCATTCCATTCTTCCTTCCATCTCTTCCCTTTCTTTCTTCCATTTCTCTCACCATTCTTTCCTCCACCTCTCTTCCCATTCTTTCTTCCATCCCTCTCCTCATCCTTTCTTCCATTTCTCTCCCCATTCTTTCATCTCTATCGTTATTCTTTTTTCTATTTCTCTACTCATTCTTTCTTCCATTTCTCTTCCCATTCTTCCTTCTCTCTCTCCTCATTCTTTTTTCCATTTCTTTCCTCATTCATTCTTCCGTTACTCTCTTCATTCTTTCATCTCTCTCTCCTCATTATTTCTTCCATCTCTATCCCCATTCTTCCTTCCATCTCTCTTCCCATTCTTTCTTCCATCTCTCTCCTCATTCTTTCTTCCATTTCTCTTCCCATTCTTTCTTCCATCTCTCTCCTCATTCTTTCTTCCATCTCTCTCCTCAATCTTTCTTCCATTTCTCTTCCCATTCTTTCTTCCATCTCTCTCCTCATTCTTTCTTCCATCGCTCTCCTCATTCTTTCTTCCATTTCTCTTCCCATTCCTTCTTCCATCTCTCTCCTCATTCTTTTTCCCATTTCTTTCCTCATTCATTCTTCCGACATGCCCTAACTGTGGTGGTCATCTGACTTTTTGTTTGTGTATTCGTTACTCCAACTACTGAGACATTGTTTTCGATGAAAGGTTACATGATTGTACTACATGAGTTGCATTCAGGGTTACTAGTATGTATTCTAGCAAAGCTGAGAGAATGTATTTTAACTAATATGACAAAAAAACAACAGTAATGGGTGAAAATAAGGAAATAGCGAATTTGTTACCATTTTGCACGTTGACCAATCTCCAGTTAACTACGGAATACCAACTCCCAAGAACCACATTTTCTGAACTCTTAAAAACGCATAACTTGCAGCCTTGCCTTGATAAAGGATTATCTGAAGAAGTGACAAAATCACTAAACTGCAAATATTATGATTTGACCGAATTAAACGAGTAAATACACATAACAGAAGGACTAATAACTGTTATCCATATCAACTTACAAAGCTCTTTCAAAAACTACAATCTACTTAAAGCACATATTGACTCTATAAATATAAAATTTGATGTAATTGCGATCACTGAGGCAGGGATGAATAACCAAGATAGATGAGCGAATATATTCAAAGAATATAATTTCTACTATCATGGACCACTAGATAACAATAAAAGCGGAGTTGCTGTTTATATTAAGAAAGACGTGTACGTCCAAGAACGATTTGACTTAACGCTGTGTCATAATCCTAGGTTGGACAATTTGTGGCTTGAAATAATTAAAGAGGGAGTCAGTTTTGTGATTGGCAATATGTATAGACATCCAAACTATAACACACACGTTATCTCTGATCTTATTGGATCAAACTTGTCTATTATCAAGCAGGAAGGTAACATTTGTATTATATGTGGTGATGTAAATATTGATCTTTTACAACAGGACTCGTGTCAAACTAAGATATACATGGATACGTTAATGAGGGAAAATATGTTACCATGTATCACACTGCCTACAAGAATAACAGATCACTCTGCAACTCTCATTGATCATATGAATATATATCGACCTTTAAAGTTCATGAAAACTGATATAATTTCAGGAAACCTGTTTGTAGATATATCAGACCATTTACCCAACTTCATCATTATAAAAGGTGTATCCAAATCTCATGACACCAATGACAGACCTAAACTGAGAATATATAGTGAAAATAATATTTCTAATTTTAATCGGGAACTGGAGAATATAAACTGGGACAATATTATGACATGTAAGGACACGGATGAATGTTATGATATGTTTGTAACCAAATACGACACCATTTTCCAAAAATGTTTCCCACTTACCAGAATGTCAATTAAACGCTTCAAGGACAAAAAGTGGATGACTAAAGGCATTAGAAATAGTATTTTAACAAAGACTAGGTTGTATAAGAAATATATCAATAGACCAAATGAATACGATAAAACAGAATACCGACAGTATAAGAATAAACTTACAACTATCATACGGCAGGCGGAGAAATCATATTACAGTAGCTTACACTCACAAGCAAAACAATCAACCAAGGAATTATGGAAGACATATGCGGAACTTGTGAATAAGGACAAAAGGAACATTACAAAGATGGTCATCAATCATATAGAATTTAACGACAACGAAAGTATTGCTAATGCAATGAACCAATATTTCGCTACTGTAGGTAAAGAATTGTCAAAGACATATACTCAGGGAAACGAATATAGACAATTTCTATCTGACCCGATACACAATACCATGTTCCTGTCACCAGTTTGTCAACAAGAAATGATCAATGAAATTAACAAGCTAGCTAATTCTAATGTATCAGGTATTGATAATTTCCCTTCAAAAAATTTCAAATTGTCATGCAATTTCATTTGTAAACCTCTGATTTACATTTGTAATTTGTCGTTCTCCGAAGCCACGGTACCACGAGCATTAAAGGTGTCAAAAGTAATACCTATATTTAAGAAAGGATCAAGGTGTGAACCATCCAACTATCGACCAATTAGTCTGATGAGTGTATTCAATAAAATCCTTGAAAAGTTAATGTTGAAGAGGTTATTAGACTTTATGGATAAAAATGACGTTTTGTCCAAATATCAATTTGGATTTCGTAAAGATCATTCGACTACGTTAGCGATTATTGAAATTCTAAAAAAAATATTAGAAATTCTCTTGAAAATGGCGAATTAGTTGTTGGGGTATACCTTGATGTATGTAAATTGTTTAGACATTATTTAAGAGATAGACAGCAATGTGTTAGCATTAATGGCACAGTTTCAGAATATGCTCATGTTCAAACTGGCGTTCCGCAGGGCTCCATCTTAGGGCCAGTGTTATTTCTATTATATATTAATGATATATCGAGTGCTGTGGATCACGTATCTTTGCGATTGTTTGTTGACGATACTAACTTGTTCATTACTGGAATGGATGTCAATGATACTGTGTATACGGCTATGGAGAAGTTAGAATCGCTTAGTGTCTGGTTCCGGTACAATCAACTAACTCTAAACTTGAGTAAGACATGTTATACAATCTTCAGTAGACATATGGAACGTGAAGTCGCGCCATTGTTGTTGAAGGGCCAACGCATTGAACGGGTTAACTCTGCCAAATATCTGGGTATATATCTAGACTGTAAGCTGTCATGGTCGGAACATATTAAGGAACTTTGTTCAAAGGTGTCTAAGTTATCAGGTTTATTTTATCACATGGCCTCGTTCATAAATGCCGATATGGTCAGGCAATTATATTATGCCTATGTATTTCCCCATATTAATTATGGGATTGAATTATATGGATCGGCTTGTAAAACTAACTTATCTAAAATACAAGTTTTACAAAATTTATTACTTAAAACATTAGCAAAACGTCACCGCCGTGACAGTACCACAGCATTGCATAGGGAACTTAATTTACTTAAGTTCAGGAACTATTTAAACTAAATGTTCTAATATTTGTGTATAAACAGCGTACGAATCAACTTCCTAGTCTATTCCACCAATTTTACCAATGTAATAGTGACTTCATGATCAGAAGTTCCAGACAGGAGAACAATTTATATATACCTAGATGTAATTATAGAACTGGAGAGAACTCTTTGAAAGTAATAGGGGCTCGTCTTTGGAATAAACTACCTGGAGACATTAAACATTCGAAAACGCTAAATATGTTTAAGCATAAAGCCAGGAGCTTTATAATTGGCATTAACTAAAGTTTAAGTCTAATTACATATTGTAAGAAATTCGCTTGTGAATTTTGTCTTATATTGGTACAACATGTCTAGCTTCAATTTACAAAAGTCGGTAACCTGAAGCCATTGCAATTGAATGCATTGTATAACCTTTATATACGTAATATTATGTATGTGGGAGTACACTATATGAGTATGATTTAATTAGCTACCAGCTCGATAAGTTATACTTCTCTAGTAGCCATCTCATCTGTGTTACATTGCTCTTGAATTGTGCAGTGTATTATCTGGATAAGGAAATAAATTTACATTACTTTACTTTACTTTACTTTACTTTACAAAGTTATCTGTTGTAAGTAAATTACAATCGGGATCTAGATTCTGCAATGCAGCATTACAAGTTTCATAATCACGAACGTCACCTAAGGTAGTACTACGTAAATGGCTCATAGGATTGAAATGGAGTATATACATACACATTCACATGGAACAAAATAATGCTTCTATAATTGCATGTAACATTTACAAACAGTTTTATAACAAATAACGTTGTGTGACATATGTTAAGTTGCAGTAGGTTAGTTAGAATACATGATATATATTGATAAAACATAGCAATAAAGTAAAATATTTGAGTAATCAAATAAGACACGAAACATACGTAGAATACGAAGGTGTGCATGAAAGAGTCCATGAATGGTACAGTCCCTATGTGAACAAGCACCATGATAGGTCGACTAGAGATACAAAATATCCACCGTGACTTCGGTCAATGTCCAACGCAATTACAGTGCATTTAGTTCATCTTCCCGACTGACGGTTTTGATTGTTCCCTTTAGGTCATTCATGACAATTCTTCCGTCGTACGACCAACAGTCGGGAATCTTGTGCTGTTTCTTTAATGACCGGCACAAGAACAGTAGTCTTGTTTTCTTCTGGGTGAGGTCTTCCGATATGTAGACACTTGATCGTTTAGTGCGTAGCCGTTTTCGAGCTTTAATGAAGTCATCCTTCGATTTATAGTCTTTGAACTGGACTGTAATTTGGCGCGAGTGGTTTGTGTTTGTAGCGGATGTTCCGGGCCCAATTCTATGGGCTCTGTTGATATGGTTCACTGTTAATGGCACGTCCATATCGACAAACAAGTCAGTGATAATCTTATCAAGTTGTTCGCCGTCTTTGTTTTCCTCTATTCCTGTGATGCGCACTGAGGACCGACGGTTGTACTGCTCCAGATTGTCAACAGCTTGTTCAAGTTGTTCGATCCGTGCGTCCTTGGCTGTCAACTCCTTTTCTAGATCACTAAGCCTTCTGTTTATTTTGTCAGCACCTACTGTAGCAATCCGGGTAGCGAGGTCCGCGATTACGTCTTCGTCACCTAACGCTAGCTTGAGTTGTTGGTTGCTATGTATGGAGGAAGGAGACGGCTTCGTAGACATGTGGGCAAGCTTTGTAGGAAGAGAAGATCTGTTTATGAATGATGGGCTACATCTGACAGGAAAAGGAGCAGCAGTTCTAGGGAGCGAATTCATTAGGTGCATAGATGAAGGTTCAGGCACAGTTGAGTATTTAAACTAGATGCACCAGGGGATACATAGAACCACCTCAAAGAAATAGTACAACCAAATATACAAGGAAAGGTTCACCAAATACCCATAAAAAAGAACTTAGACGTGTATACTTAAATGCCAGAAGCATACTAAATAAAAGAAGCGATTTAGACATAATGATAGCGGATATAGACCGCGATATAATAGGCACCACAGATTCATAGGCACATGAAGACATTGTAGATGCTGAGTTAGCTCCATCGGGTTATGCCATGTTTACAAAGGACATACAAGAGAGAAGGGAAGGCGGAGTCATTCTGTATATTAAATAATTTATACTGACATATGAAGTACAAATGTAAAACTGCACAACGCAATAAAGGAGATTAGTAAAGGAGAATGTGATACAATGGGTGATTTTAATCACGGAAATATTCAGTGTAAATCACTAGAGAGTGTTGATGGTGATAACCAACAGTTTCTGCTCCTAATACGGGACTGGTTCCTTACCCAAAATGTTTTGGAACCTACCAGAGGTGGGAATGTGTTGGATTTAGTGTTCTCTTCTCAAACCGAATTACTTGATAATGTTAAAATACGTGAACCTTTGGGATTTAGTGACCATAACCAGATCCATTTTAGTGTAAAAGGGAATAATAGTAAAAAGCGATGGAGGAGAAACTTTAACAAAGGAAAATATAAACAGATGAGAAAATATTTAGCACATATAGATTAGACTACCTTAATGAAGGACAAGGCAGCAACATAATTATGAACCATTTTGAAAGATGAGATTTAGGGCATTATTGAAAAAATTGTTACCCTAAAAGGCAAGGGGAACGATCTAGGAAGAAACACCTATCAAAAGAAGCTATACGAAAGATTGCCTATAAACAAATTATGTGGAGAGTTTACAGAAACACAGGACATATTGAAGACTATATAAGAACTACAAAAGCGCCCTTAACCTAGCTACTACCGAAATTATAAAACCCAAACGAACTTTTGAGCACAAATTGGCGAATGATATAAAAAAAAATTATAGCAAGAGTTTCTACACTTATGTAAGGAGTAAACAGATGGTTCGAGATGAGGTGGAACCACTAGAAAACAGTGCAGGAACCGTAATATATGATGGGTTTCAATTGGCAGAGGCCCTGAACGAATATTTCAGCCCAGTTTTTACCACAGAAGATATACGTTCATTGCCATTAACAGTTACTAAATTTGAGGGGGATAAATCAAATAAATTAGGGCAGTTGGTTGTTACTCCTGAAATGATATCAAAGAAAATTAAGATGATGAAAGAAAACAAATCACCTGGAATTGACAGGATACCACCAAAACTGGTAAACGAAATTGTAGACCAAATGAGTCCACCACTTGCTATATTCTGTAACTTGTCACTTAAAGAGGGAATCGTTCCACTAGAATGAAAAGAAGCAAACATTACACCATTATTTATAAAGGGATGGAGTAACAAGACAGATAATTACAGACCAGTGAGCTTAACATCAGTTTTACGTAAATTATTACAAACGCTTATCAGAGACCACATGGTGGAATTCCTTATAAAACACAAATTAATATATGAATCTCAACATGGGTTGCTAAAAGCTATGTCTTGTCTAACCAATATCTCTCTTATTTTTTTAGAAGAAATGACAAACAGGCTAGATGATTGGTCACCAGTGGATGTTGCTACTGAGATTTTCAGAAAGCATTTGATAAAGTGCCACATCAAAGATTATTACTTAAACTAAAAGCCCATGGCATCGGGGATGCTGTGATCAGTTGGATACAAACACTCTAGACAGACAGTAGACAGGGAGTAATAGCAGAGGGGGAGATTTCAAACTGGAAACCGGTTTTGAGTGGAGTGCCACAGGGGTCGGTATTTGGATTTATATTATTCTTGATATATATAAATGATTTGGATGATGATGTATCAAACAAAGCACTGAAATTCGTGAACGATACAAAAGTGTTCAGAACAGATAAAACATGTGTAGATAAACACACTTTACAGGATGATCAAGCCAAATTGGTCAAAAAGTTCAGAAAAATGGCAAATACTATTGAATTTGGGAAGTGTAAATTCATCCACATAGGACATTGAAATGTGAACAAATAATACATAATGGGGGCTACTATATTAGGTAAAACTGTAAAAGAAAAAAACTTAGGAGTTACAGTTAGTGCTGACATGACACTTTCGGAGCAATGTGGAATTGCTGCTTCAAACGGTAACCAAATACTAGGGCTAATTAGGAGAAATATCACATATTATAAGGAGAAACAGCTAATTGTACCACTGTACAAATCAATAGTTAGGCCACATTTGGAATACTGTATACAAGCAAGGAGGCCATATCGTAAGAAGGACATAGATTAGCTAGAAAGAATGCAACGAAGAGCAACTAAGCTGATTCCTGAACTGAAAGATCTTGGTTATGAAAGACGCCTATTAGAATGTGGGTTGACAACACTAGAGACCAATAGACTAAGAGGAGACCAAATATACGTTTTTAAGATATTAAATGGTTATGAGGGTATTGATAGAAATATTTTCTTCAAACTGAAATAAGGCAGTATAACCAGAGGCAGCATCAGTCAAGGAACAATGTATGTTGGATATGAGAAATTACTCATTCTCTCAGAGGACAATAAATGACTGGAACAAATTATCTGATGATGGTGTTAATGCTAGCAATGTGAATAAAATAAAATTGACAGCTATCTGGCGATGGCGTGTTATACGTAGGTGGAAAATTGTAGGACTCTCGATAAGCCTAAGGCTTCATTGTCAACATGCTGTCTAGAGCTTACAGCTCTAGTAGGCAATCTTGTAAAAAAAATTTAATCTTGTTAAATCTTATTAAAGGATTAAACCCTGATTGTGTGAGCTGTTAGTGCCGTAGCAACGGACGGCGAAGCGCAACGTTGGCAGAAAGCGGCCAGCGACAACGCCCAGAAACTGGTTATAAAGACGTCGAATTTTGATGGTTAGAACTTTAAATAATTTCAGCGGCCTGATTTTGCATTATAATTATTAGCTGAACATTAACATACAAGTATATTTAATTCAAGCGTAGACAGAACTGTTTCTATCTTACGCTCTGCCTCTCGGAACGTACGCGTAAATGTGTAAACAAAACACATGAAAGCCGACCGGCATCTCCTGGTTAGTTGTCGCGTAGAATATAAATTGTATCACGCAGATTCGCAAACAGAAATTATATACCCTGCTCGCAGCACCAATATTGTACACAGCACTTACTTGGGCAGGCACAATGTGCATACACGCGAATCAGATCAACGGGTCTCAGGGGACGAACGATCACAGCGGGGGCAATTCAGACTGGTAGCTATTGTGTGGCATGGGTATTTATAGGGCGGGTGTGTATTGTTGGTGAGTAACACAGTCTTACCGTGAATGTGTACTATTTAGGATGAAACCGGACTATTTGCATAGGTGCTCCGCACTACAATGCCACCAACAACACATTGTTTGTACACAAACACCCACACACACGCACACGCACACGCACACACACACGCACCCACGCACACACCCACACACCCACACACCCACACACCCCCACACCCACACACCCACACACCCACTCACCCACACACCCACACACCCACACCCACACACCCACACACAAACAAACACACACACCCACACACACCCACACACAAACACACACACGCACACCCACAAATACACACACACATACACACACATCTGTATATATATATATATTATTACTATCAATAGTATGGTGTTTCATGGACAGATGAATAAAACATCGGCTATCGTCTACCGAAGTTTTACTCATCTGTCCATGAAACACCATACTACTGATAGTAATAATCAGAACATTCCGAACATTGAGGTATTTGAAGGCTGCATTTTCTGCTGTAGGAGCAACGCACTCAAGGTGGAGGTTTACTTCAAAGAACTCGACTACCAAGAGATTGTGACGACTCCATCGTACGAGGTAGGTGTACATTGTGTCATTCGCACGCACACACGCACGCACACACATACATGCACATTACGGAAATTCGCTAAACTGAGTACGATACAGATATAAAAAAACGGAATATATATGAGATCTCGCATTGTATCAGTGATGTGTGTTCGAAGGAAGTTTTCAGCAGCCTATTGTCCAATAAACTATATATTATGATCTACATTACTCTATCCTTGATATCTGTGAGCGCACCGTTTCTTGTGTTGATGACGTTGAACATTAATGTTCTGCCTGTAGGTTTCAGACTTGCTGTCGGACCTGGGTGGACAGGCCGGACTCTGGCTCGGGGTGTCCGTTATCGCCTTCTTCGAGTTCTTTGAACTACTGTATGATGTCATCTCTGTCGCTGTTGTGCGTCAACTAAGCATGTGCAATGGTATCCGCGTGAGCACAGTGACAAAATCATAGACTAAGCGACGGATCCACGGCGGCGACGGGACAGACACGCAGCAACCCGGCGAACAATGAGACCATGTACGTTTGTGAGAATCGACCCGACTTCAACAGCTTGGCTCAATAATCACGTTTGTTAACATATGACATTCGAACATCGACATTGCTTATTATGGCTGGGTCCGCCAACCACATTATTCGCATTTATCGCATTTACATCAATAGGGTCTGTAAGTGTTTCATGATACATGACCAGATTCCGCGCTAGTGGAGCCGACTGGCGACAGGAAGTAACTCGGCGCCTGCTTAGGAATAGGATGTTTTTTGTTTTGGGGTGTAATTACATGAATGACATATAAAGACTCATCATATTTCTGGTTTCAGACTGATAAAATAAAATTAAAGCGATCGGGGAAGTTTTGTAAGTAAACATTTTACGGTAATCGTTTTAGCGGTGGTTATAGATGGATACCTATAATACAGCCTGGGTGACGACATTACGTAAGGCTGATAAAATGCACGTTGACCCTGAACATAATTACCTACAACAGTTTCCCCACCGCATTAACTGCCTAGGAAATCAGAACAGTGTTAACGAGATCGGTTGTATATATCTCATGTGGCTGATGTCTCCCCGAATGAAGCACAAACTGCCTTACGTCAAGTTACGACGTAAATACATCGCCCGAGCAATATTACGTGCACCGACTTATAACAAACGCTAAACTCGATTACTGTAACATTGTCACTTACACAACTTATCCCACCTGTTTGATTTCTTTCCGTCAGTCGGAAACAGGAACATTCATCAGTCTCCTGTGTCATTCCTGCTAGTATACCCCAAATGAAAATACGTATCCTATTCCCTATGCAGACGACAGCCCAACGGATGTCTCCAGGTGACTCCAAAGTGAAAACGAGGCGCGATACTTACAGGTCCTATTTTCATTCCAAGCACTTTATACCCAAGAGACGTAGTGATACAATATTATATGTGTGTAAAGTAGAATAACGTTTTGTAAGTTGAGGGCTGGAACCCGTACATGACTGCCAGAGTGTGTTAATACGATGACGATATAAACGCACGACATGCCATTAAATATTTGTGTTCGCCCGTAAATGGTTATCCTGAAACTATGTGCACAAGATGGATGATAGGATGAGATTAGGTGTAAAACTAAATCTTCATGTCGAAGGAGGTTGTGATGAAGATGATCTATACGCAGTCATTATCAACACTACCTTGTGCTAATAATGTAATGCTACACACCCGCCATGTCGTTCGAATTTCCAGCTAACAATATCTATTATAATTCAGATTTGCATCTGCTGTAAATCATGTCATAAGAACGTGTATTATTGTATTCGTTACACAATTATCGACTGAAAAATGTAGTTCGAAGAGCAAATGCATTTGATAATCTTAAATAAGCAGATCTCCGACAAAATGATGCTAATCTTGAGTGGTCGTTTGTATATTTAATAGTCGGTAGACGGCGACACTCGAGCAGACTGTGAATTATATAGGCTGGTTTGTTATAATTTCATTAATTATCGTTTGATATATTGAACACATTATTATGTTATTGTTATTCAATTTGACATATAGTTAACTGTTAATATATTCTGTATCTACCGTTTTGAAAGGGGAAAGCACTTCATAAGCACTAAACTTCTGCTTTCTCATTTTACACAATAATTGTAACTTCAACTAAGGTAGGACAAATCATACAATGATATTCTGTAAATAAAATATATTGTATTACTGTATAAATGCACACCAGTGTCACCTCCTATTGATTCTGATACTAAAACATGGTTTGAGGGGTGACTGTTGCCTCCAAAACGGAAGTTCCCATCCAGAACTTAGAACGTGACTTTGTATCCAGATTAGTATGTTCTGGTATTGCTCACAACATCCAACCTGGGAGAGGACAACGACTATTTACAGTTAGTTGATATCTTCTGTCATAGTCAGCGCCACATACTGCAATAGTAATAGCACGTATTTTTCCAAAGTGGTCCCACAGTTGAATGGAGTCTTTTCTAGGCACAGATCATGTTGTATCTGTGAAACGAAAACTATTACTCTCTAAGCAGAAGCGTTTGGTTATCAGCACGTCTATATCCAAAACGCGACTCCTGGAACAGGAGCTATTCGATTCTTGAACCCATGATAGTGGAGCGACTCCTGGAGCAAGAGCTATTGGATTCGAACCCGTGATAGTGGAGTGACTCCTGGAACAAGAGCTATTGGATTCTGTAACCCGTGATAGTGGAGCGACTCCTGGAGCAAAAGCTATTCGATTCTGGAACCCGTGATAGTGGAGCGACTCCTGGAGTAAGAGTTATTGGATTCGAACCCGTGATAGTGGAGCGACACCTGGAACAAGAGCTATTGGATTTTGTAAATCGTGATAGTGGTGCGACTCCTGGAGCAAGGGCTATTCGATTCTGGAACCCGTGATAGTGGAGCGACTCCTGGAGCAAGAGCTATTGGATTCGAACACGTGATAGTGGAGCGACTCCTGGAACTAGAGCTATTGGATTCTGTAATCCGTGATAGTGGAGCAACTCCTGGAGCAAGAGCTATTGGATTCGAACCCGTGATAGTGGAGCGACTCCTGGAACAAGAGCTATTGGATTCTGTAACCCGTGATAGTGGAGCGCTACTGACTATGGACTGCCTGTATGGTTAGGTATAATAGGTATACTAATTCAAAGTGGTGTCACACATTCCAATGGCTCAGCGTTTGCTACATTTAATTATGGTAAAGCACACTTATCTCCAAACTGTCTTGCTCTACCCTCTGCCAGATTGTGCCTTTCCAGTAATCGACTAGTTTGTCCCTCCTCCGTCTCGCCGGTCTTTCTCTAGATTGTTTCCCTTCGTAAGGTGTCCATGTAGTTATACGCGATGTCCATCGGTTATTTCGTAGTCTACTTATGTGCCCTGCCCATGTCTACTTTTAACTTCTGATTTCTTCTATCACATCTATGACCTTTGTTTTGTTTCTTACCTAGATGTTTGTTTTTTCTTCCCGATATGTGATGTTTAAGATACTTCTTTTTATTTTTGTTTGTGGGGCTGCTAACTTATTGTTTGCTACGTTGGTGAGTATTCATGATTCCCTGCCGTATGTCAACTCATGCTTACAGGAAGTACGCATGAGTTTGAGTCTTGTATGTTCAAGCAAGTTCCAAAGTTACCTTAGAAGATGTCGCGGTGTTTGACGAATGCCCCCAAGCCGGCAACGATTCTTCTTTGAATCTCCTTGTCTTGGTTTTTGTCTCTGATGCTGTATCGCTGTCCCAGGTGGTTTTCAACGTTCTCTATCTGCATATATATATATATTGGTTTTTCGTTTTCTACCATCACTTTTGTGTTCGAAATGTTCATTTTCACACCTTGTTTTTCATTTTCATCAGCTAACTCCTGCAGCATTTTTTGTAGTGTTTGCGGTGTAGTAGCGCTTATGAATATGTTGTCGGTGAAGCGAAGACGGCTTGTTTCTTTCATTTCTCTTCCCATTCTTTTTTCTATTTCTTTCCTCATTCATTCTTCCGTTACTCTCTTCATTCTTTCATCTCTCTCTCTCCTCATTCTTTCTTCCATATCTCTCCCCATTCTTCCTTACATCTCTCTTCCCATTCTTTCTTCCATTTCTCTCCCCATTCTTATCTCCATCTCTCTTCCCATTCTTTCTTCCATCCCTCTCCTCATCCTTTCTTCCATTTCTCTCCCCAATCTTTTACCTCTCTCCTTTTTCTTTCTTCCATTTCTCTTCCCATTCCTTCTTCCATCTCTCTCCTCATTCTTTCTTCCATTTTCCTTCCCATTCTTTCTTCCATTTCTCCTCCCATTCTTTTTTCCATTTCTTTCCTCATTCATTCTTCCGTTACTCTCTTCATTCTTTCATCTCTCTCTCCTCATTCTTTCTTCCATCTCTATCCCCATTCTTCCTTCCATCTCTCTTCCCATTCTTTCTTCAATTTCTCTCTCCATTCTTTCTTCCATTTCTCTTTCCATTCTTTCTTCCATCTCTCTCCTCATTCTTTCTTCCATATCTCTCCCCATTCTTCCTTCCATCTCTATCCTCATTCGTTCGTCCATTTCTCTTCCCATTCTTTCTTCCATCTCTCTCCTCATTCTTTCTTCCATTTGTCTTCCCATTCCTTCCTCCATCTCTCTCTTCATTCTTTCTTCCATTTCTCTTCCCATTCTTTTTTCCATTTCTTTCCTCATTCCTTCTTCCGTTACTGTCTTCAATCTTTCATCTCTCTCTTCTCATTCTTTCTTCCACATTTCTTTCCATTCTTCCTTCCATCTCTTCCCTTTCTTTCTTCCATTTCTCTCACCATTCTTTACTCCACCTCTCTTCCCATTCTATCTTACATCCCTCTCCTCATCCTTTCTTCCATTTCTCTCCCCATTCTTTCATCTCTATCGTTATTCTTTTTTCTATTTCTCTACTCATTCTTTCTTCCATTTCTCTTCCCATTCTTTCTTCTCTCTCTCCTCATTCTTTTTTCCATTTCTTTCCTCATTCATTCTTCCGTTACTCTCTTCATTCTTTCATCTCTCTCTCCTCATTCTTTCTTCCATCTCTATCCCCATTCTTCCTTCCATCTGTCTTCCCATTCTTTCTTCAATTTCTCTCTCCATTCTTTCTTCCATTTCTCTTTCCATTCTTTCTTCCATCTCTCTCCTCATCATTTCTTCCATCTCTATCCCCATTCTTCCTTCCATCTCTCTTCCCATTCTTTCTTCCATCTTTCTCCTCATTCTTTCTTCCATCTCTTTCCTCATTCTTTCTTCCATTTCTCTTCCCATTCTTTCTTCCATCTCTCTCCTCATTCTTTCTTCCATCGCTCTCCTCATTCTTTCTTCCATTTCTCTTCCCATTCCTTCTTCCATCTCTCTCCTCATTCTTTTTCCCATTTCTTTCCTCATTCATTCTTCCATTACTCTCTTCACTCTTTCTTCCATCTCTCTCCCCAAAGTCACCCATTATGTAACACTGTTTATTATCAAACTTATAGATATTCTGAGAAAGAAATAATGTTTGTATTACGTGGTCAATAGACAACACCTACAGTTGTTTTGTTATTGCATGTGTTAGACTGAGTCTGGATTTCAATAAAACGCATTCCAAATACTCAGTTATTATACTTATTTCTGGTAATTCAGTACACTCAAGGGATTTATGAACACCTCCCTTCTTGGAAGGCCTGGTCAAATGTATACTTTTGTACTCTGGCAATTCATATTTAACAAGATTTAACAAGATTGCCACCCAGAGAATTAACTCTAGGTGGCAGGTGGACAAGGAAGCCCTTTGGCTTATCGAGAGAGTCCAACCCTTTTATTTATGTGTATCCCGCCCTTCTGAGGTATGTGTCGATTTTATTTTTAAATATATTCACGCTACTAGCACCAACACAATCAGCAGATAATCTGTTACATTCATTTACAGTCCTTTGTGAAAATTAGAACTTTCTTATACCTAATCTACACTGCTCCTTTGCTAATGTAACTTCACGTCCCTAGTCCTTCTATCTTTCTTAACTGACAAAAAAATATTTCTATCAATATTTTCATAACCATTTATTATTTTAAACACTTCTATCTGATCTCCTCTCAATCTCCTGGTCTCTAGTGTTGTTAAACCACATTCGTTTAGGCGAATTTCATAACTAAGAACTATAGATCAAGATTATCATTATGTAACCAAGTTTCGCTTGGACCGATGACCGAGAACCTGTTATCGTTCAGTGACAAGAAATCATCCAATTTCCCAAAGTTCTTTGGGAAGCTTCGGATATGTAAATGCATAAGTGAAAATTCGTCATCAGAGATATTATTTCTTTTTATAACTCCATTAATGTCATCCTCAAGATAATATTTAGTATTTACAAAGTTATCTGTTGTAAGTAAATTACAATCGTGATCTAGATTCTGCATTGCAGCATTACCAGTTTCATAATCACGTACGTCACTGGCTCATAGGATTGAAATGGTGTATATACATACACATTCACATGGTACAAAATAATGCTTCTATAATTGCATGTAACATTTACAAACAGTTTTATAACAAATAACGTTGTGTGACATATGTTAAGTTGCAGTAGGTTAGTTAGAATACATGATATATATTGATAAAACATAGCAATAAAGTATAATATATGAGTAATCAAATAAGACACGAAACATACGTAGAATACGAAGGTGTGCATGAAAGAGTCCATGAATGGTACAGTCCCCATGTGAACAAACACCATGATAGGTCGACTAGAGATACAAAATATCCACCGTGACTTCGGTCAATGTCCAACGCAATTACAGTGCATTTAGTTCATCTTCCCGACTGACGGTTTTGATTGTTCCCTTTAGGTCATTCATGACAATTCTTCCGTCGTACGACCAACAGTCGAGAATCTTGTGCTGTTTCTTTATTGACCGGCACAAGAACAGTAGTCTTGTTTTCTTCTGGGTGAGGTCTTCCGATATGTAGACACTTGATCGTTTAGTGCGTAGCCGTTTTCGAGCTTTAATGAAGTCATCCTTCGATTTATAGTCTTTGAACTGGACTGTAATTTGGCGCGAGTGGTTTCTGTTTGTAGCGGATGTTCCGGGCCCAATTCTATGGGCTCTGTTGATATGGTTCACTGCTAATGGCACGTCCATATCGACAAACAAGTCAGTGATAATCTTATCAAGTTGTTCGCCGTCTTTGTTTTCCTCTATTCCTGTGATGCGCACTGAGGACCGACGGTTGTACTGCTCCAGATTGTCAACAGCTTGTTCAAGTTGTTCGATCCGTGCGTCCTTGGCTGTCAACTCCTTTTCTAGATCACTAAGCCTTCTGTTTATTTTGTCAGCACCTACTGTAGCAATCCGGGTAGCGAGGTCCGCGATTACGTCTTCGTCACCTAACACTAGCTTGAGTTAATGGTTGCTATGTATGGAGGAAGCAGACGGCTTCGTAGACATGTGGGCAAGCTTTGTAGGAAGAGAAGATCTGTTTATGAATGATGGGCTACATCTGACAGGAAAAGGAGCAGCAGTTCTAGGGAGCGAATTCATTAGGTGCAAAGATGAAGGTTCAGGCACAGTTGTGTATTTAAACTAGATGCACCGGGGGATACATAGAACCACCTCAAAGAAATAGTACAACCAAATATACAAGGAAAGGTTCACCAAATACCCATAAAAAAGAACTTAGACGTGTATACTTAAATGCCAGAAGCATACTAAATAAAAGAAGCGATTTAGACATCATGATAGCGGATATAGACCGCGATATAATAGGCACCACAGATTCATAGGCACATGAAGACATTGTAGATGCTGAGTTAGCTCCATCGGGTTATGCCATGTTTACAAAGGACATACAAGAGAGAAGGGAAGGCGGAGTCATTCTGTATATTAAATAATTTATATTGACATATGAAGTACAAATGTAAAACTGCACAACGCAATAAAGGAGATTAGTAAAGGAGAATGTGATACAATGGGTGATTTTAAACACGGAAATATTCAGTGTAAATCACTAGAGAGTGTTGATGGTGATAACCAACAGTTTCTGCTTCTAATACGGGACTGGTTCCTTACCCAAAATGTTTTGGAACCTACCAGAGGTGGGAATGTGTTGGATTTAGTGTTCTCTTCTCAAACCGAATTACTTGATAATGTTAAAATACGTGAACCTTTGGGATTTAGTGACCATAACCAGATCCATTTTAGTGTAAAAGGGAATAATAGTAAAAAGCGATGGAGGAGAAACTTTAACAAAGGAAAATATAAACAGATGAGAAAATATTTAGCACATATAGATTAGACTACCTTAATGAAGGACAAGACAGCAACATAATTATGAACCATTTTGAAAGATGAGATTGAGGGCATTATTGAAAAAATTGTTACCCTAAAAGGCAAGGGGAACGATCTAGGAAGAAACACCTATCAAAAGAAGCTATACGAAAGATTGCCTATAAACAAATTATGTGGAGAGTTTACAGAAACACAGGACATATTGAAGACTATATAAAAACTACAAAAGCGCCCTTAACCTAGCTACTACCGAAATTATAAAACCCAAACGAACTTTTGAGCACAAATTAGCGAATGATATAAAAAAAAATGATAGCAAGAGTTTCTACACTTATGTAAGGAGTAAACAGAAGGTTCGAGATGAGGTGGAACCACTAGAAAACAGTGCAGGAAATGTAATATATGATGGGTTTCAATTGGCAGAGGCCCTGAACAAATATTTCAGCCCAGTGTTTACCACAGAAGATATACGTTCATTGCCATTACCAGTTACTAAATTTGAGGGGGATAAATCAAATAAATTAGGGCAGTTGGTTGTTACTCCTGTAATGATATCAAAGAAAATTAAGATGATGAAAGAAAACAAATCAACTGGAATTGACGGGATACCACCAAAACTGTTAAACGAAATTGTATACCAAATCAGTACACCACTTGCTATATTCTGTAACTTGTCACTTAAAGAAAGAGGGAATCGTTCCACTAGAATGGAAAGAAGCAAACATTACACCATTATTTATAAAGGGATGGAGTAACAAGACAGATAATTACAGAACAGTGAGCTTAACATCAGTTTTACGTAAATTATTACAAACGCTTATCAGAGACCACATGGTGGAATTCCTTATAAAACACAAATTAATAAATGAATCTCAACATGGGTTGCTAAAAGCTAGGTCTTGTCTAACCAATATCTCTCTTATTTTTTTATAGAAGAAATGACAAACAGGGTAGATGATGGGTCACCAGTGGATGTTGCCTACTGAGATTTTCAGAAAGCATTTGATAAAGTGCCACATCAAAGATTATTACTTAAACTAAAAGCCCATGGCATAGTGGATGCTGTGATCAGTTGGATACAAACACTTTAGACAGACAGTAGACAGGGAGTAATAGCAGAGGGGGAGATTTCAAACTGGAAACCGGTTTTGAGTGGAGTGCCACAGGGGTCGGTATTTGGATTTATATTATTCTTGATATATATAAATGATTTGAATGATGATGTATCAAACAAAGTACTGAAATTCGTGAACGATACAAAAGTGTACAGAACAGATAAAACATGTGTAGATAAACACACTTTACAGGATGATCAAGCCAAATTGGTCAAAAAGTGTTCCGAAAAATGGCAAATATTATTGAATTTGGGAAGTGTAAATTCATCCACATAGGACATTGAAATGTGAACAAATAATACATAACGGGGGATACTATATTAGGTAAAACTGTAAAAGAAAAAAACTTAGGAGTTACAGTTAGTGCTGACATGACAGTTTCGGAGCAATATGGAATTGCTGCTTCAAACGGTAACCAAATACTAGGGCTAATTAGGAGAAATATCACATATTATAAGGAGAAACAGCTAATTGTACCACTGTACAAATCAAGAGTTAGGCCACATTTTGAATACTGTATACAAGCAAGGAGGCCATATCGTAAGAAGGACATAGATAAGCTAGAAAGAATGCAACGAAGAGCAACTAAGCTGATTCCTGAACTGAAAGATCTTGGTTATGAAAGACGTCTATTAGAATGTGGGTTTACAACACTAGAGACCAATATACTAAAAGGAGACCAAATATACGTTTATAAGATATTGAATGGTTATGAGGGTATTGATAGAAATATTTTCTTCAAACTGAAATAAGGCAGTATAACCAGAGGCAGCTTCAGTCAAGGAACAATGTATGTTGGATATGAGAAATTACTCATTCTCTCAGAGGAAAATAAATGACTGGAACAAATTATCTGATGATGGTGTTAATGCTAGCAATGTGAATAAAATAAAATTGACAGTTATCTGGCGATGGCGTGTTATATGTAGGTGGAAAAATTTTGGACTCTCGATTAGCCTAAGGCTTCATTATCCACATGCTGTCTGGAGCTTACAGCTCTAGTAGGCAATCTTGTTATTTTTTTTTTAAATCTCGTTAAATCTTATTAAAGGGTTAAACCCTGATCGTGTCAGCTGGTAGTGGCGTAGCAACGGACGGCGAAAAGCAACGTTGGCTGAAAGCGGCCAGCGACAACGCCCAGAAACTGGTTATAAAGACGTCGAATTTTGATGGTTAGAACTTTAAGTAATTTCAGCGGTCTGATTTTGCATTATAATTATTAGCTGAACATTAACTTACAAGTATATTTAATTCAAGCGTAGACAGAACAGTTTCTATCTTACGCTCTGCCTCCCGGAACGTGCGCGTAAATGTGTGAACAAAACACTTGAAAGCCGACAGGCTTCTCCTGGTTAGTTGTCGCGTAGAATATAAATTGTATCACGCAGATTCGCAAGCAGAAATTATATACTCTGCTCCCAGCACCAATATTATACACAGCACTTACTTGGGCAAGCACAATGTGCATACATGCGAAGTCGCAGATCAACGGGTCTCAGGGGACGAACGATCACAGCGGGGGCAATTCAGACTGGTGGCTATTGTGTGGCATGGGTATTTATAGGGCGGGTGTGTATTGTTGGTGAGTAACACAGTCTTACCGTGAATGTGTACTATTTAGGATGAAACCGGACTATTTGCATAGGTGCTCCGCACTACAATGCCATCAACAACACATTGTTTGTACACACACACACGCACACGCACACGCACACGCACACGCACACGCACACGCACACGCACACGCACACGCACACGCACACGCACACGCACCCATACACCCACACATACCCACACACAAACACACACACGCACACCCTCAAACACACACACACACACATACACACACATCTGTATATATATATATATATATTATTACTATCAATAGTATGGTGTTTCATGGACAGATGAATAAAACATCGGCTATCGTCTAGTCGGTATATATATATATATATATATATATATTCATCTGTCCATGAAACACCATACTATTGATAGTAATAATCAGAAGATTCCGAACATTGATGTATTTGAAGGCTGCATTTTCTGCTGTAGGAGCAACGCACTCAAGGTGGAGGTTTACTTCAAAGAACTCGACTACCAGGAGATTGTGACGACTCCATCGTACGAGGTAGGTGTACATTGTGACATTCGCACGCACACACGCACGCACACACAGACATGCACATTACGGAAATCAGCTAAATTGAGTACGATACAGATATAAAAACACGGAATATATATGAGATCTCGCATTGTATCAGTGATGTGTGTTCGAAGGAAGTTTTCAGCAGCCTATTGTCCAATAAACTAGATATTGTGATCTACATTACTCTATCCTTGATATCTGTGAGCGCACCGTTTCTTGTGTTGATGACGTTGAACATTAATATTCTGCCTGTAGGTTTCAGACTTGCTGTCGGACCTGGGTGGACAGGCCGGACTCTAGTTCGGGTGTCCGTCATCGCCTTCTTCGAGTTCTTTGAACTACTGTCATCTCTGTCACTGTTGTGCGTCAACTAAGCATGTGCAATGGTATCCGCGTGAGCACAGTGACAAAATCATAGACTAAGCCACGGATCCACGGCAGTAACCCGGCGAACAATGAGACCATGTACGTTTGTGAGAATCGACCCGACTTCAACAGCTTGGCTCAATAATCACGTTTGTTAGGATATGACATTCGAACATCGACATTGCTTATTATGGCTGGGTCCGCAAACCGCATTATTCGCATTTGTCGCATTTACATCAATAGGGTCTGTAAGTGTTTCACGATACATGACGAGATTCCGCGCTAGTGGAGCCGACTGGCGACAGGAAGTAACTCGGCGCCTGCTTAGGAATAGGATGTTTTTTGTTTTGGAGTATAATCATATGAATGACATATAAAGACTCATCATAGTTCTGGTTTCAGACTGATAAAATTAAACTAAAACGATCGGGGAAGTTTTGTAAGTAAACATTTTACGGTAATCGTTTTAGCGGTGGTTATAGATGGATACCTATAATACAGCCTGGGTGACGACATTACGTAAGGCTGATAAAACGCACGTTGACCCTGAACATAATTACCTACAACAGTTTCCCCACCGCATTAACTGCCTAGGAAATCAGAACAGTGTTAACGAGATCGGTTGTATATATCTCATGTGGCTGATGTTTCCCCGAATGAAGCACAAACTGCCTTACGTCAAGTTACGACGTAAATACATCGCCCGAGCAATATTACATGCACCGACTTATAACCAACGCTAAACTCGATTACTGTAACATTGTCACTTACACAACTTATCCCACCTGTTTGATTTCTTTCCGTCAGTCGGAAACAGGAACATTCATCAGTCTCCTGTGTCATTCCTGTTAGTATACCCGAAATGAAAATACGTATCCTATTCCCTATGCAGACGACAGCCCAACGGATGTCTCCAGGTGACTCCAAAGTGAAAACGAGGCGCGATACTTACAGGTCCTATTTTCATTCCAAGCACTTTATACCCAAGAGACGTAGTGATACAATATTATATGTGTGTAAAGTAGAATAACGTTTTGTAAGTTGAGGGCTGGAACCCGTACAAGACTGCCAGAGTGTGTTAATACGATGACGATATAAACGCATGACATGCCATTAAATATTTGTGTTCGCCCGTAAATGGTATTCCTGAAACTATGTGCACAAGATGGTGTCACGGATTAGCGAGGTCTCCGTACACTAGATGGCTCAGTCTAGTAGGGTTCTTATATATCAAGGTCAACGCATATGAGAAAAAACGGTTATCGTGAACAAGCAACAAAGAACGAGGAAAATTTAATAAACTTTATTACAGGATATCTTCCTTTTGGTAAATATATCGATTAACAAAATAAACAGAATAAAGAAATTCCGTAAATAAATCTTATTAGAACATAATAAACAATAACACTGAATCTTTCGATTACCAAATTCCACTTCCTTTCTAAGGTGGATTATACCGCTACACGACCATACACTAGGCGCCAAGTGTTATCTAAGAATAACTCCCATTATATAAATACACAGTATAAGCTAGTCCTCGCGGACACTCATTACAGTAATATGTTACAACACACACATATATTTATATATATGTGAATATTTCATGGGTAATAATACCTCACTTCAAAACCCACAGATAACTACTAATCATTATACAGCAAATAATAGATACGTTCAATCAGAAAATAAACATTTATACTGGGCTAGTCCCATCTCGAATATATACGAACGTTTGTTGAAGTCAACACGCCGAGCTCGGAACACAATTAGAACGGTGTATCTCGGGCGCACGAGTGATGATGCCGGACACTTGACGATTGCCGTCGTACGCCGCGAATTCTCGAGTCGCGTCCATTCAATGATCAAGATTTAACAAGATTTAACAAGATTGCCACCCAGAGAATTAACTCTAGGTGGCAGGTGGACAAGGAATCCCTTTAGCTTATCGAGAGTCCGACCCTTTTATCTATGTGTATCCCGCCCGTCTGAGGTATGTGTCGATTTTATTTTTAAACATATTCACGCGACTAGCACCCACACAATCAGCAGATAATCTGTTCCATTCATTTACAGTCCTTTGTGAAAATGAAAACTTTCTTATATCTAATCTACTCTGCTCCTTTGCTAATGTAACTTCATGTCCTCTAGTCCTTCTATCTTTCTTAATTGAAAAAAATATATTTCTATCAATATTTTCATAACCATTCAATATTTTAAACACTTCTATCTGATCTCCTCTCAATCTCCTGGTCTCTAGTGTTGTTAAACCGCATTTTTTTAGGCGTATTTCGTAACTAAGATCCCTCAGTTTAATTATCCAAATCGTTGATATATATTAAGAATAATATAGGTCCCAATACTGATCCCTGTGGTACCCCACTCAATACCGATTTCCAGTTTGAAGCCTCCCCATCAACTACTACACGTTGTCTTCTGTCAATCAGCCATTGTTCTATCCAGTTTATTATACCATTTCCTATGCCATGGGCCTTTAGTTACAGCAGTAATCTTTGATGTGGTACTTTGTTGAGATGGGTTGATCAAGTTTTGTTTAACAAGAAAGTCCACCATGTGATCTTTAATTAATCTTTCTAATAATTTGCAAATCACTGATGTTAAACTCACTGGTCTATAGTTCTCTGACTTGTTTGTCGAACCTTTTTTAAATAACGGTATAATGTTTGCCTCTTTCCATTCTAAAGGAACCACTCCCTCTTCTAATGACAAGTTGAAAACTGATGCAAGCGGTACGCTAATTTGTTCTACGATTTCCAATAGTAGTTTGGGCGGAATCCCATCCACTCCAGGTGATTTATTATCCTTCATAGCCCTTATTTTCTTAGCTACCATTTCCGGGGTTACAATTAATTGTCCTAAATAGTCTGAATCTGCCCCCTTGAACTTAGCCTCTGGTACTGGCAGTGAACTAATATCTTCCCTGGTAAACACTGAACTAAAGTACTAATTCAGATTCATTCATTATATTTCCAGCACTATCTTCTAGAGAACCGACCTTGTCTTGAACTTTCTGTTTGCTTCGAACATATGCATAAAAGCTCTTGCTGTCATGTTTTATATTACTAGCTAATTGTTGTTCATAGCTTCTCTTTGAATTTCTAACTTCAGCTGTAGCTTGATTAAGTGCTTCTTTATAACTGTTGTAGTCTTCATCATTTCCAGTACATCTATATGACTTCCACATCATTTGTTTATACTTAATTTTTCTAATGACTTCTTTCGATAAGTGTTTCTTTTTGGACCGTTTCCCTTGTTTTTTGAAGGGTACAAATTTTTCGACTATGCACTTAATTTCACTCTTTAATATATTCCAGCATTCTGTTGCTGTCTTATTTTGCAGTGTGTTATTCCAGTCTATCTTTGCAAAATATTTCCTCATGTCTTTATACCTTCCTTTGTGGAAATTTCTCCTATACTGCGTTTTACTATTCCTTTCTGATTTTGCTTTGATGGTAAAATGTATCTGGTTGTGATCGCTACTCCCCAGTGGCTCACGTATCTTGACATTGTCAACTAATTCATTCTGTGAGGACAAAACTATGTCTAACACATTCTCACCCCTGGTTGGTTCTAGCACATTTTGAGAAAGGAAAGTATCTTGAACTAACACTAAAAACTTGTGGTCCTCACTCTCCATACTCTGAAGAGATTTCCATTGTATATGCCTGTGGTTAAAATCCCCCATAATAATACAGTCCCGTTTGCTTACTTCCCTTATGGCGTTTTTATTTTTTCATTCTCTTCTATGCTTATGTTTGGACTTCGATAAACTAACCCAACTGTTAACGTTGAGTTACCAGTAACTATGTTACACCAAACAACTTCTTCGCAATCTGCTTCTCTTTCTAATTTTATTTCATAAGCCTGGATAGATTCTTTAATATATAAAATAACTCCACCTCCCTTTCTTCCTATTCTATCTTTTCTAAACATTACATATCCTGTCAATCCCAATTCGGCATCTGATATATCGGTGGTGGTCCAGGATTCGGTTATACCTATTATATGAGGGTCAATATCTTCTATCATAATGTTTAGTTCATTTCTTTTGTTTACTATACTCCTTGCATTTAAACACACACATTTATATCCAGCTTCAGAAGAGTTTTCCAGACTATTATTTGTTGATTTATTTGTGCTGTCTTTATCTTTGCCTTCTTTTTCAGGCTTTTCTGTGAGTCCCCCCTGCGAATCTAGTTTAAATAGATGCAACCTGTCCCACTGTTAGCAGATCGCAGCAGGTTCTCTGAGAAAACTGCTGCCCCCTTTCCATTAAGATGAAGGCCATCTCTCATGTACATATCTTCCCTCCCAACAAAGTATCCCCATAAATCTGTGAATCCCACCCCCTCTTCTTCACACATCTGCTGAACTAGTGCGTTGATCGCCATCCTCTTGCAGTTTTTATACGTTGCCCCCCTTCCTCCCATTACTAGCAAAATTCCTGACAGAATAACCTGTTCAACTCTTGTCTTCTTTAGCTTCCTCACTAACTGTCTATACTTCTGTACTATCGCAGTTGTTCCCTCCCTGTCTGCATTATTTGTTCCTACATGTACCAGTATAGACCCCCCCTGCCATGTCCCAATACCTTCTCTACCCTGTCAGTGACATGTTCAATTCTAGCCCCCGGTAGACAAACAACGACGTCTTTCCCCTCGCTCAGTGTCTTGTCCGTCTTTCTCGTAATGGAGTCGCCCATAAACACCCTCTCTTTCCTCATTGCCCCCTCAATCACTGCCTTAGAATAGCTCCTTCTTCGGTTTGCATCTGTCTGGTTGTTGTCTTTTCCCCCTGTCGTCTTCACAAAAGCTTGGGAACGTAACCCACGTTAACGATACCCACCACGCTTTACGACTTTCCTTGCCATTCTCTTGGCAGCAGGGCAACCTGTCTAGTTCAACCCTGGATCTGTCCCAGTCCTTCGCCAGCGCCCAGATGGCGAAATGCGTACAACAAACGTTTATATAAGCAGACCTAATTACACATCATATGACAGGTTTCCATCATTTCTATTGGCTAATGTAATATACAATTCAAACTAGGCACTATGGAACACCCTCTCTAAGATTACAGTGAAACCACCTGCTTGCCTAGAAACACTAACAACAGAATACCACGCTTCACTGAGCGCATCTGCAACCGAGTTGCTGTAATTACGTAATTAAGGCGGTTGGTTAACAATATGTCTATCTACTGGCTTGACGTTCTTCATTTATAAAAATTAAACCTCAGGAAAGTAGATTTAAACATCTAGAAATAGCAGAAATGCTACAAATGGATGATAGGATGAGATGCGGTGTAAAACAAAATCTTCATGTCGAAGGAGGTTGTGATGAAGAGGATCTATACGCAGTCATTATCAACACTACCTTGTGCTAGTAATGTAATGCTACACACCCGCCATGTCGTTCGAATTTCCAGCTAACAATATCTATTATAATTCAGATTTGCATCTGCTGTAAATCATGTCATAAGAACGTGTATTATTGTATTCGTTACACAATTATTGATTGAAAAATGTAGTTCGAAGAGCAAATGCGTTTGATAATCTTAAATAAGCAGATCTCCGACAAAATGATGCTAATCTTGAGTGGTCGTTTGTATATTTAATAGTCGGTAGACGGCGACACTCGAGCAGACTGTGAATTATATAGGCTGGTTTGTTATAATTTCATTAATTATCGTTTGATATATTGAACACATTATTATGTTATTGTTATTCAATTTGACATATAGTTAACTGTTAATATATTCTGTATCTACCGTTTTGAAAGGGGAAAGCACTTCATAAGCACTAAACTTCTGCTTTCTCATTTTACACAATAATTGTAACTTCAACTAAGGTAGGACAAATCATACAATGATATTCTGTAAATAAAATATATTGTATTACTGTATAAATGCACACCAGTGTCACCTCCTATTGATTCTGATACTAAAACATGGTTTGAGGGGTGACTGTTGCCTCCAAAACGGAAGTTCCCATCCAGAACTTAGAACGTGACTTTGTATCCAGATTAATATGTTCTGGTATTGCTCACAACATCCAACCTGGGAGAGGACAACGACTATTTACAGTTAGTTGATATCTTCTGTCATAGTCAGCGCCACATACTGCAATAGTAATAGCACGTATTTTTCCAAAGTGGTCCCACAGTTGAATGGAGTCTTTTCTAGACACAGATCATGTTGTATCTGTGAAACGAAAACTATTACTCTCTAAGCAGAGGCGTTTGATTAACAGCACGTCTATATCCAAAACGCGACTCCTGGAGCAAGCTATTCGATTCTTGAACCCATGATAGTGGAGCGACTCCTGGAGCAAGAGCTATTGGATTCGAACCGGTGATAGTGGAGCGACTCCTGGAACAAGAGCTATTGGATTCTGTAACCCGTGATGGTGGAGCGACTCCTGGAGCAAAAGCTATTCGATTCTGGAAACCGTGATAGTGGAGCGACTCCTGGAGTAAGAGTTATTGGATTCGAACCCGTGATAGTGGAGCGACTCCTGGAACAAGAGCTATTGGATTCTGTAACCCGTGATAGTGGAGCGACTACTGGAGCAAGAGCTACTCGATTCTGGAACCCGTGATAGTGGAGCGACTCCTGGAGCAAGAGCTATTGGATTCGAACACGTGATAGTGGAGCGACTCCTAGAACTAGAGCTATTGGATTATGTAACCCGTGATAGTGGAGCAACTCCTGGAGCAAGAGCTATTGGATTCGAACCCGTGATAGTGGAGCGACTCCTGGAACAAGAGCTATTGGATTCTGTAACCCGTGATAGTGGAGCTACTGACTATGGACTGCCTGTATGGTTAGGTTTAATAGGTATTCTAATTCAAAGTGGTGTCACACATTCCAATAGCTCAGCGTTTGCTACATTTAATTATGGTAAAGCACACTTATCTCCAAACTGTCTTGCTCTACCCTCTGCCAGATTGTGCCGTTCCAGTAATCGACTAGTTTGTCGCTCCTCCGTCTCGTCGGTCTTTCTCTAGATTGTTTCCCTTCGTAAGGTGTCCAGGTAGTTATACGCGATGTCCATCGGTTATTTCTTATGTGCCTTGCCCATGTCTACTTTTAACTTCTGATTTCTTCTATCACATCTATGACCTTTGTTTTGTCTCTTACCCAGATGTTTGTTTTTCCTTCCCGATATGTGATGTTTAACATACTTCTTTTCATTTTTGTTTGTGGGGCTGCTAACTTTTTGCTACGTTGGTGAGTATTCATGTTTCCCTGCCGTATATCAACTCATGCTTACAGGAAGTACGCATGAGTTTGAGTCTTGTATGTTCAAGCAGGTTCCATAGTTACCTTAGAAGATGTCGCGGTGTTTGACGAATGCTTCCAAGCCGGCTGCGATTCTTCTTTGAATCTCCTTGTCTTGGTTTTTGTCTCTGATGCTGTATCGCTATCCCAGGTAGTTTTCAACGTTCTCTATCTGCATATATATATTGGTTTGTCGTTTTCTAGCATCACTTTTGTGTTCGAACTGTTCATTTTCACACCTTGTTTTTCATTTTCATCAGCTAACTCCTGCAGCATTTTTTGTAATGTTTGCGGTGTAGAAGCGCGTATGAATATGTTGTCGGCGAAGCGAAGATGGCTGTGATATTCTTCGTCTATTGACAGAGGTGAAAGTACTGATTTTCGTTTTGCATTTTAGAAACAATGAACTTGTTACTAACAATTTGAGTAATGCAATGATATTCAATTGTAAACAGTGTCTTGTGCGTGTCTTGGATTGATTGGTATGCGATTTAAAAAACAGATACCTAAACTTGATGTCCTCTGTCTCAAAACGTGGAATTTTTGAATAGGTAAATTCAACTACCCACCACTTTACTACACTAAAAGGTAATTTGCCCTGTAATACAGGGTGTGAATAATGATACTCTTACCTGTTCAGGCACGTGACAATCACCAGTGCTACCGACACCATTGTTTGCTACGTGGCTGGTAACATGCCACACTCCAGGAACAACAACAAACAGTGTATTGCTCATAAAGTACCTACTAGTAGCAAGTAAAGTTGTCAAATTGCCAGGTTACCAAATACTCAAAATACAAAACTTAATAACCTTTTAGTTTGACAAGTATATCAACAAAAAATCGATACTTTTCTTAGGAATATACATATTTATTACAACCGGGTAGTGCAAGACATTCATATAAAACATAATACTATAAAATGTGACGAAAATAGGCAACATGTTAGTTGTAGTAGCATCCGTAGATTGCGAAAATGCAACAGCTGTTTATGTAATTCAAAATATTTGAACGAATATAACTTTTTTCTAACATATTGTTAAATACATGAATATTAATTGCATAATATATATAGCACATTACCCACATATGTTGCCTACATGTAGACAATGTATTTGCAGTAAGAAGTTATAACATATTAATTTGTTTATATTAATTATACAATAAATAACTAGTTTCTGTCGCATCATACATTTTCAATATTGTTACAGTTGAACTCCTCGAAAGTGTGATAATTTATTTCCTGGTGATTCCTTTATTTCTAATATAGTATTACAGCAACATTGTGGTTAAAACGTCATGATTATCTAGCTTGGCAAGTAAATGTAATCAACATTTATAGCACTTTCACAACATTAACAAACTTATCTCATTAATATTTAATTGTTGCAAACCTTACGAGTAAGGTCCTTTTCCAAAGCATGTGTCTCTCCAAACATGTGTACGTACTCCCCGTCCATCGCAAGCACACTATCGGCGAGTTGCTAAAATTACTAATTAATGCTCTTCAAGAAAATGTCATTCTTTCACCGCAGGTGGTAGTTGACCAGTTGTTTCCAGCATCAGTTGTGTCCTTAATGCAGAGATCGTTCGACACTAACGACTGATCTTAGGCAACTCCTCCGTGCAGGAATCGTTCTTTCTGATAACCCAATCACCATTCGTCCTGCAAAAGTCAAAGCGTTGATCAATCAAAAGAGGATAATGTCAACATCAAAACACCGCGATATGCACCAATATAAATGTATGAAATGACCCTGGAAATACCTTCTTATGAAGGTAAATATAACGTAAATAAAACGTTTAGGCGTTTTCATAAAACAACAGGAGGCCACTGAAGAGATGGACCAAATAAAATATGATACTTAACTAGGATACCGCTATTAACAGCAGAATGGTATGCTCTAAATAGAACAGGACTGATGATTGTAACACTCAGCACGTCTGCGATAGATGAGTTCGGCCTATTAATTTAAGTCAAATAAGTCAAGGAAATCATTGATTTTTCTCTATGGATATGTAGACTACAGAGCGCCCCGAATATCATTACAATGGAACAATATAACACGTCCATATCACATGGAATGTTAATCAGGTTATTAAATAATTGACTTACTTCTCGCAACACTTCATTAGGTCAGCGTCAAACATTTTGTAGCCGCAGCATTTTTCTGATCCCTTATTCTTGTTGTATACTTGGTCCTCGCAACAGATCTGTTCTTGTGTGTCGTATTGTTTGTGGCCGCATACTGTGCACACAAACCATCACATTATGCGTTTTGTCTTTG
This sequence comes from Paraescarpia echinospica, assembly GCA_020002185.1. Taxonomy (NCBI): domain Eukaryota; kingdom Metazoa; phylum Annelida; class Polychaeta; order Sabellida; family Siboglinidae; genus Paraescarpia; species Paraescarpia echinospica. The sequence continues at coordinate 75,678,936 of CM034533.1, read as the reverse complement.
ATAAATAAATATTTCATAATTTATCTCCGGCGACATGTTTTCTATATGAAATTTAGTGTTAAACATTTTTTACGAAACGGATGCCCGCGATCGCACGATAAAGACAAACATATAAAACATGTACGAACGAGCACACACGCACACATACAGAAACGAAAGCTCGCATACACAAGGGTCTATGTGGAATATAAAACTACTAAGCCATCATAAATTACTTAAATTATCCAAATTATTCACCAAAAGTTACACCATCGAAAGGTGCACGGCGACATACAACACTCAAAACTTATAAATTATACATTAGTTTTCATACAGTGAACATATAAAAGCAGACGGAGACATACTGCTGACTGTGACATACATCACATAAAATGCATGTTTGTGGTATAAGAAGTGCACAATGCAAAGTGCAGTGTCGCACCTGTGACGGGGTAGTATATGGATCGTGCCTCGTTGTACACCGAGCACACCAACAGCATGCTCAATGCTAGAAAGATGCCGAGATACCTGCAAGTAAAACTTCATATATGTCATAATGGCATGGGTATTACACAAGTGCCCACACCAAAACAAACAAGACAGATGAGATGACTATATCTGAATGGAACAGATTATATAGTGATTATGTGGGTTGTAGAAGCATGAATATATTTAAAACAAAAACGTCACATACCCCGGAATGGCGGCATGGAAACATAAATATAATAAAAGTTGGACAGTTGGTGAGCTAAGAGACACATTGTCCACTTGTCATCTGGAGGTACACACACACACACACACACACACACACACACACACACACTCACACACACACACACACGCGCGCGCGCACGCACACATATATACATACATACATACATACATACGTACATACATACATGCATACATACATACATGCGTACATACATACATGTAAGTCCATGTTAAAGAAATAACTCAAATATATTTCACGATTTAGCAGAGTATATATTTTATGCTCACTGTGTCTACTCAGCGAATTTCTTCTTTAGGTTAAACTTTCGTAATGACACATTCCCACGGTGAGAGACAAAGTTTGAGCGTGTAGCCAAATATCGTACAATTAACACTTACATGATGTGTTAGTCTGTCTTCCACCAACTGCAACAAGGGCGATTCTCTTTCGAAGGTGGCTGTTAGATTCGGCGGCACCATTATATAGCACTGCTCATGGGAAACGCCGGATTTGTACGCGCCTTATGCTTGCCAACTACTACTTCAAATTACCAATCAGAAGTTTAGGATTCAAATAGTGATTAAGATCCAAGAAGTAGATACTCTGAAGTTGGAGGTCATGATGATCGCTACGAGACCTTTGTATTCGTCTCCAGAGTAGACTATTGTGACATGTCAACAGTATATATATATAGTTATTGTTAGTTTTTGTTCAGGTGAAGAACATTCACCTATAAACAGAACGACATCATCATATCTCTTCGCGGGTAACGTGACGAACAGACTGTCCCACATATGGCGGATATTTAAGGCAAACGCATAATTATGAAAAGAGAATTTTTTTTGTCCAGACGTTTTTCCCTACACGATGAACTAACGTGATTGTAAAACCCGTTGGTTCAAAAATAACCGACACATGTTTGCTTTATTTACTTATTTAGACTTGGCGACTCCCGCCTTTAGAGACACGCGACGTAGTTTGCTTTTCAAACATATTTATATTTCATTACAATGGTATTCATACAACAATAGAGCCAGCGCATCTCAAACTCAAAGTTCTGACATAGGAACATAGAGTGAAATACATGTTTCACAAGACTATTAGGCCATGCGCCATATATGCCCCTCATGCACCCTCCACAACTCCACCAACCCATGATTTTTAAGCATTGGGGTCCCTTGAAGATAATTTCAAGTGGTAACAGTGAAAAAGTTGGGTCTCACTAGCCATTTCCAACCTATCTTGGATGGTACCCTGAAATATCGTATTTCTCATCAATGTCGCGTGGTATTTAATCACCCACACCACAATCGTCATTGTATAGTCATATATGTCTCAATATGTACTTGTAATATATATCAAATTGAAGGTTTTCATCTGCTGATCATCATAACAGCATTCAATAAATATATACTGTTATGGCGTGTGCCCTAATTAGCATAGAATAACTATACCCCATTCTCACTCGTGACCGCATAGATGACATAATAATTTTTGTCAAATATATCAATTTCCTTTGACCCTATGGCCTCATTAAGATCAAAATAATACTGCACGACACTCTTCAGCATCATATCTTTCATGTAATACCAGAATTGTCTTTCTGTCATTACAAATGGATTAGATATGATGCTTCAAAGATAACCGTAGTGTCGCGGATCAAGAGGCGTAACCCAGGGCATTTTTTTATTACTACACACTGTATTCCATCAGCAATGGATTGTTTAAAATGTAATGAAGAAGTGACTATAACATTTTTGTTTTATAAGTCATTTACGTTCTTTGGGGATATCTAGGTACATGTTTGCAATTGTAATACTAGTTTTCTTACATGTTTCATCATGTTATGCGGAGATCACAAGGTTATATCCCATGTTATATTATTTAAGTTTCATATTATATTATTTAAGTCTCATATTATATTATTTAAGTTTCAATTGCAGCTTATACGAATACCTCAGGTCAACTTCACAGATATCGATAAGTTAAAATGTTATGTAAGTTGGGTAATGATAAATTATAAGCTTTATCTGCTTTGACCTGCTGATATTGCACACCTACCTTTTTATGTATTTACTATTAAAACGAAAACGAACAAGTGATCAAACTGTCGAACCTACTTGTATAGTTCACGTAAAGGGCTTAAAATATGGAGAACTTCCAACTCATGTCTGGTATGCGGGATGCAGAGAAGAAATTGCAGGATATCAAAGAGAAGAGACTTCAGAACATCCAACTTCAACCTACAGGATGGAGGACACGTGCAAGCTCATCCCCAACACAGTGATGGAATATCATGGCTTCCATTGGGAATGCTACAAACGTTTCATCATGAATATGGACAGGCTGACGTTCACCTCATCACCACCATCTGATGCCTCCACACCCCAAACGTATGGGCCGCATAACTTCCACAGAAGGTGATAAAATCATCTTCAAGTCGGAGTATATTTTCTGTGGATCAGAGGGTCGTAAGTCGGTAAAAGTGAAAGGCACACGGACCAGTCAAGGCATGAATCAGTTTGAATTTGATGAATGTAAGACTGTGGCGACGATGGCAGAAATAAAACATGATGAGAAGTTCCTCACAAGAATACGATCTGTTTGCTTGTGAAGCCAAGTTCCACAAGAATTGCCGCATGAACTATATGCAAAAAACAGAGAAATGGCGAAGTACAGATGAAGAGGCACGTGTTAACCAGTTCAACTTGATGGAAGCCCATGAAAAAGGATTTGACATAGTCTGTTGCATGGTGGAGAAGAATGTCCTGCATGATCTGAAGATGGTGAAATTGGCTGACCTGCAATAAGAGTACATATCCAGCCTAGAGAATACAGAGCATAGTAATCCTGACTTCCGGAGTGAGAAATTAAAACTCAAACCCTTCAAAGACAGACTGTTCTTCTGAGGTATGGGGAAGTTCCAGTCAAGCGTAGTCTATGTTTCACAGATTGACATCAACACAGCCGTGAAACATGCCTTTCAGTTGGTGATCATCTGATGTTATCAAGACCACTGGTACATATCTTCGACATATTATCCAGGATGGGTTTACTGAAGCCCCTGATCTTAAATGGCCACCAACTCCCCGTGATTGTAACATAATTGACACTATCGTATCAGACACACTCCAGAAATTGTTATGTTATGTCATAACTGGGATGGCAGCTCCCACATCATCCCGCACACAGAGACTTGTTCTGTCAATTGGTCAGGACATCTGCCGGGCAACAACCAATGCATCGTGGAAGCTGCCAAAACACATCTTCATGAGCATGTCCATGCGTCATATGTTCAAATGCGAAACACTCGTAATTCTCCTGAATAAAATGGGACGCTGTGAAAGCTACTCCTTTTCATTGGAGCTGAAGACAGCGCTAGCTGAAGATGTTATGCAGTCGTCCTCTCTTCTCTCCAACCAGATTGTCAGGTCAACACCAGGACCAACGGTATTCCAATCATAATTTTATAATTTCGAACAGCTTCTGAATGATCTCACAGGAAAAGGATAGGATTAGTTCACACAGCTCATGGCATCATGTTACAGGACGTTGGCAGTGATGATCATTCTGGGGAATCTGGTGAATGCCCTGAGATACCATCTCAAACAAGGAAAATGGAGAGGTCGCTGAACCATAAGGAGTCGGCCACACTAGAGAGAAGCTGATTCTGAAAGGAGAGGCAACCAAGAGGCCACCTGATTGGAAATCATGCTTGTCCAATGGTAAAAACAAGTGACAGTTCATCAAACTGCTTCTGAAGCTGTGACAGTGTGATGGATACGCATCAAAACTACATGGAAGACAACTGATCTTCATGTTTGAGGAGAATGCCACTCTGCTGACTTCCAATGATGGCCGGACGACAGTAACCCATGAACGGCCCCTTCTGAAGTCATCACAGGAAACTGACTCAAGAGTTATTCTCTATGTTAATTACGCGAGGAGTAGGAATTACCCATTCGTTCGTGTGAAGAGCCCAGATTCAAACATATTCTTCGTTCTTCCGCACTATGCTGCATCAGTTGGATACATCACCATCTTGTTTGGTGTAGGAAATAAGCAAAGATTGATTGATGTCAGCAAACTAGGAGTTTATCTCGGCCAAGACAAATGTACGGCTCTGATGGTTCTGTATGCTTTCAGTAGATGTGACAACACTAGTGCTTTTTAAGGGATTGGCAAACTCAAACCAGTGAAACCTCTACTGAATATTCCTAAATACATTCATGTACCCAAGAAGCTGGGAGATACATAGGATTGATGAGCTGGACAGCTTCACATGTGCTGTGTATGGTAGAGCATCAAATGTGTCAAATGTTGATGACTTCAGGCTAATTCGTATCTGTGTGCCAAGGATAACCGTGTTATTCCTTCAGTTGATATTGACATGGCCAATCTACCATCATGCAATCGCAGTCTCACCCAGCATGTCAGAAGAGTCAACTATCAAGTTTCCATATGGAAGGGTGCACATATTCCTGAGCCTGACGTCCCCAAGGTGAGCAGAAACCATGGCAGGAACATCAGTAATGGAAGCATTGAGCCACTCTGGTATGATGTAGATGTGCTGCCATGTGAACTGGCTGATATAGCTCAGGTAGACCCCGACCACACTGATAGTGATGACGAGTCTGACATGAACATGTCTGATGGGATGGAACAATATGCTGACAGTGACAGTGATTGTGACTGAGCATCAAAATGTGACTAATTGGTTAAGTAGCTATCAATGTCCGTAAGTGTCCGTACATCAACCTCGATGGTGTATGTCATTGCATACAATTAAAATGTGAATAACTTTTTGACATAACTACATTTTGTTTTATCAATGGCTAGCATTTAAATGAATGTCATACATACGTAATTCGCTTTAAACTGAATTATCATATTTTGAGATACTGGCTTTCGATTTATCTGTACTGTTGACATTTGTCACATCTTAATTCACGAGTTTTGGATACCACATTAAGCCAATATATATGTACATTATATGAAATATGTGGTGCTTTGTTTTATGCATCTGAAATTAATATAGCGTAAATGTATACCTGAAAACACACACATAATCTAGACTGTTTTGACATGTATGCCATCCATATCCATGGTTATCTTTGCATTCGCCACTTGATTCGTGACACTACGGTTATCTTTGAAGCATCATATCCATTTGTAATGACAGAAAGACAATTCTGGTATCAAATGAAAGATATGATGCTGAAGAGTGTCGTGCAGTATTATTTTGATCTTAAAGAGGCCATAGGATCAAAGGAAATTGATATATTTGACAAAAATAATTATGTCATCTATGCGGTCACGAGTGATAATGGGGTATAGTTATTCTATGCTAATTAGGGCACATGCTATAATAGTATATATTTATTGAATGCTGTTATGATGATCAGCAGATGAAAAACTTCAATTTGACATATCACAAGTACACATTGAGACATATATGACTATACAATGACGATTGTGGTGTGGGTGATTAAATACTACGCGACATTGATGAGAAATGCGATATTTCAGGGTACCATCCAGGATAGGTTGGAAATGGGTATTGAGACCCAACAACATCTTCAAGAGACCCCAAAGCTTAAAAAAACATGGGTTGGTAGAGTTGTGGGGGGTGCACGAGGGGCATATCTGGCCCATGGCCTATCTGATGCCGTTAATTATAATAGGCTTAGAAAAGGCTGTTACAAATCAAAACTACCATGCAAGTCAGAACGACGTGATTGATTCAAGGAACCAATCGGATTTAAGAAAGTGAGTACGATATAGCAGGAAGTACAGCCACTAAGTGACCATGGTATCCATGTTATCAGTATAATAGTACTAACCGATACTCAATAACATACGCTCCTGCATAATATTCCGTGCAATTAAAAAATAATATACACCCAGCAAATTTCTTTGAAGACTTTCAGGATCTGTTGGAAAATCTGGCAACCATTCAATCAGAATTTAAACATTCTTGATGCTTTTAATCTTCAGTTGGATATACATTCTACAGCTACAACTATGTTTGATGATTTTCTGGCATCCTTTGATTTGAAACAACATATTACCTTTTAGACACACACATGACCATTGGCTTGACCTCTTGATAACCCGTTTTCAACTTGTAATAATACCCATATTACAGGTTTAATGGCTGCTATCCTTAAATCTGACCTTATCACAGATCCAAAGAACATTTATCTGACTTGCATAAACAGTACTGTCAAGTACTCAATGCATTACTTAACAAACATGCACCTATGAAATCAAAATGTCTGTCAGAAAAGTCACCGGTTCCATGGATGACTTCCGAAATTATACTATCTAAAAGGCATCGTCGTTATTTAGAACGTGCATTGCGCAAATCACGCTCGCCTTTAGACAGGTCTCGTTATTTTAAACAATGTCACCTCTGTAAAAGAAAGATGGTCGCAGCTAACTCAGATTATTATACAAATATGGTCATAAATAAAAAGGCTAATCAGCGTCAGTTATGGAACTGCATCAATAACATTCTACATAGATGGCCTGCTCCATCGCTACCTGATCATGTATCAATTAAGTATCGTTCTCTAGTCACTTTAATAATTAAATCAGTATTATTCGTTTCGCTTTCCAAGGTCAAATTTTAAGTAATGTCAATGTGAACTTTCCACAAGTAAATTATCTACTTGTATCATTTGAACCGGCAATAGTTGATGAAATTAGGAAACTAATTATGTCCTCCCCAAATAAATTTTGTGAACTTGATCCATTTCCAACAATACTGCTACAAACATGTCCCGCTACATTAATTGGGCCTATAACATATATTATATATGCATCACTTTGCTCTGGCTGTTTTCATTATGATTTCAAATACGCCCATGTCATTTCACTTCTTAAAAAGTCATATCTGCCTAAACAAGACAGTTATAAACCTATTTCTAACCTCAGCTTTATTTCCAAAATACTAGAAAAGGTTGTAGCAATTCGTTTAAGGTCTCACATTAGCACAATGTCTTAACAAATGTGTCACAATCCGCATGTAGACAGTTTCAGAAACAGAATGCTTGAATATATTAAAGAGTGAAATTAAGTGCATAGTAGATAAATTTGTACCCTTAAAAAAACAAAGGAAACGGTCCAAAAAGAAACACTTATCGAGAGAAGCCATTAGAAAAATTAAGTATAAACAAATGATGTGGAAGTAATATAGATGTACTGGAAATGACGAAGACTACGACACTTATAAAGAAGCACTTAACGAAGCTACAGCTGAAATTAGAAATTCAAAGAGAAGCTATGAACAACAATTAGCTAGTAATACAAAATATGACAGCAAGAGTTTTTATGCGTATGTTCGAAACAAACAGAAAGTTCAAGACAAGGTGTTTAGAAGGATTAAAAGTGATGGAGATAAAATTTACAAGATGATCTTGACAAGTTGATCAAATGGTCTGAAAGTGGCAAATGCTGTTCAATTTTGGGAAATGTAAATGCCTCCACGCAGGACATGGGAACGAAGAGGTAGAATATAAAATGGGGATACTGTACTAAGTACTACTGTAAAAGAAAAGGACTTAAGGTTAACCATTAGTGCTGATATGAAGGTTTCAGAGCAGTGCGGAATTGCAGTTTCAAAGGGAAATCAAATCCTTGGATTAATTAGGCGAAACATAACGTATATGGAAAAAGAGCTAATAATACCGCTGTACAAAACAATAGTTAAGCCTCATTTAGAATATTGTATTCAAGCGTGGAGGCCATATCGAAGGAAGGACATAGATATGCTAGAAAGAGTACAGAGGAGAGCAACTAAAATGATACTAAAACTGAGGGATCCTAGTTACGAAATACGCCTAAAAAATGCGGCTTAACAACACTAGAGACCAGGAGATTGAGAGGAGATCAGATAGAAGTGTTTAAAATAATGAATGATCATGAAAATATTGATAGAAATATTTTTATCTCAGTTAAGAAAGATAGAAGGACTAGAGGACATGAAGTTACGTTAGCAAAGGAGCAGTGTAGATTAGATATAAGAAAGTTATCATTTTCACAAAGGATTGTAAATGAATGGAACAGATTATCTGCTGATTGTGTGGGTGCTAGTAGCGTGAATATGTTTAAAAATAAAATCGACACATACCTCAGAAGGGCGTGATACACACAGATAAAAGGGTCGGACTCTTAATAAGCCAAATGACTTCCTTGTCCACCTGCCACCTAAAGTTAATTCTCTGGGTGACAATCTTGTTAAATCTTGTTAAATCTTGTTTCATTCAACATATGCCATTATTAATATTCATGTTAATGTGATTGTGCACCTTAAAGAGGGCAGTCTCTATCCTCTTTAAGGTGACTGCACTTACCTTACTAGATCTCCCTGCCGCTACTGACACGATTGATCACAACATTCTCATTGACATTGGTACGGCATATCTGGCACAGCTCTAAGCTGGCTTTCTTCATACCTAACTGATAGATACGAAACCATCGAGATTGGGAACTGCTTTTTAGCTGCACTGCCGACTTTATTTGGTGTTCCCCAGGGTTCTGTCCTTGGGCCTTTGCTTTTTATTCTTTACACCACGCCACCAAGCTCTGTTGTACAAAGACAAAACTTGGATCATCATCTTTATGTTATGCTTATGTACTCAGATCTACATTTCGTTGGCTACCCCGGATACAAATCGCTCCCTTAGCCAACTTAGTGATCGCCTCAAAGATACCTTCCACTGGATGACTGATAGCAAATTGAAATTAAATGCAAATAAAACTGAATTTATATTTTTGGTACTCCAATACGGCGTAGTAAACTTGATTGGTTTTTCCCTACGGGTATTTTCAATCAGTATATCACGCCAGCAACCTCGATGCGGTATCTAGGAGTGATCTTTGGTAGTAATCTCAATTTCTGACAACACGGACCTCAAACGTGCCACTGCTGTTTTTTTTAATCATACGTGATCTTCGCCGTATTCTCCAGTATATGTCATATTTTCTGTTGCTAATACTATTGCACCAGCGCTTGTTAGCAGCATACTTGACTATTGCAATTCCCTCCTTTATAAGATCGCTAGCAAGGATATTACAAAACTTCAACGTGTCTAAAATTGTCAGGCAACATCTCCTCGTTTTTCTCTCTCTGTACCACTTTTGAAGTCTTTGCATTGGTTTTCTTTACGATATCGTTTAATATTTAAGATATGTACGATTACATACCAGGCACTGTCTTGTAATCAACCATCTTACTTGCATTCAGTGCTTACTCCTGTAAGAAAACCTATCCAGCTTCGATCATCTAGTTCTGACCTACGTTTTGTTCCTAGAGTCAACACTAACATTGGAACTTGCTGCACCAACTCTTTGGAATATGATCCCATTTATTGTTAGATCAGTTGAAAATATTACAAAATTCCGCCATCATTTAAAAACGTATCTTTATAACCTTGCTTATCCACCATAGCTCCCTAGCGCCTTGACCCATTAGTTGACAACTGGAATACTGCTTTTGGATTTTGAGACTGACCAATCACGTTGTCTTGATGCGCCGCTGAGCTTGGTTTTTATGGATGTAGGCCCTGATAGAAGTTATATTATTATTATTACTATTATTATTTGATGTAGAAAATGTGAAAGCTGAAGTATACCTCTTTTTGTGGTTATCCAGTATAATAGGCCTGCTGTCTAATCCCGATTGTTTACGGATGGTGTTAATAAGTTGTATATGTATGGGGTTCCTGTGCTGCTCTCTCATAACTGAAATAAGAATATATATGGCTAACATTTTGAAACACACCTAACCATTACAATGATTTGCTCCTGTGAATATCAACGAGCACGTGTCAGTATCGCATGGATCACGTTGCACATATGAGAAAATGTCGATGTTTACACTATGTCTGTATGCCTCTTTGTCTGTATGCCTCTATGTATGTATGCCTCTTTGTCTGTATGCCTCTATGTCTGTATGCCTCTATGTCTGTATGCCTCTATGTATGTATGCCTCTTTGTCTGTATGCCTCTATGTCTGTATGCCTCTATGTCTGTATGCCTCTTTGTCTGTATGCCTCTATGTCTGTATGCCTCTATGTCTGTATGCCTACATGCAGCTTATTTGTGACTAGGAAGACAACATAACGATTGCTTGTGCCATCCGAAGAAAGTAAAGATTGGCTTCTACACTTGTCGCATAAAGTATGCAATCACGTGCTCATTTGTATTCAAATCAGTGTATCATGAGCACGTTTATAGACATCGAACAAGGCTTAATTACAGCTACACAGTTCGGCTTGCAGATAATGTTATTCGTTTTGAAACGTTCTTTTTTATTATGTCAATAAATTGAAGGAGCTCTACATGACATTAACTACTATTATTATATATATAATCATGATTTAGTAAATTGAACATTGACCCGGCTGAATGTTGTTGACCTAACAAAAGTAATTATAACGAGGTCGCCATGACATGCCGTCGTTGTAGGTCAGCATCTTAACCTTTGACATGGGGCGTGATCTCTTGTTGACCTCACAAGGGCATACTTCCCCAGAGAATCTGTCAACACAGTTGGTAGCAAACGGCAAGTGCACTTCGAAGCCAAATTAAAGAGAATCTCAGAGAAAAGTTGGATTACCGCAAGAAAAGAGTAAACACCTTCATATTAATATGATTATTTTACACGAGTGCAGGTAGTACTTTATACGACAATTTAGGTCTTGCATTATTAAAATTACTAGACGCTTGCCAATTTGAAATTTCTGATTGGTGTTCCATGCAGCGATTAATCAGTGTTAAGTCTTACTGCGATGGTATCAGATGTAATTAGTTTTAGGAGCCGGAACCTCAGCACTTCACTTTTGTCGGTCATGACGACGGAAGACGGAGGAGGTGATGTTCAAGATCTTTCCTGGTTCGAGGGGACAGTGTAGGAGATTCATCACGGTTCGACGGGATAGTGCTAGAATTTTTACACAGTTCGTCGAGGGTTAGTGTTTGAGATTTTTGTATCAACCACGAGATGATGCAATTGCAGCTCGGACGTTGCAACCAAGATGCCGAGAAAGAGTTGTAGCCGATGTCTTGGGAACATTCCAACAGCACTATCCTTGACACTCACCAAAACATCACTATTGGTAGTGGTTTGTTCGGAATCTGCAATGCTCAGACGATGAAGTTTCCTTACATCAGATAATACAATTTTAATTAAGTTCGTGATTGTTGAATGTTGTCTTATGTGTTAGAATAATAATATAAATTATACAGTATACATATTTTATATATTCATGAACACATATCCAACTAACGTTTTCATTGAAACTGAACATTTATTTCTGCTTGGGATGTTCGGGTGACAAGTCTTGTGCCACATTACATTTGGGTAAATCCTTATTGTTTATTTTAATTTTATCTATGTCTTTCCAAAATGTAAATTAAATTCAATAAGAATATTGGTAAATTGTACTCTTTCTTCTTTTATCAATTGAAAATCCACCTTTGTTTAAGGCGAGCGTCCAAGCTCAAAGACATGTTACGGCCAAACTGATTGGCATTCTCAAGCAGTCTTAGAGAATCAAGTCAAGATGGCTTTTAAATCAATTTGTATGCATACAAGTATTGTACACTGTGTCCAACCTGTTTATAACAACATGTAGGACAGTGTATGTGTATTGGCCCAGTCCGTATGTCAATGTGGATTTATAAATGTATTCCCACGTATACTACTATAAGGAAACTCATATAGCACCATAATAATCGGAAATTCGAGCGCAGAGCCGTTTCAAAGCCAAAAGTAGCTTCACCACCAGTATCGGTATTCGTGAAAATGTTCAAGTTGAAAGAAAAAAAGAAGAAGAAATTCTTAGTAAACAACTTGAAATTTTCGACTCACAATCGACGTTGGCGGCCTTCGCCAGGAACTGTTCTTCCTCTGCTCGCCAGATGGTGTGGCGAGTAAGCATACAACTGTGTAATTGATTAGGAGGGTGCCAGAGTGGTCGATAGAGAAAAACACTGACAGGTGTGCGCGATAAATTAAGGAGGCCATATGGGTCAGAAAACCAACACCTACGATGAATGCAGACGAGGGGAGTACCGACTGAGTCACATGTGGGACAGCCTGCTCGCCACACTAACTGGCGAACAGTGGAAGAACAGTTCCCGATGAAGACCGCCGAAGGCGGTTGAAACGTCGATTGTGAGTCAAAAATGTATAGTTGTGTACCAAGACACTTTAATTATGTTGTATCGGTACCAATTGTCGAACTAGGGAAAAATTGACGAATATTCGAGCAGACTAAGGAGGGTAAAGCGGGTAAGGCTGTCTAAACGACATAAGTCGTTAGCTTATGACAAAATGTTATGTTTTTATTGAAGTCCAGAGTTGGAACACCAGATAATGCCGTTGTTCCAATAGTCGTTTGCACACTGGGACACATAACAATGTAATAATATAAAAGCTTTTTCTATTCCAATAATCTAGCAAAAGGGACCGTTCAGATGCGCATTTTGAAGATTAAAGCATTTATGAATTATAGGAAATACATTGTATAAGATTATGTCTAAACATTTAAATCAAATATGATAATAAATAAATAAATAATATATATATATAACACCAAGATCAGAACAAGATTATCGAAGATGAACACACGTTTTTCTAGTATGAGACATAGTTAATGTAAGTTTACCGGTTGCCTCAGGTGGACGTGTCTGATTGTAAAAGAAAAAACACAACTTAATACTTAATACGATATCGGATTGGAAGCCAATACGCAGAGTTCAAAAGTGGCGCTAGGTGAGAAACGTAGAGACCCGAGCAACCATCTTTGTAAACAAAATGTGCATACGTTGTCGTAATGTTATGAAAATGGAAATGCTAAAAAATAACGATACGTTTGATAAAAATGCTGTCTAAATTTGAATGTTGAATTCCCATATATAACTTGTACACTAGTGCTAGTGCTGCGTGCGAGAAAGTTTTGCTTAGCAGAATGTAATATAAGATAATTAATGTCATGTTACTTCTATATACCATTAAAAAGAAAATCTGTGTTATCAGCGTAGAGGACAACAAATAATTAGTTCGAGGATAGAGAAACACATGGAATAGCCAGAGAAGATTACATACATTTCCTATTTTATGTGTTCTTTAGTGGCTCTCAGACAGCTATGTCTAAATCAGCTCAATGCTAGTGGCTGTTTTTAGATGTCGAACACAGGCATCAAAGGTCAAGTGTTCACGATTTGTCAACACGCACGCATTGCCGCATAACCATGTACTCTTGTCCAATTTAGGCGCTTTGTCAAGTTTTGCAACATTCCTGTCTCAATATGTACACAACTACCACTTTATGGCATTCGCATAACTTCCTAAATGATAACAAGTGAGACAAATCCGTCTTGCATTTAATACGATACCTTTACGGTGTCATGAGAGAATGCCTCACTTTTAGATCGTCATGCGTTTACCTTTGTCGAGTTATACTTGACATGGTACACTCGTCTCAAAAGAGGTTTCACAGAACACAAGCAGAGGAATGAAACGATAGTCCTACTACCAACATACGAACGGTGAAAACGAGATCACATTACTTACTTGCAGTCATAGGCGGTTGAACACTTTCTTGAATAAATAAAGTGGGTGTTTACTACATGTTAATGGAATGTGTTCTCAATATATATGTCTTGTGCTGAAGAATTGTTTGCTGTGGACTTTGTGTTTTCTTGACAGTATGTTGAACGTGTCTATGTGGTCTCATTTTAAATATCTTTGCGCTAGTGTGTTCACTCTTTCTTCGTACGTTTTGCGTTTGATTCCGTAGACTAATATGATAGCTTCTCAATACTTTTTGATGAATTGGATGACGAAAGCGTCATAGCTTTTACTCTTCACATTATATTACCAGTTTGTTGAAGCAGTATAGATAAACGTCTGAAGACCACAGGTTCACGTCGAAGATAAAAAAACTGTTTGTATTGTAATACTTATATTATTAAGTATATCCATTAACGGTCTGATACTTACACGTTGACATATACATTTTATATGTATCAGAATAAACGAGTGGATACCAAACATTAACGAATATATTGCTGAATTCATACATCTCTTTTTGGTCATATATTTGGTCAAGTTACACGACCCCAACGGCCCAATACGTGAGCACAAACAGCCTGCAAATTTGAAAAACAATATCACAAAATTAACTGCTGTATTGCCACATGATAATCATTAATGCACATGTATCGGATAGGAGTTACCAACACTAGGCTTTCTTGATATCCAGTTCCATTATCCAATAGAAGACCCCCAAAGTGGACGGCTATGGAGTGCCATTGATTGTCCGTCACGAAGTAACATCTTAGTTGAGTTGCCGCCCTACTGTGTTCAGTATGGAACCCGGAAATGATTGGTAGTATAAGGAATTTTTGCTGAATCATGTAAATTTAAATATTGGATACCGCGTTATATATTACGAACTTACCGATACCTTTTAACAGTCATCGTTCGAATGAACTCTCCTGTGGCACGTATCAACCTCACCATCATAGGTTAAGCGCTTATTGTAGTTATTTTGAAACGATTACAACAGCACAAGTACTGTGGAAAGGTTGCATTTCAAAACTGGGTTGTTATAATGGTATTTGCCAAGTTGTCACTTCATCTGCAGAGTAGAGTGGAAATTCGTGTGGAGTGACACGTTTGCCAAACCCGTTTCACTACCAGGAGTAATATCGGGTATTTGTCATAATGAATATTATGGTTAAATAAAGGTGGTGCTGACATTCATGACGTCTGTTAGATGACATTACAGATTGTACAAGTACACCTGACATTGGTTTCGACACCAAGTCAGATTTTTACATCAAATCCTGAATGGATCAGCGAATTGAAAAGGACGTTCCTGTTCTAAATATTTGTGATCTTCAGCATTCTGGCCGTAGGTCGAAACAACGTATGATGTGTAAACTCCGAATGTTATGATCAGGCTGTACAGATATTCCGCAGTCGAACTAATACTTTATGTCATGTACATCGTGATAGGTAGGTGGTAATATTAATAATTATAATAACGGCAATTTATTCACTCACATACAAATACAAGTGCTATGAAAACGGATATATGTGTTTTTTGTGCACATAACGCGTTTGAGATATATTACCTTCACGTAATAAACACATTAATTTCAGCTGTGTTCACTGGTTTCTTTCGGATCTTACGGATTTCTGTTACCTGTCTTACAGCTGTGCATCAGTTAGGACTGGCACCAACAGCGTTACTTCCCCGTTCCGACAGTGTCCTTCGTTCAATAATACATCACGATTTCCGAACGCAATCCTCAAATAACACTTCAATAACTGCTCTTTTTGATCGGTGGCAATGGCTTAAAGCATCTTTCGTTCTTCATGATCACCATTTCGTAGCAACATTGCTCATTGGCGGTGTCGAACAATTTCCAGCCAGCGCAGCAATCTTCAGTGCCCGTCTTTACCTGGTAGAGTTGGTCGTGGCAGCAGATCTGACTCTTCGGGTCGTACCTCTTACGTCCACAAGGCTCTAGATATAGTTCAGTCTCTGAAGAAGACAACAGGTGCAACAACCGTCGAAACATCGGATGCAAGAAGACGCTACTGGTATTAGTTTTCATGTAAGTCAATACATTTACAACAATGATATTTTTTTTTTATTGTATGTTTAAGTATATTTATGACAGCTTAGGTGTTTTAAGTAATTAAGTAAGTTTATAAATAATTATTAAAACCAGGCGCATGCGAAAAGGTACTAGCGTAAATGAGCGTTGGGTCGTTTGAAATACCGACCTGACTTATTAATGTATACATGAATGTATGTGTGTGTATGTACATAAGTATACATGTGTGTGTATGTACATAAGTATACATGTATGTGTGTATGTACATAAATATACATGTATGTGTGTATGTACATAAGTATATACGTATGTGTGTATGTACATAAGTATACATGTATGTGTGTATGTACATAAGTATACACGTAGGTGTATGTGTACATAAGTATACATATGTGTATGTACATAAGTATATACGTATGTGTGTATGTACATAAGTATACACGTATGTGTGTATGTACATAAGTATACATATGTGTGTGTATGTATATAAGTATACACGCATGTGTGTATGTACATAAGTATACATGTATGTGTACGTACATAAGTACACCAGTATGTAGATGTCAACACACACTTGCAGGCACGCTCGCATACACGTACGCACTCGCGCGCACACATTCACGCGCGCATACGCTCACGCATACACACACACGCACGCACACACACAAACACACACAAACACACACACACACACACACACACACAATGTACGGTATTTATGTTTTACATACCACCGTCACGTGTATATAATAAGGAGAGACTAATGATACAAGTTCCGTCCAATAGGTACTAGTTACGTCTCTACACAAATACATACCTTTTTTGAAAAAGAAGGCGTCGACGAGAACTGAAGTCAGCAGAACACTGCCTAAAGCCAGGTATAAGCTAAACTGCCTAGAAAAAAGTAGAGCATTATTAAGTGTTCCATGCTTGCGTCATGCTAACTGGAATTGTGATGCTAGTCAGCATAATAAAACATATAGCGTTTACTAGTAGTTAGAGCGACATTCTTGCAGATTATATTCAAATGGCAAATATGCCTGCTTGTCGTTTTTTCGGTTGCATGCAACCGTTTGATACCTTGTACATCCATTACTCGATGCCGAGGTTCCCAGTGCGTCAGTCGAACATCGTCGATTCAAGTAATTGACATTCCTAGGTTGTAAACGATGAACGTAAACACATACATGCATGTAATAGGGTATTTACTTATTATTTTATAAAAAGTAGTATATACTATACTTGCATGGTGTCTTCTTTGATGGCCGTTCAGAAGAGCAGTGACGACAGTACTTCGGCGATGTCAGTAAATATCTCCGGTTTACATTTGTAGTCTCCCCTTTGGCCCAGCGCCATATTGACACGTGTACCTCATAACATGTGTACCTGTAGTTATCTCGGGTGCACTTCAAAATGAAAGCCCTCAGTTTTAAAGAAATCAAAACGAATGTGGTTTAACAACCCTAGATACTAAGAGGGTAAGAGCAGGTTATGAGGTGATCAAATATACTTTTTCCAAATGTTGAATGGTCATACAATAATGATACAAGGCAGTTAGTATTTCTTTCTTACCTAAGCAAATAGAAAAAAAATTAGTGTAGGCCTACATGAAGAAACGTTAATGTTAGGACATGTATGTATCAATAAATATTCTTACAACTGTACTAAGCATGAGTAGGACATGTTATCTGTAAAACATACTAAAATGAATGTTTAGAAATATTGGTTTGAATGTGTAATCGAAGTGTGTCGTCAGTGGATACGTGTGCGTACGCCGATGGCAATTGATATAACTGTCGCAGTGCCCTGTTATTGTGTTACACATAGAATATACTATAGGAATAAATATTCATTACGTGCTATACCTAATGCACAACATACATAAATAGTGAGGTCGTAATAAAAGGGCTTGAACAACCTCTTACGGACGTCATCATGAACCTGTACACGTGGGCTGCTATTTCTCTAGTGCTATGGCTGGTCATAGAGTGACAACCTTTTGCAACCACACAATATGCAAGCCATATTCAGGTTAAGTAGATTGGACGTTGGAGAACATTTTGACACATGTTCTTGACACCAGTAATACTACACTGATTGCGGCGACCGTGGGCAGGTTTAAAGTCATATGTAGAGCACATGTTGTGCCCGCATGACCTTTGGGATCTATCGAAGCTTATGGGGTCATGTTCTAGATAGACTTCGAAGAAAAATGCAGTGTATTTTTGAGAAATGATTTAAACAAAATTCACATGTTGTGATATAAGTGCATTTGGGTAGGCAGACCTGTGTGACCTGTTTCCGGAGTAATGCTTGCCGGCATTTGTAAATATTGACGGGTGTCACACATACAGGCATTTTACGAGAGCTGGAAGCAGGCAATTTTTGTTAAAGTCTATCAGCATGTCAATGAGATAATGATAACAGCAGATGAAAAGTTTAAGACATTTTGTAGGTCACGTTTTCTTATAATCAGACAAAACGTTAACATGGTCGCCAGTGGGAAAACCATCTGCATATTGACTCCTTATGATATGCTCTGCACTAGAAGAGAAAATAAAAATGAATCACTGTAATTGGATTTTAATGCATGTCTGAGTTACATATTTATCCTTGTTATTGGGGGAGTCGTCCATACTTTCGTACCACCTCCTTGGATAGTGTCGTCAACAATACTGTTTCTGCACCATTGTTGCATAATCTCTGTCGCCTCCCCCTACAGAGAATATTACATTCTCGTCTAACGGCCCCTGCAACATGTGTACCCGGCTCTTAAACTTGCCATCGGTTCTCATCGGCCGAGGCAAGCATAATAACAATACAATTTCCAGAAGATATTATTTGATCAACTGTTTGTAATTTATATAAAATACGATCAGCGAATCCAACTGAAAAATCAAATTTTGTAGTCCTGGGTACACAGATAAAAATAAGAGCGTATCATGCCTTTATATTGTCACAGGATGTGTTGATCAGTTAAATACGTCTTCCGTTAGTCAGTGTGGGGGTTCAGTTTCAAAGGGATAAACACAGTATTTGTCAACACGGACAAAATAACATATATTGGACTCAAACATTATTGAATCCTGAAATAAGGAAAGACAAAGTGAAAAGAAGGTGGATATGGCTTTGCCATGTTCTTTGCATTGACAGAAACAGCTTACAACATGCCGCTCTAAAATGGACACCACCTGAAGAACGGAATAGACTGACCACTGGGCACCGGGAGAAGAACCATAGAAGAAGAACTGAAGCTGTCAGGGAAGACCTGGCATAAACTGAGTTGGCTCCCCCAAAGACAGTACTGGCTGGAGGATATTCGTTGACAAGTTGTACGCCAGAAATGGCGAAAAGGATAGGTACGGTCAGGTAAAATAAGGAACATTCGCGTAGAAGGAGAAACTTTGAAATCACCAATGTGGCCTGATTATAAGCAATCATGGCTTCAAATAAGAATTTGTTGAAGTCCCAACGTGCTTCTTACAGGTAGATATCCCTGTATGTACTGGGTAGGCCTACATAACAATGTAAGCAATCGTTTAGCCATATCAAGAAGGACATAGTCAAATTGTAAAGGGGTACATTGAAGTATTTCGAAACTGCAAGAGTGTTGTTATGTAAAGTGCCTTAACAAGTAGTTTATATCATTTAATACCAAATTATTAACGTGATACCAAATTATGTTTTCTTTCGAACAATGCACTAAGTACTGCAGAGTGTATTATTTGCTATCATGTTCGATGAGAGGCGCCACTATAGGTTATCGGACTCTACACTGTTGATCTTATGAACTCAATGCCGAACTTGTTTGTCGACGTAAGACGTTGCCTAACTACTGACAGGTGCATGTGTTCATTATTTGAATGGCACACACAAAACTTGTTTGTGACTAATAGAGGGTTATATAGTTACTGTTATTTACTAATCCATGTATTCTGGTTGCAGTTCTCATTTAACTGCGATCATTCGTACTGATGTACACAATACATCGTGGAAATTGATCTCTGATCTTATCTATGATCGCAACTCAATCTCCGTCGACGACTACCAGACGTACTCGAGCATCACTATGCCTGTGGTGGCCTGTCCCATCCCTAACTGCACGTACGTGACAGACGATGTTGACGCGATCATCGCCGTGGCGCTACTCAACACCCACGCGATCACTCACGCCCCAACATCCTCCACAAACGCCGCCGATGCTAAAGTGGAAAGGGTGAAACGACCAACGGTCACATCTGCGGGAAGCAGCGAAGAATGGGACTACTTCCTGGTCCGATGGCACGACTACGTGGAAGCAACCAAAGTATCGGGCAAAGATAGAATAATTCAACTACTCGAATGTTGCGACGAACAATTGCGAAAGGACGTCACACGCTCCATTGGCATGGGTCGTACACTCACTGACCGCCCTGAGGACGAGATATTGACGTTGGTGCGTACCTTGGCTGTCAGGGAAGAAAACACGATGGTCGCTCGGGTCACCCTGCATAACATGCGCCAAGACAGAGACGAGACTGTCAGGTCATTCAGTACCAGGATCCGCGGCCAAGCCGACGTCTGCAAGTTCTCCTTCCCGTGCCCAAATTGCACACAGACCGTTAACTACGCAGAAGAAGTGCTACGAGATGTGGTGATCAGAGGCCTGGAGGATCCAGAAATCCAACTGGACCTGCTCGGCGACAAAAATCAGGACATGAACTTTGAGGAAGTCCTATGCTTTGTTGAAGCAAAAGAAGCCGGAAAACGATCAGCCTCACGCTTGGTCGACACGCACGGGGCAGAGGCAGCCAAGAGCTCATACACTCGCAAACGACTCGACCGCTTACAACAACATCATGAACCCAGAGCAGGATCAACCGACCAGAACCCCTGCTCCTACTGCGGCAAAAAAGGGCACGGAAGGAACGCCCCACAGGACATCCGACGCACCGAATGCCCCTCATACAACTCGACGTGCACCGCCTGCCACAAGAAGCATCACTTCGAAGTGGTCTGCCAGGGGAAGTACCGCCGCAAACGAAAAGACACCAAGGTTGAGCTACAGGAAGGCGCCGTGTTTGATTCTCACTGCATCATCAACAACCAACACCGGCCGACGTCGCAATGAACGCTTCATTGCACTTGATCACCACCTGTACAACCAACTGTCTGACACGTGGCTGAAGCAGTCCTCTAAACCTCAGCCGTTCGTCAAACTTGGTGTGGACGTCCTCGTCGATGACTACAAACTCTTCGGCTTCGACTCTCTCCTCACCCGCACCCCTAGACACGCAGATTCACTGTGCATGGCAGACACGGGGTGCCAGAGTTCTCTTGCCGGTATCAAGGCGATCCATCGCTTCGGCATCAATCAACGGGAACTGATACCGGTAACGATGAAAAATCGAATGGAGTCCTCGAGACTCGTCAAATTGTCTACGTCACAGATGTTGACAACAAAGTGTTCCTCAGCAGGGAGGCCTGTGTTGCGCTCGGGATGATAACTGAGCAGTTCCCAAAGGTCGGCGAGATCACCAGACATACAGCTGCGGATGCCACGTCCGATGCTCCCGATCATCTCCGTAACAATAGCGGCCTCATCACCGATTATAACTGCCCGAAACGTGAACTGCCGCCTCCTCCACCCACTCAGCTGCCATGTCCGGCAACTGACGATAACTGCGAGACGTCACGGCAGTTTCTGCTAGACTACCACAAGGGCTCGACCTTCAACACATGCGAACATCAACCACTCCCGATGATGAGTGGTCCACCCCTACAGCTCATGATTGACCCCGATGCCAAACCGTTCGCATGCCACTCGCCAATCCCAGTACCCCTACACCGTCGACTTTCAGCCCCTCAATAAGTATGCCACTCGCGAGACGCATCATACTCAGCCACCCTTCCACCAGGCGAGATCTGTGCCACAATGAACGAAGAAAACCGTGTTCGATGCTTGGAATGGCTACTGTAGTGTGCCCTTACGCGAAGAAGATCGCCCACTGACAACATTTATCACGCCGTGGGGACGCTACAGATACAGGACGGCACCACAGGGCTACATTGCTTCTGGAGACGGTTACACCCGAAGATTCGACGAAATTGTGTCAAGTTTTCCGAACAAGACGAGATGTATCGATGACACAATCCTCTGGTCCAACGACATAACCGCGGTTTTCCACCAGGCAGTGAAGTGGCTCGATATATGGGGCAATCATGGTATCACACTCAACCCGAGTAAGTTCGTCTTTGCTCAGAACACTGTCGAATTTGCCGGATTCGAGATCACACCAGATAGTGTCCGTCCATCACGGAAATTCTTAGAATCGATCCTCGACTTCCCGACACCCAAGATCATCACGGACATACGCGCCTGGTTCGGCCTTGTCAACCAAGTGGCGTACGCGTTCGCCGCTGCGGAAAGAATGCTTCCGTTCCGGGCCCTGTTGAAGCCCGGAACCACATTCACCTGGAACGATGAGATGCAATCACTTTTCGAAGAGTCTAAAAGTGTCATCATCAGTGAAATCGAGGAAGGGGTCAGCATATTTGATCAACATGCCTAGCCACTGACTGGTCCAAGACAGGAATAGGATTCTGGTTATTCCAAAAGCATTGTGAGTGCCGCGGCAACAAGCCCTTCTGCTGCCGTGCTGGGTGGAAGATTACGCTCGCCGGAAGTAAATTCACCCACCCGGCTGAGTCACGCTACGCGCCTGTAGAGGGCGAAGCCCTGGCAGTCGCTAACGCACTAAACAAGGCCAGATACTTCATCCTCGGCTGCGAAAACCTCACCCTCGCCGTGGACCATAAGCCGCTGCTAAAGATCTTCGGCGACAGGTCTCTTGAGGAGACTTCAAACACTCGTCTGAGAAACCTCAAGGAAAATACCCTCGGATATCGCTTCCGTGTAGTCCACATACCAGGTGTAAAGCACCGAGCCGCTGACGCGATCTCTCGCCACCCTACCGGCAACCCCGTCAAAATGCATCTACCAGATGACGTCGCGTCCCTGCAAGACGGTTCTATTCCCGCAGGATTACCAACACTCCCGGAACTACGCTCCTCCTTCCTGGCCGGCATCCGATGCGGTGAAGAGTTTCAGGACGATGTAGAACACTCAGTTCACGACGCCAACCTCTCATCACTCTGCTCCCTTAAGGCCGTCACCAGGGATGGAGTCCGCATGGCAACCAATAGCGACGAGGCCATGGTCAAGCTGATGGAAATCATCGAGTCGGGGATGCCGGAATTTCGTCACGAGCTGCCAATAGAACTAAGCCAGTACCACCAGTATCGCGATAACCTCTACACTGTGGACGGTGTAGTTTTATGCAACGACAGAATAGTCATCCCCCGCTCACTGCGCCTCGATGTACTGCAATCACTGCACGCCGCTCACCAGGGCGTATCGTCAATGATATCTCGGACGGAACACACCGTCTTTTGGCCCGGAATTACCTCGGCCATCACTGACCTCAGAAACCGCTGCAACGACTGTAACAGGATGCCCTCTCGCAGCCCAGCGCACCACCTTCCCACCAGATACTACCGATCTACCCGTTTCAAAGTATGTGCTCAGACTACTTTACTTACAAAGGCGTGAACTATCTCGTTACTGTGGACCGGTATTCAAACTGGCCCGTAGTGGAGCGGTGTAGAGGTGGGGCGCAAGGCTTGATCGCTAGTCTACGGCATATATTCGGCACCTTCGGCATCCCCGATGAGTTATCATCAGACGGCGGCCCCGAATTCTCATCATCCGTCACGCAGACCTTCCTCAGATCATGGGGTGTTCATCATCGCCTGTCTTCAGTTGCGTATCCCCACAGTAATTGTCGAGCGGAAGTCGGCGTGAAAACGGTGACGCACTTGATAACAGGCAATACAAGCCCCAACGGCGAGCTTGATACTGATGAATTCCAGCGGGCCATACTACAATACAGAAACACACCCGACAAAGACACTAAGTTCTCCCCGGCAATGTGCATATTCCGACGCCCTATCCGAGACTTCATCCCCATCCTTCCAGGACTCTACAAACCTCACACAACGTGGCGTGAGATACTAAGTGCACGCGAGGAGGCGCTCCGGAATCGCCACATGAAGGACGCCGAACGATGGGCAGAACACACGAAGACGTTACCGCCACTCATGGTGGGCGACTTCGTCCGCATTCAAAATCAAATCGGCCCCAACCCGCGGAAATGGGACAAGACGGGGATAGTGATCGAGGTTCGGCAACATGATCAGTACGCGATCCGCATGGACGGCTCGGGCCGCATCACCATGCGGAACCGTAAGTTCTTGAGACGATTGACCCCCGCCATCAAGCGCACGACTCCTGGCCAACTGGGCATCAACGCCTTTCTTCCACCGCCAGTCGCCTACTCTGTAGCACTAGCGGCGCAGCAGCAATCAGCCTCATCACCGAAAGAACGCGCTCGACCGACACCTACGCCAACCGTACTGTTATCGCCCACTCCACCTGCGATGACTCCAGCGCCTGTGACCAAGCTGCCACCCGCTCCGCCTGCGTCCCCACCCTTGGCAGACGACTCGCCACCACAGCCGCAATCGTCTGCGTCACCCAAGCCGGCGCCACGCCCGGCTCCTGCTTCACCACGTGCAACTCCTGCCGCCCCATTGCGACGTTCGGCCCGCAACGCGGCCCCGCCAACATAGCTAAAGGACTATGTTTCCACTGTTGACACTCAGTGAACTACGTTATTTCTTGTTCCTATTTTTGTTCTACTAACACAAGCCATATTATTATTTGTCGACATATCAGTCTTCAATGGTTTAAAGACTTGGTGGGCGTAGAGGGTTATATAGTTACTGTTATTTACTAATCCATGTATTCTGGTTGCAGTTCTCATTGAGTTGCGATCATTCGTACTGATGTACACAATACAACGTGGAAATTGATCTCTGATCTTATCTAACTAATGCATGCGGAGCCAGGTGGAGATTCGTACGGTGTAATGCCCTAATGATCTGTTACGTACGACCTCATAGCATATATAAATTAACAATTCCACATGTCTTGTTAAATCTTTAGTGTTTTTTTGCTGTTGTGTGTTTACTATTTTTGTATTTTGTAAACGACATTTGGATAAACCAACGATGAAAACGTTATAGTTTCCTAGTTGTTTCCAGCGCTCGACAACGTTGTATTAACTGATTAATCTATATTATTGTGGTTACAATGTAATGGTCTCATGAGCTCTCATTCAACTAGTCACCCTTTTTCAGAACATTATTGCCAAACTGACCTTTATATGCTGGCACTGAGGGTGGCCTCTGCCAGGGTGCTTGTCGTCCTCGGTGGTTCTTTTACGTCCCAAATTGAGACGGGACCGACATTAACGTGATCTCCGAGTCACGAGGGATATTATTATTATTTATTATTATAAAGCATTTAAGAGCGCCGTGTGTCCGGATAACAAATCTGCTCATAGGCGCTGACAATCGTAGAGTATAAGTAAAAATACATCAAATGACCTAAAACATATTAAATAGAAAGGTAAAAGAAAATTATTTAAAAGTAGCTTATAAAAATTACATAAAATGTCAGTTAGATAAACCTGAATAAAGATAAATATATATATATATATATATGTATTTACAAGTGTATATATATATATATATATATAAGTTAAATGAACTAGCCGTTTAAATACCATACAAATAAATAATGTGCTTAAATAAAATAAATACATATAATATGCTAATTAATAATAATAATAATAATAATCCTTTATTGATACATAATGTACATTGCAGCATAGATATAGCAGTAATATGAAACATATAAAACATTACGTAACAATTGGAACAAAACATCACATTGCTTGTGTTCCTTATTCATGTCATATTAGTAATGTAAACTATAATTCGTGTCCACAAAAAAACAACGACAACACAATACATAAACATATTCATAATAAACTAACTAATTATTTAATAATGCATTATACTAGTACCGTAATACCGAACACCGGTTGCATCTTAACATGGAAAAATTACATTAAAGCAAAATTTAGCATATGTTTGCTAGAATTAGACGCTTGGTCCTTTGTTTGAACATAATTAATTAAAAAATAATAATAATAATAATAAATAACTGCATCCTAAGTACATAACCAAAAGTCAACATTGCACAAATGTCACTGATGCGGACTGCAAAGTTCTTTGAAGGCCTGTCGAAATAAGTATGTCTTTAAAGGAAATAAAAATAAGGCATTAGCTAAAATCCTTTTTCCATGTGTACACAAAGTTTAACATTGTATGTAACATTTGACAACATTAAACAAATACAGAAAAATACATTTGTAGCATAAATTCGATTTTAAGCCCGTCTGTGAAGCGATTCCCGCGGAAAATTAAATTTTAATAAGCTAGGCGATCACGTGGTATGGTGACGTCACTTATGACACACACTCGCATCAGGCCGACCCTTTCCATGCATTCAGAGCATATTTACAAGGAAAGCTTTTGGGTCGAAACGAGCGTCAGAACGAGTTATTGTGCAATATTCCGACGTAATACAAACACTAGTCATCATAGAGGAACAAACATTTATTTTACGGTTCCACATGAATCGAATTTTATTCAAAACAACTAATGCGAATGGGCCTACAAGTCGACTAGGTTTCGCCGAGCTTGGGCTCGTTTTCAGAATAATTATATCGAATGCAACCAACGAGAGACAATCTACACCAATAAACATACATAGCAAACATATATTGTATCCAGCTGCTTAAAGTAACGTGTATAATCTCATAATATCACTAGAATATCGATATATGAAGGAGTTGTACAATTTATTATAACAACTTAAATCAGTGAGAGAGTTTTCGTTGGTCCCGCTATCTCAGTGGGTAGGCGCGTTGGTTACTTGTCGTTTATTTTACAATTGGGCGACGCCGGTTCAATCCTGACAGCATGCAAACCTTTGATTTTCTTTACATTTTTTTTGTTTATGTTTTCACGAAGTAATATAAACAAAATCATTTTATACTATAATGCACTGTTTGTAAATATTTTTTTATTTTTTTAGTAATTATTTATTCGCCACAAAAATGAAAATATGGTCATTATATATAACGATGTTTCTAAATTGTATTTATCCAGACAGATCTCAATCTGTTTTCACATATATAATTACAATATATTACCGTACAATATATTTACAATTAATAAATTATATATCCATTACATTATACTTCGTTATATAATGACCATATTTTCATTTTTGTGGCGAATAAATAGTTACTACAAAAATTAAAATTATTTACAAACAGTGCATTATAATATGATATAAAATGATTTTGTTTATATTACTTCGTGAAAACATAAAAAAAAATTGTATAGAAAATCAAAGGTTTTTATGCTGTCAGGATTGAACCGGCGTCGCCCGATTGTAAAATAAATGACTAGTAACCAACGTGCCTACCCATTGAGCTAGCGGGACCAACGGAAACTCTCTCACTGATTTAAGTTGTTATGATAAATTGTACAACTCCGTCATATATCGATATTCTAGTGCTATTATGAGATTATACACGTTACTTTAAGCAGCTGGATACAATATATGTTTGCTATGTATGTTTATTGGTGTAGATTGTCTCCCGTTGGTTGCATTCGATATAATTATTCTGAAAACGAGCCCAAGCTCGGCGAAACCTAGTCGACTTGTAGGCCCATTCGCATTCGTTGTTTTGAATAAAATTCGATTCATGTGGAACCGTAAGATAACTGCTTGTTCCTCTATGATGATTAGTGTTTGTATTACGTCGGAATATTGCACAATAACTCGTTCTGACGCTCGTTTCGACCCAAAAGCTATACTTGTAAACATGCTCTGAATGCATGGAAAGGGTCGGCCTGATGCGAATTTGAGTCATAAGTGACGTCACATCTCGGCATCTCGAAAAGCGCGCCAAAAATATGCATATTCGAAAATGTCCGGATGCACACCATAAAATGTGGAATTTCTAATTCATTGATTTTTTTTTTTTTTTTTGGCTTGGTGGACGTGGAAATAGATAGCAGGATGTAATATAACATGAATTCGAGCAATAGATGTTTTTATTCCCTTTAAGAGTGATTTGAAAGTGGCAACGCAGTTTGCATGCCTGACTGCATGAGGCAGGGCATTCCACAGGATCGGGCCAGCCACGGAGAATGAACGACGGCCATAATGTTCAAGATGATAATAATACAGTGCAACACGCTTATAACGAACACGGATACAGTTAATTGACGGATATAACGAAACAATTTCTTACGTACGGATTTTTTCCCTATCGTTTCCATTATAAGCGTTCACGCATATTACGAACACGGGTATAACGAATGCACGGTTATTACGAACACCTTTTCCCCTAACAAATTTCGCCATATAACGAATTTCTGTCCAAATGAACATCGCCCGGTTGTTCGCAAATACTTCCCGCCCGTGACCTGGAAGCCATGCCGTGGCCGCGCAGACTGCCAGTGCCAAAGTAATTAGGTCAATGAGGGAAATCATTCGTAACAGGGCTACGCAGTCAGACGCGTTGCAGCGCACTGCGACTGGCTTGAGGATTTCCTTTTGTCTGTTGCCCTAGTCAACAGCAAACAAACGTCAATGGAGGACTTCTTCAAAGCAGATTAACTGGTGTCATTCTGTGTGTGCTAGGTCAATGAAGGAAATCAAAGGTGATTGTTAGCTGCGCGTTTACGACAGTTCATCCGTAACGGGGCTACGCAGTCAGACGACGCTGCAGCGCACTGCAACTGGCTTGAGGATTTCCTGTTGTCTGGTGCTCTAGCCAACAGCAAACAATTCTTCAAAGCAGATTAACTGGTGTCATTCTGTGTGTTGTTGTACAATAAGTAGTAGTTACCGCGGGCGTGGCTCCATCCTGCCACGGCACAGATCATGTTTTAATGCGCTTGGACGCGACATGCTCACCTATGTGTTTACATCATACTGTATTTCGTTACTTTTTCACAGAGGGTGGTCTGCGATCTTATACTATAACTACACTTAATAGTAACGTGTGTAACTGTTTTATGTGTCATCTAAATAAATGTTACACAACAAAATAGATTTGCGTTTGATAGACACCTGGCGAATAGTTTTAAAACTTTCACATACAACACTGCCACCTAGCGGGTAAATGCGTACACGCATATAACGAATTCACGGATATAAAGAACTCGTTAGCTACCCACAAAATAGTTCGTTATAAGCGTGTTGCACTGTAATAATAATATTTAATATTTATAGAGCGCAATATCCATAATATGCTCAAAGCGCTGTACAATAAAATTCAATCAAGCGATTCAATGTATACTTAAAAAAACTGCAAAAAAAGAAACTTCAGATAACATGTAGAAGAAATTAAGTTAGTTATATTAAAACTATTAATTAAATAAATAAATAAATAAAATTAGATACATTATAAATTAGACCTGCTATTACTGTATTTACATATATGCATACCTATACATACATACCCACACACACGCACGCACGCACGCACGCACGCACGCACGCACGCACGCACGCACGCACGCACGCACACACGCACGCACGCACGCACGCACGCATGCACGCATACATAAATAAATACTGCTACATGCACTCAAAATAATATATCTATATGTATAAAAAAAAAATATGCAATAAAATGTCATCAAATGAAATGTTAAAAATGTCGACAGTATTGAGCTTTGAACGTCTTTAGTGTCTTTCTGAACGCCGACAGAGTTCTACTGCTCTTGGTAGCAATGGGCAGTGCATTCCATAGTCGAGGTCCAATCACACGAAAGGACCTGTCCGCGAAACTGACCAGGTTCGTTCGTGGGACTTCAAGCAAAAGTTGTTCAGATGAACGTGTGCGTCCTGGACAGTGCCTGGTTAACAGGTTGGCAAGATACAGCAGCGCCGTCCCGTTCAGACTTCTGAACACATAAAGGAGTAGTTTACACACTGATACCTCGGAACAGTCAGCAGACCTTGTTCGGATACACAGTCTTTTAGGTTGTTACACCAAATATCATGCCTGCCCGGTCCGGGTTTCGAACTCAGAGCGCTGGCATGCCAGGCGGATGTGTTACCCACTACACTAGCTGCGCTCCCTCATACACAGTCGCACTGTGTGTTTGTGTGTTTGTGTGTTTGTGTGTTTGTGTGTATATGTGTATGTGTGTGTGTGTGTGTGTGTGCGCGCGTGCGCGCGAGCGTGCATACGTGTGTGTTTGTGTATGTGTGCGTATGTGTTTTTGTGCGTGTGTGAGTGCGCGCGCTCGTGTGTAGGTGCGTGCGTGCGTGCGTGTATGTATGTATGTGTGATGTCTGTGTGTGCGCGCGCGCTGTGCATGTATATGTGTGTGTTTGTGTGTGTGTGTGTGTGTGTGTGTGTGTGTGTGTGTGTGTGTGTGTGTGTGTGTGTGTGTGTGTGTGTGTGTGTGTGTGTGTGTGTGTGTGTGTGCTTGCGTGCATGATTGCTTGTTTGCGTGTGTGCAATAAAGCTGGTGTGTAATTTTCATCGCTTAATATTGTCCGCTATGTGACGACACCACAACTGATCACTTGCACATAGCTGTAGTAGTCAAGTACCTTGGCGACATATTTTCGGGATATGGGGACAGACCGGATAAAAGCACCAAACTTTTTTTATAGCTTCATTAGGTTGGTAGCATGAACGATTTGTCCGGAGCAGCTATTATTTTGGGTGGGTCCATTATTTTTTACCCATCAAACAAATCTGCCGTTTTAGTACATTTCTCCTTTGGATACCGACACAATCCGGGAGACGTCACCAAACCTTTATCTCTGCTTCCTTTTGTTGTTAACGTTAACATTTTAATCATAACATTGTATGGTGGGTCCGTTATTTTTTACCCCTTATTAACAAAAATCTGTCGTTTTACGACATTACTTCTTTGCCTATGAATACAATCAGGTTAACTTCACCAAATGTTTTTTCTCTGCATGGCTTGGTTATTACTTTTTTTTACTACATTTCTCCATTGGATATGGGCACAGACTGACTTACATCACGAACAGTGTTTCTATGATTATATATACTGTTAACTTTGACTTTTTGACAAGAGTCAGCAATTTTTGTGGGTGGTCCATATTTTTACCCCCTCTTGAGCCGAGATATGCCGTTTTATTGGATCGCGCCATATTTCGGTACAGCATGCCATATATGTACATATCTATTTTTTGGAAACGGTAAGTCTATTAGACGAAAACATGTATATATAATTTATTGATCATTTCCATTTCTTTAGTTTGTTATATAATACAGCTTTGTATCATAATTAATAATAATAACAAGTCATTATGGCTTTTACAGCACACATGGGACGTTAGGTTCATCAAATGGTCTGAAAATAATATATGTATCGATGGCAGATGGTACCGTACTAAGTACTACTGTAAAGGAAAAAGACTTAGGGTTAACAATTAGTGCTGATATGAAGGTTCATACCAGTGCGGAATTGCAGCTTCAAAGGGAAATCAAATCATTGGATTAATTAGGCGAAACATAGCGTATAAGGAAAATATATAATAATACCGCTGTACAAAACAATAGTTATGCCTCATTTAGAATATTGTATTCAAGCGTGGAGGCCATATCGCAAGAAGGACATAGATATGCTAGAAAGAGTACAGAGGAGAGCGACTAAAATGATGCCAAAACTGAGAGATCTTAGTTAAGAAATGCGCTGAAGAGAAAATGGTTTGATAACATTAGAGACCATGATATTGAGAGGAGATCAGGTAGAAGTTTTTTTTTAAATATTGAATGGTAATGAAAATATTGATATCAATATTTTGTTCTCAGTTAAGAAAGACAGAAGGACTACGGGACGTGAAGTCACATTAGCAAAGGAGCAGTATAGATTATATATAAGAAAGTTCTCATTTTCACAAAGGACTGTAACTGATTGGAACATAAATTATTATCTGCTGATTGTGTGGGGTGCCAGTAGCGTCAATATGTTTAAAAATAAAATTGACACGTACCTCAAAAGGGCGGGATACACATAGCTAAAAAGGGTTGGACTCTCGATAAGCTAAAAGGCTTCCTTGTCCACCTGCCATCTAGAGTTAATTCTCTGGGTGGCAATATTGTTAAATCTTGTTAAATCTTGTTATACAATATATTCACAAAGTGTCATGGCAGACGCTTCACGTCCCATGTCCAGACCGAAACGTTTGCAATGGATATCTGCTAGTGGACCAGTATATTGGTCAACGAGATAAAAGCTTGATATGATGTGTGCTTTGAATTCTGCTACAGAGCATCCTGGTTGGTGAATGTCTTTAAGGTATTATTCCTCTGACAGAATATCTGTCTCATTGCCTCGATAACGGATACCATATTGCTACTCTAGCCACAGAGTACAACTGGGACGCGTTCCGTTGTGCACCTCTGACAGAATAACTGTCTCATTGCCTCGATAATGAAGACCATATTGTTACTCTAGCCACAGAGTACAACTGGGACGCGTTCCGTTGTGCACCTCTGACAGAATAACTGTCTCATTGCCTCGATAATGGAGACCATATTGTTACTCTAGCCACAGAGTACAACTGGGACGCGTTCCGTTGTGCACCTCTGACAGAATAACTGTCTCATTGCCTCGATAATGGAGACCATATTGTTACTCTAGCCACAGAATACAACTGGGACGCGTTCCGTTGTGCACCTCTGATAGAATAACGGTCTCATTGCCTCGATAATGGAGACCATATTGTTACTCTAGCCACAGAGTACAACTGGGACGCGTTCCGTTGTGCACCTCGGCTAAACCGTGGAAACTGACAAGGACGTCGACTTGTATTTTCACAGAGCATGACAGATGCCGTTAGTCTGTTACCATTATGATGAATGAAGTTATTGCCTATCCCAAAGGCTATCCGGATGTACGCAGCTGAAGAAAAATGTGACTAGCTCATACATCTTAATTATCGGAATCACAATGACACCATTGTCCACAATGCATGTCAAATATGGTGTCGGTCCCCCTTTCAAAACATTCTGCACATGAATCAGCAGTTGCGAGACAGCTTCCTCTAAGGTCACACTGTAGCATATCACAGTTGGTACTGACGGTCACTCAGGTGCCTGACGGTCACTCTGGTGCCTGACGGTCACTCAGGTGCCTGATGTGGCAAACACTTCCGTTCAACCTGGATGGTGGAGTGTGGTGGAGAAAAATGTAAATAGCTCATGTTCCTTGGTGACATCGATATGGAAGTATATCCAATGTATTGGAACTACCTGTTGGCACAGGTTACCTTCATCCGAGTCTTGTTACCAATCTACTCTCTTGTAGGTTATTTAATTCGTGTCCCAGACAATTTCAATACTGTTGGAGTTAATTACATAAGTGCTTCAAGATGTGAAAAATAACAACAGTGTCTGCATACTCATCAAACATGGTGACGTTGGTTGTGGAAAGGAGATGGGGAGGAGGGATGCTACGGATTATTTTCTTTTCTGAAAAATGCACACATGTAAAGTTCTTTCTGCAAAACGTCCAACCGAGAGAAGAGGATCAATCAGTTCTTCAGCTTTGACATATTTCCCGCCTGTTTGGTTTTGGAATGTGGCGTATGACATTTGTAGAGGGAGATTGAGCGCTACTTTTATAGGACATAGATAGAATGCATGATGTCAACGATCACTGATTTATTAGTCTTATCGTACTAATATTTGCCCAGTGCTTCGATCGCACGGGTGGTTTTTACGATAAAGAAGCTTTCCTCGTGAATCTGGTTTTCGTCAACTTCGGGAAGGTATTCTTTCTCAAACTCTGATGATTCGGGCCCATGGACGATGTCCAAAATGTGCTGACTTCGATTCATAAGCGAAAGGATGTTCAAGGATGTAGCAAAAATGCAATACTTTTTCCCAGTTTGTTACATATTTCATGAAACAAATTAAGTAAAATGGCGTTAATCATTTCACTGGGTGTGAACACTTATGGACCACCAAATGTGTACTGACCCCGATCAAAAAGTGAAATGCTATTATTGAAGCAGTAACAAAAATGTGATGCTTTAAATTTAGCCGGCTTTTCACTTACCTTGAAACAATATTAAAACGGCATATATCGGTTCAGTGTGAGTGTGTGGGGGGGGGGTTAAAAGGTGTGGATACACCTAAAGATGTGCTGACACTGATAAAAAAAATGAAATATCAAGTGTTACGGGAAACAACCAAAAATGGTACATTTGTCCGGTCTATTATATAATTATGTCATGGTAAAGTGTAATAAAACGGCATAGGGCTAATGGTTCACCGGGGGAGTGAGAAATTATGGATCCACCCAAAACATTTGCTAATTCTGATCACACATTGAAATCGCGTTGTTCAAAGAAGCCGCAAAACAAGTTGGTGCTTTTATTTGATATGCACCATATAATCCCATGACAAAATGTAGCAAAACGGCGCATTTCGGTCCAATAAGGGGCAAGAAATAAAATAATGGATGGCAACGTGTTGGACAACATGGCATGCTTTGTCAGCCCTTATTTTCAGTCGTGTACGTAGATGTTTAGATCAGGGTTGCGCAGGGGCGTAGGGGCAAAACACAATTTGGTGCCCTCGTCGACATCGTTTACATGTTTTCTCTCTGAACCAACTGCAATTTAGAAATGACTTAATGCATCTGATGCGATACAGGACTGTGTCTTCACCCAATCATACGAACGAAAGCAGCCCCAGAGCCACTGTCGCGGCGTGTTTTAAGAAGACTTCTGCAGTCGTTGATCTGTAGAGTTCGGTTCCATCGAAATCCATTTTGACTATTCCAAGATCATTACAGTTTGGACGGCGAAACAGAACTTGCATGATATGAACTGTGATAGTGTTTAGAAGGAAACCATTGGTGAATAATGGGAAACACTTTGTTTTTATAATGGTGATACCAATTCACACACCATACACACACACATACATGCACGCCCACGCACGTACGAACATACATTAATAATGTTTTTGGTATCTAGTTTAATTTTTAACTGTTTTGTATATTTTAAACATCTATACAGATCTGCTAATAAAGCTGTATCAGTGAAATTACTTACGAAGTAGAAAGAACATCAGCCATGCCGAAAGTCGGTGAGACTATCAGCAAACTACCATACCTGAGAGTATAATGAGCTATGAGCACGCCAAGAATAACACGGAGTTTGCCTGCAACATTATGCAGGAAGATGATATGATCATAGTAGAAGTATCTCGTATCAGTAGTAGCACTATCTCGTATCAGTACTAGCACTATCTCGTATCAGTATTAGTACTATCTCGTATCAGTATTAGCACTATCTCGTATCAGTACTAGCACTATCTCGTATCAGTATTAGCACTATCTCGTATCAGTATTAGCACTATCTAGTATCAGTACTAGTACTATCTCGTATCAGTATTAGCACTATCTCGTATCAGTACTAGTACTATCTCGTATCAGTATTAGCACTATCTCGTATCAGTACTAGCACTATCTCGTATCAATACTAGCACTATCTCGTATCAGTACTAGCACTATCTCGTATCAATTCTAGCACTATCTCGTATCAGTACTAGCACTATCTCGTATCAGTACTAGCACTATCTCGTATCAGTACTAGCACTATCTCGTATCAATACTAGTACTATCTCGTATCAGTATTAGCACTATCTCGTATCAGTACTAGCACTATCTCGTATCAATACTAGCACTATCTCGTATCAGTACTAGTACTATCTCGTATCAGTACTAGCACTATCTCGTATCAGTATTAGCACTATCTCGTATCAGTAGTAGCACTATCTCGTATCAGTACTAGCACTATCTCGTATCAGTATTAGCACTATCTCGTATCAGTACTAGCACTATCTCGTATCAGTATTAGCACTATCTCGTATCAGTACTAGTACTATCTCGTATCAGTATTAGCACTATCTCGTATCAGTACTAGTACTATCTCGTATCAGTATTAGCACTATCTCGTGTCAGTACTAGCACTATCTCGTATCAATACTAGCACTATCTCGTATCAGTACTAGCACTATCTCGTATCAATACTAGCACTATCTCGTATCAGTACTAGCACTATCTCGTATCAGTACTAGCACTATCTCGTATCAATACTAGCACTATCTCGTATCAGTACTAGCACTATCTCGTATCAATACTAGCACTATCTCGTATCAGTACTAGCAATACCTCGTATCAGTACTAGCACTATCTCGTATCAGTACTAGCACTATCTCGTATCAATACTAGCACTATCTCGTATCAGTACTAGCACTATCTCGTATCAATACTAGCACTATCTCGTATCAGTACTAGCAATACCTCGTATCAGTACTAGCACTATCTCGTATCAGTATTAGCACTATCTCGTATCAGTACTAGCACTATCTCGTATCAGTACTAGTACTATCTCGTATCAGTATTAGCACTATCTCGTATCAGTACTAGCACTATCTCGTATAAGTATTAGCACTATCTCGTATCAGTACTAGCACTATCTCGTATAAGTATTAGCACTATCTCGTAGCAGTACTAGCACTATCTCGTATCAGTACTAGCACTATCTCGTATCAGTACTAGCACTACCTCGTATCAGTACTAGCACTATCTCGTATCAGTACTAGTACTATCTCGTATCAGTACTAGTACTATCTCGTATCAGTATTAGCACTATCTCGTATCAGTACTAGCACTATCTCGTATCAATACTAGCACTATCTCGTATCAATACTAGCACTATCTCGTATCAGTACTAGCAATACCTCGTATCAGTACTAGCACTATCTCGTATCAATACTAGCACTATCTCGTATCAGTACTAGCAATACCTCGTATCAGTAGTAGCACTATCTCCTATCAGTACTAGCACTATCTCCTATCAGTAGTAGCACTATCTCGTATCAGTACTAGCACTATCTCGTATCAGTAAGTAAGTAACTTTATTTACAACGTAACAACGTAACATACAGTTAACATATATATGTCATACAAATGGAAACGTGTTACATCGCATGGATGTCACTTGGCTAAAAGCCGTCTTCAAGTGACACCATTTGATTATCATTACTCTATGATTACAATCATAACAATCATCAAAATCATGTTAAACAACTCACTCAAATTCATCACCAACTCACCTCCGTACTAGATAATATTAAACCGGAGTATTATTTAACATATAGTATGTGCTGTTGTTGGTGATATATGACAACGAACTGAGAAGTATGATCAATTGAAGTATATGTAAGTGAATAGAAAGGCGATCTAAACATTTGTACTTGGTTAACAACGTAGTGTAAGAACGGTAATAGACTTACAAACAAAGGTAGAGTTTCATTTAATCAGTTTCATTACATTCTGAACATCTAGGATTTATACAGTTCACATGACGAAGATATGCATTTAAGTAGAAGTCACACAACACGCGTCTAAACTGTAACCTGTGTTTAGTGTTTCTTATTTTTTCGTTTATATTGTTCCAGATTCTTGTGAAATTATGTTTTGGTAGCTTAGACGAAAAATGTGTTCTAGGTGTCTCTTTAACAAGAAGGTTGCATTGTCTGGTTATTCTTATACTTTTGTCTAAAGTCTTTTTGATCGCAAAATTTGTAAATGACTTGGGTAATAAATCATGTTTAAAGTCATACATAAATAGTGAGACCTGTAGTTTATATACATCTGACATTTTTAGTATTTTGTCAGACTTAAATAAAGGATCAGTATGACTCCTATATCCTTTTTTATTAATTATTCTTAAAGCACGTTTTTGTAAAATTTCTATTTTCTTTGTGTTTCCATTGCCTCATGCTTGTATACCATATGTTATATGACTGTGAATTAAAGTGTAATATAATGATTTTAATGACTTATATGGTAAGAAATATTTCACTCTATTTATTGCAAAAGTAGTTCTAGATATTTTGGAACTAATTATGTTGATGTGTTCTTTCCAGGTTAGGTGCTTATCTATATACAATCCCAGGAATTTAACAGATTCGTAATTTTTATACTTGCCAACCTGGTTGATGACTTCATTATTTATTTTAATGCTATTGTTTACCTCGTAGTTTGAATATACAGGACTAAAAACACAGAATTGTGTCTTTTTGACGTTCAAGCACAATTTGTTCGCACACAACCAATTGTATAATTGTTTTAGTTCTTGATTCACTGTTATAACTAAATGTTCAATATCATATCCTGAATGGTAAACAGTGGTATCATCTGCAAAGGATAGCAAGTTTAGAGAACTAGAATTCACTATGTCATTAATATAAATTAGAAAAAGCACAGGTCCTAGTATGGATCCTTGTGGTACTCCATATGTCATATTGATCAGTGGAGATTTGCAATTATTTATTTCAATATATTGTTTACGATTAGAAAGGTAACTGGCAAACCATCTATTACTTATTCCTCTGATTCCATAATGATTTAACTTATACAACAAAATGTCATGGTTAATTGTATCAAACGCCTTAGATAAGTCAAGAAACACATCCAATGTAATATCTTTGGTAGTTTTGTCATTTGCATCTGCTATGTCTTTAAGTAAGTGCAATATAGGGTGTATAGTGGAATGTTTCGAGCGAAATCCATATTGATGTTTATACAGTATATTATATTTCTTTAAATATATTACTAATCTGTTACATACTATTTTTTCCATTATTTTAGAAAGTGTTGGTAAAATACTTATTGGTCTGTAGTTATTAAACACATTAATATTTCCTGATTTATAAATTGGAATTATTTTAGCAATTTTTTAATTATCAGGTACAACACCTGTAACAAAGGAATTATTTATGATGTGCACAAGTGGGATTGCTATTTCCTCAATGGTCTGTTGTACAAGTTTTGTAGATAAACTATCGAAGCCTTCAGTGCATTTAGTTTTTAGTTTTTGCACTATTCTTTTGATTTCGTTTACATCAGTAGGTTGCATGAAAAAGTTCACTGGATAGTTATCTTTTAGGTGCGCATGAAATGAGGTTGTGGGAGGAGGTATTGAATCACTCACTGATTTACCTATATCAGCAAAGAAACGGTTAAACTCTTCAGCAATACAAGCCGAATTTGATACTTTTTCTCTTTTTACAATGAAAGTTTGAGGTAATTGGAAACTCTTTTTTTGATTAAATATTGCCTTTCTCAGTATGGTCCATGTTTCTTTGATGCTATGTTTACGTTCTTCCAGTATTTCAGTATAGTACTTAATTTTTGCTGCTCTTTTGATCTTATTAAATAGTCTACAATATACCTTATAAGCATCCTCTCTCGCTGTATTGGGCTTATTTAGCTTTCTGCGGAGTAATTTGTCTTTGTTTATTGAAGACACTATAATGCCTGATGTTACCCAGGGCTCTCTTTTAATATATTTACTATTTACTCTGATAGTTTTAACTGGGCAATATATTTAATAAAGTGATGTATATGTTAACATTAAGTTGTTGTATGCTTCATTTGCATTGCTAGTAGATAGGACAGAGGAATAGTCAGCCGTAGCCAAAAGACTCCTAAATTTTAAAATGTTGGTCAAGTTTAACTGGCGTTTTTGTTTATATGCTATGTTTTGTGTAGCAGGTTTACCATATATTAAATTAAATATTCCAAAATGGTCAGTCATGTCTGTAACGATAATCCCCGATTCATAGTTGGGGTGAGTATGATTAGAATATAAATGGTCTATAAGAGTTGCTGTAGCAGGTGTTATCCGTGTTGGTTTTGTTATGTGTGGAATATATCCTTGAGCTATTACATTATCTATAAAATCATTAGTTTTGTTGTGAGTAACAAAGTTTAGTAAATTAATATTATAATCCCCCATCAGGTACGCTACTTTATTTTCATTTGAGATTTTATCTTGGATGTCTAATATGGTACCCATAAATAGATCAAGATCTGCACGTGGATGAGAGTTGGGACGATAGATTACACCCACAATTATAGGTTTACATTTCTTAGTTTGAACCTCTACAAAAATGGACTCTAATACATGAGGAATAAATATTGACAAGTCTTCACGTTTAAAATAGGTGTATTTTTCAATGATGTATAGGCCAACTCCACCATGCCCATCGTCTGTATCTAGTCTTGTATTGAATAGTAAATTGTGATACCCATTTATTTTATAACGTAAAACATGGTGAACTTTAAAAAAACTTCAGTTAGTCCAATGAAATCTAGAGTCAAGCCTTTTGACGACATATTAGAAAGTAATTCTTGAAGAGAATCCCATTGAGTCTCCAAACTACGGCAATTGATAGAGAACATTGATAAAGATATGTTTTCTGGTTTAAATGCTTCAGAAAACTCAACTGCAGTAAAATATTTACAATCATGTGTGTTAAGAGAAAATGGAGAATCATCATACTTTTCATTTGCAATGTGTTTGGCTTCATTGAATATTGTTTTTAAGTCAAAGTTTTTATTTGTTTGGATCCGGCTAATATTAACAGATTCTGCCATTTACAAATGTATTAGAGCACATCATAATGATCCTTTCAGAGTTCGTTGAAAAAAATTGAAAAAAACATTCTAAAATAAGTACATAAATATAACTAGTGTATGAATGCATATCATAATATACATCATAAGTACATATCCGTTGAACAGTTGTATACATACAAGTAATGATAAACACATTGATGTTGACGATTAACCAAAATAATACAAATTCAATTGTTAGTATCAAAGAGTAAGTAGAGATAGACATCGCATGGATTTCTATCAAAGAATATAACAAAATAAGAAAAGAAAGGCCAACTAGGCTTAGAGTCAATAACATCACGATGTGTACTTGGGAGAAAAAAAAAATTGGGGGAGACTTAAAAAGAAAAGAAAAAATTCACATTTTAGGCCGGTTTGCAAGTTAGCATATAAAACATACTAAACACCACTGACTGCAAGTGACTGAGTAATCACTGCCATTGACAGTGCTAACATAATATAACATATATAAATCTCTGACCACCTGACAAGCGTACTATCATAAGCCACTTTGAAAGTTTAAAGGCAGCTTTGAATGATAAAACAAAACCTTATAATTATAGAATCAAGCAATTTTACAGTAGTAACATATATTGAATTTAATATGTTGCAGTATATGGCCCGATAATCACAATATCACATGCCAACTTAGAAACTTGAAAGGCACTGTAATAGCAAATTTGATTGATAAAATGTCAAAGTATCAAAATAAAACAAAAAATTATCCTTAATTATAGAAAAATAATCCAATATTACAATGGTAACATAATATGTGCATTACAGTCTCTGGCCCGATGATCATTTAGAAGTTCAAAGGCACAGTAGTAACAACTTTGAAATATCAAAGATTATTTCAAAATAAAATTTTCGGGGAGATTTAAAAGTAGCACTATCTCGTATCAGTAATAGCACTATCTCGTATAAGTAGTAGCACTATCTCGTATCAGTACTAACACTATCTCGTATCAGTACTAGCACTATCTCGGAAGTTGAA
The DNA here is from genome assembly GCA_020002185.1 of Paraescarpia echinospica. Classification (NCBI taxonomy): domain Eukaryota; kingdom Metazoa; phylum Annelida; class Polychaeta; order Sabellida; family Siboglinidae; genus Paraescarpia; species Paraescarpia echinospica. The sequence continues at coordinate 75,637,096 of CM034533.1, read as the reverse complement.
AATGCAAACGTAAATAGATAACATGGGCAGAGGTGGGAGCTCTTAAACCAGGTAAGTTGTAGAAAGGCAGCATGCAAGGCATAGTCTGGCAGTAGGGCAGCAAACCTTGCAGTAAGATCCGGACAAAGTTTGGAGTGTCCATATAGGGAATCCGAGTGTTGACACCCTTCTACCCTTGGGCATATTTCAAAATATTCAAATTGATGTAGCCATTACCAAATTAATATTATGTTTTCGTCAACAACAAATGAGGTGTAAGTACACATGTTTTGAATGTACGTGGTAATGCTCAGGATGTTTCAAAATGATACAACATTCCACTACACCCAAATTATGTAAATTAGGTGCCTCCATTTGCAAAATATTAAATTTAGCACATATCGCAGTAAACGTTTGAAAGCAAACCCTATGAAGTGTATACCAGCCTTATTCAGATAGTAGTCCTGCCAAACACTTTCCAGTTGATATGCAAACTAGGAGCAGCCATTGAGACAAATCGATGTTTTGTCAATTACTTCGGAACTATTTATGACAGCTTTTTAAATGAGGTGTCTAACCCCAATGGAAGGTCATAGGGTCAGGAAATGTGATGGCGCCACCCAAAAGTACACTTGTACACTATTATTCAAACACCCTAAAGTATTGTATAAATTTGCCATCGCCACTAATGAAACATCGCTTTATTCAATAACATTTGAAGTATATAACTTTCTCTTGGTCAAAACTGGCGAAATGCAAACATAGGCTTTATTACTAGATGGTGTTCGATTGAACAGGTCTGCCAGGGAACAAAGCTGAGGACTATATAAGAACTTACCTTTTTAACAAAAATATGAAGTTGACGTGTCAAACCGGAGGTTATCACATCTTTCGAATTTCGCTGTTCTGTCAGAAGATACTACACACACGTAAACGTTTTTCTCGAGAGTGGAAATATCGTGTGGAAACAAATTGGTTGTAGATATACTCTAGAAAGACCAATTTCATGACCTGTACCCATCTTGAAAACAAAAACATCGTGGCCAGGAAAGATCTGTTTGGGTGAAATTGAAAATGTTAAATAGCTCCGCTCCTGGGTAAGTTATACGGACAAATACAGCAAGGTAAAGCAGGCAATAACAGCATACATTTAAACAACTAAGAAAAATATGGAAATCTATACTTCCACGCAAGGTTAAGCTGCGGTTATTTGCGGCAATGGTGGATAATTTGATCTTGTACGCCTGCGAGTCGTGGACATTAAAAAAGAAACACAAAAAGCAACCAGGTGGGTGATAGACAATAATGCTGCGAACCTTATTTAATATTAACAGGAATGATAATCTGACAATTGCATAGTTACTTTTCCTGTGCAGTTACTTATCCACGTTAAAGTTGTCGTCGTTCAGGTCCGTATGTTCTTCCATTAAGGTATAAATGTCATACCTTGTTATGGAAACTGTATGCACAACATGGTTTGGCAACACATAGTATTGGTATTGTAATTGACTTTTAGGAATCCGTTTATTAGTATTGCTCACACACTGTCTGACTAGCGTAGACGAAGGTATAACTTTCCATCAGACAATTCACTTGGTTTCAAGTACATTTCTAAAACATGTGGTGACATCGTGCACTATAAAACTATCCAAAATGGCTACTAAGGAGAGTTGACAGCATGTATGTGTATCGCGTATGACTTCACACACTCACCCGTGCTCAATCTAATTGTCGAACTGTTCTTGAAATACGATATTAGGAAAACCCATTTCTCTTTGCTTGCCCCTGAGGTGAACGAAATTGCCTAAGTTTCGAAACGGCGGCAGGTGGAATCGAACCACGGTCCCCTCGATCGACTGTCCGGCGCTCTAGCGTGCGACCACCGCTCCCCACTTGTGTTTTGGAAAAACATCTCACCGTTATCTAAGGCCAGCCAAACAATCCCATTTACTTTCACACATACGGAATAAAATGTGTAACAAACTGCTGTGCATCAACATATACATTATTGGTATACATCGATAGGACAATATAGACCAATGTTTAATAGTGTCATAACTGATTTTATTAAATTCGTATCACAACGCTTATTGAAGATTGGTTTTAAAATATCATAGTATATGATTATCGTCATAGATTCACACGAAAACAAGTTAATTTTGGTATACATCTACGTGCACGTCGTAGACAAATAACATTGTCTTTTATTGCTGACTCATTCCGACATGCACAGTAAATGTAAGTGCAGTATGCGTTAAACGTATCATGGCACGATAATTCTACGAACACATGTAAATTGCACTCTTAATTCTGCACGTGCAACACGTCGACCTCGAGCGATAAGTCAATGACAGCGCGATGTCGAACTAGACACCTTTGTTGTAGCAATTACTTACCTTATATGAGACACGCGGCTTTATTTACAAAGTAAGACTCGGCTGACAACTTGCCTGAAGAACCGCAATTGTTGCACACAGCAGCACCTGAAGAAGAAATCATGTAAGTATTTATTGCTATCGTTTCACAACTTGCACAGTAATTATGTCAGAATACTACCCACACATTTCACCCACGTGAGCGCAGGTACGTACGTACATAGGTACGTACGCAGGCACACACACGCACGCGCGCGCGTACACAAGCACGCGCCCTCCCGCGCACAAATACAAACGCACAAGGCAACAAATCGCCTAGCGTGCGTTGCAGGTGCGTTGTCAGGTGCGTTATGGTTACACTCACACTAATGTCACATTATGGTTACACTCATACTAATGTCACATTATGGTTACACTCACACTAATGTCACATTATGGTTACACTCATACTAATGTCACATTATGGTTACACTCACACTAATGTCACATTATGGTTACACTCACACTAATGTCACATTATGGTTACACTCACACTAATGCTTACAGTTGCTTTGATTCGTTGTATAGCATAAGCGATATGCTTATTTCTCAGTGGTACAGGACATTATCATTGACGCCTGGGATACAATAACACCAGTGATGTGCCATTTCGACATCAACGCAGCGAACATCTTCACACTTATTTTTTAAAACTGAAGTTATTGATCGTGTTTATCCAGGCACTTCAGAGGAGCAGAGAACATAACTAATATCTGCATCACAAAGGCTCATCGCCAATGGTGAAAACTCTTCAAAACGGCCCCAGTCTACTATTGTATAACACACGTTAGGACACGTACCCGAATATCAACGTTCTGCTATGTGTATTGCGTTATTGTGTTCTCCAGGCACGTCTGCGTAGCTCTGGTACTATGTATGTTGTTGGCGAACATTACAATCGTCGACGGATTCGTTCTGTGGGGAGGTATGTCATTAACACAAGTATAACAATATACGTATCACAGTTACCCTTCATTGGATTCGCGTGTTTCGTTTTTCGTGTTAAAAATGAATTGTGTTGACATGTACGCATGCACTCACATGTAATAGCTCTGCATCGTTACGTATTGCAAATGTGAGACAACTTTGCATATGTAAATATATATAATTATGTCTATATAAAATAACAGTTAATATTACTGGATAATGCATCATAACCATGATCCATCTAGCATCTCCTCTGGCGATTTAGTCTGTTTTAGTGTCCTCCATTTAATTCTGTTTTCTGCCGTCTTAATCTCTCATTGTAAAAATCCTTTAATTAAATTTACGGTACGTCCTGATTCGTTCTAAGTGTCGTGGTTTCTACTACAGACGGGTGTGACATCACGCCGGTGGGTCATTGCAACGGCAAGGCGTTCAACTTCCGGGAACACCTTTGCTGCGGTGACCAGTTGTACCCGCGAATAACGGGCACCGAGTGCTGCTGTAGCTGGAAGGTTCTCGACACCGCCACGGAAAAATGCTGCCACGGCTTCGTTATTCAACTGCACGATAAGTGTGTTGCTGATCCAGTGAAACACGGCAAATAGGAGAAGCCACACAAACAATTGCACAAGTGTGTCAGCAAATCGTAGAAATCTAGCCAACCATTGACAATGCACAAGAACGTTGTTAGGGACACCATCGTTTATTCAACAAAATGTTGCAGTTTACAGTAGAAATAGTTTAATGGGCCATGATCCGTGAACATACCATGTGTTATATACCGTTGACTGAACATGTATATTGTACGTTGGTGAGAATTTATAGATGCCTAGTGATATCGCATAATCCATTGTTGTCTATTGTAAATAAGGAATTACGTGGATTTGTATGCAGTCTTATTGTATTTGTATGTACATTTTTAAGGAAAGAAATATTGTCCTTAAGAGATGACCAAATGCACAATAATGCGTGATTTCTCTTTGTAAAAATGAACACCCGATCATTGTAATATTATATTGACCAAATAAATCAATATTAATGTAGCATGACTTTGCGCAGTATCTGTACCATCGTTGTCTTTGTTGTGTGTGTGCGTGTAAAGACGATGCTGCACTCAACTGATACATTCACGCAACTCTCGTACTGAGTCAACGACATTTTAACATAGTCGATAAATCTCCGTCTCGAAGATTGAAATCTCCGTCATTTGATGGTGAACAAAAAGGTAATTTTATCTAAATGTAATATTTATCCGAATATTACTTGCAAATTACAGTTTGGCCTAATGATATTTGATATATTAAAATCTTTAGATAACGTAATCGTCCGGGTACCATGAATTTACAGTTATGTTTGTTTTTAAATGTCCGTGGCGCAATACAAAAATGAGGATTTCATCTTCTAAATTAAAGACATTGACTTAGGTCAAGATAAACACACGGGAATGATTTGGGCGTGTCATAACAATGGATGAATACAAATGCCAGACGACATTCACTTCACTTTCCCATAACCCGTAAGGATCGTTGGGGCACCACTGACGACTTCTTAACCAGCTCTCTGCATGTTTCCCTGTTCTCCACAGCCCTCTGGGAGTCGACAAACTCCAGTCCTGTCCAAACTTTGATGTTGTCTTCCCATCTCTTTTTCTGTCTACCTCTTCTTCTTCCCCCTCTCGCGGTACCTTGCAAGATGGTCTTTGCAAGGCCAGATGATCGTGAGACGTAGCCGTTCCACTTCAGTTTACGCTTCTTGACCGTTGCTGACGACTTTACCAAGGATATATGAAGCAGACGAAGAATACTACTGGAAAGAGAACAAACCGTACTATGATGGACGTCATAGAATGAAGGTTAAACGTAGATGGATATAGAGAAAGTGCACTGCAGCCTTGCGCAAATGCGGGCATGTACATTGTGGTTTCCATTGACTTATAACCTCAGTTATTTTGATCCCCACAACAAAATTATAATATAATATATAATTACTACGTTAACTAATTTATCTTTTACATTTTGAGTACATATTGATGACAAAATAACTGCATTTCTCATATACTAAATATAGGACATATATTTTAAAACCCTTAGTAGAATATAATGAATGTCACTATCAGTTGAGAGAAAACAGGTACAACTGAACAATAGTTCTCTCCTGAAACCACACAACTACGACTTCCTCTCGAGTAACTGCCGTTTCTGGATTTTGTCGTTTTGAATGAAGACAGACTAACAAATAGTCACGAAGTGAGTGGTCTTCGTGGAGAGATTTATAATTGATTGGTCACATTGTCAAACACAAGTTTCATGTAAAAGCAATGACACCTTCACACAGTAGAAACGAAATCGCCAACGGCTGTGACACATGACGCGGAATAACTGTGACACATGACGCGAAATAACTGTGACACATGACGCGGAATAACTGTGACACATGACGCGGAATAACTTTGACACATGACGCGGAATAACTGTGACACATGACGCAGTATAACTGTGACACATGACGCAGTATAACTGTGAATACAGAATGTTCAGAATATTGATGTAAGGGAGCAGCACGAGGCTTATCTGTGTGCTAGAATAGTCGACGCTTGAGAGTTTCCTACGAAAGAATCAAGACAATCCATACTACGGTAGGCATTTATGGATGGACGAGGAAACAGTAACAATTAACTAATAAAAGATTACATAAGCCATGCCACAATTAGGAATCAGGAACAAAAGGTTACACAACGTGCGGTCCATCCATTGTGGATAATAATTTTAAAGTAATCAATAACTTTTTTGGAAAAATGCCAATTAACAAATAAATAAATATTATCAACGGTACATGAGCATTAAATGCAGAATGCTGGCAATCTAATAACCACCGTTGAAGAAAGTGAAGATGTCCTTTTCACATTTTTCAGTGAAACACAACTGAGACGTTCAATGTAGAGAAACTCACGCAGTTGATGTGCTACTGCAGGATCTACTGCAGGATCTACTGCAGGATCTACTGCAGGATCTACTACAGGATCTACTGCAGGATCTACTGCAGGATCTACTGCAGGATGTCAGCCTCATCTCATTAAGAAGATACTTAAATCAATCAACATTGGACGGTCCTTGGTTGCAATAATAGCTCTTCTGTCAATCGAATACAAACACTGCTATATCTTAACTTGTTTCGAAAACTGTTAGATTATATCAAAAGACTGGACAATTGTAAATGTAGCGTCGATATTTATTGAAAGCGGTAGATACTCTTCCGCCATGGACACACCAGAAAGCTTCCTTGTATTGGGGTAAAACTTAATATCACACAACATGGTTTCAGTGCCGGAAGGTTACACATCACTCGACTTCAAGAACCACTACATTATCGGACAAATATACCACAGGATAAAGGATAGGTAAACGTTATTTCAATGGACTTTGAGAAGGCTATCGAAGTTGATACCAAAGGTGAATAGGTTATCAATTCAAGGTTAGGCATTTGAGAAGGAGAGTAAATGGCCGCTTCTATCCGACTATAACGCATCAGTGGCATGCGATGAAATTCATTGACTTTCAACAAGTATTTTATATAATCCATCATGCAAACTATGCAACGGTTTATAAAAGAGTATGGTGTTCAAACCAATATGATAACAACTATTCCCAGAGGCGTAGCAGTGCTATCGAAAGTGGTCCGGCCCGTATCCGACGAGGCACGTTGCGTCGCGCCGGGATGGGGAGACGGGTAATCCTCTCCCTGACTTCATATATTTCGGGAATATACTACCACAATGGTGCGTTTTTACTTTTAGAGAATAGGAAATTAGTATCCCTGATTTGGTTAACTCGAAATTGAGGTAAGTTTGGTGTCGATGGCGATCGCAATGGAAAGGTTCCACTAATTGAGGTCACTTTGGCCCAGTCTCGAGGGTGATCGCAATAGAGAGGTCCACTAATTGAGGTCACTTTGGCCCAGTCTCGAGGGCGATCACAATGGAAAGTTTCCACTAATTTAGGTCACTTTAGCCTAGTCTCGAGGGCGATCGCAACAGACAGGTTCCACTAATTGAGGTCACTTTGACCCAGTCTAGAGGGTCATCGCAATAGAGAGGTTCCACTGTATCATCATCCAGGAAATTAAATCTTCGTTTGGTTGACTTCTCCCTCACCGTGGATTGGACATTTGCAAGATCGAAGATACAAATTTCCGAAATATGCCCAAACAATGTTTGAATTCCCATGCAAAATGATTGGCAACCGCTGTCACAAACAGAGCGCTTGTTTTGTCTTTATCAACATACAACACCATCAAATGGTTCAACATTGCTTCGGTCATGGTTGTGTTAAAGTATGTTTTAACGTAGGGCACTCGCGTGTAGTGTTTGTAGCTGGCATAACCAGAATTAATTTGGCTAATCTGATAACCTGTGACAACAAATGCTGCTGGTGTAAAGACAGCGATCGCAAATACGTTTGCACATTAAAAGTGTCGCCTTTCCACTGAATGTTATGGGTGAATGTTATGGGTGAATGTTATGGGTGAATGTTATGGGTGAATGTTATGGGTGAATGTTATGGGTGAATGTTATGGGTGAATGTTATGGGTGAATGTTATGGGTGAATGTTATGGGTGAATGTTATGGGTGAATGTTATGGGTGAATGTTATGGGTGAATGTTATGGGTGAATGTTATGGGTGAATGTTATGGGTGAATGTTATGGGTGAATGTTATGGGTGAATGTTATGGGTGAATGTTATGGGTGAATGTTATGGGTGAATGTTATGGGTGAATGTTATGGGTGAATGTTATGGGTGAATGTTATGGGTGAATGTTATGGGTGAATGCGTCGCCAGTTCTTGTGGATCACAATCGGTGACATAGAAATTAGTAACAGTTTGTAATTCACCTTTGTGTGCGTCTCCATCAGCTGCTCTTAATAGAAGCTGCTCATAGTTCATGTATATTTTGTAGTCGCGTTGAACGAGCCAATATTTACTTAGCGATACAATAAGTATTTTTATAATATTTTTGTTTGACGTAATCTGGCGCTGCTGTGTCACAGTCAAGTTTAACTGGGCCTGCTCTGTCTCGGTAGGGGAGGTTCTTCGATTTCTCTCTCTTCTGCTTTGCTCCTTTCCCTTCACGCCTTCATTTGCCTGTTTGTTCGTGCGCCTGGTCGACGGGCAATGCTGAGAACCGGCGAATTGTTTTGGGCACTACCCAATCGCCTTGTGTGAACATCGCCAAGGCTGTGTGGGGCAATGTCTGCATATTCTCCAGCTGCACGCTGACCCATCGACTGTAGTTCATGTGGTCGAGGCTGAAGAACATGAACACGAGTGCTTCCATGCAGGCGACGTAGAGCTCAAAGTTCTTCTCTCGATGCGCCATGACAAAGATGAGCACAAGTTTTTCCATCCGCAAGATAAAATCATAGACGACGAATGTTGGGAAACATTGTGTCTTCTTCGCCCTCCATGCTTATTTCTCTTCCGCTTCACCGGCGCTCTTGGCCGCATCAAAGGCCTCTTTCTGTAGCATGGCCAAAGCAGCTGCAGTGACTTGACAAGCATTTGCTCTCCAACAGCGTTCGGGAAAGCCCATTGAATGTGTTTCGCTAGCGCATACAATGGTTGGTCACACCACAAGATGGAAATCTGTCCAGGATTGAGGTACTGTGTCACGGCAATCACCATTTCCATGGCATGCTTCACCATAGCTGGTGAGTCTGATTTCTCAGCAAACAAGGGCAGCATTGCTGATATTGCTTCTACTTCTGTTCGAGCTCAGTCGTGCACAGCATGATGAGTGGCCCATGAGACTGCATCGTCAAGGGACACCGATGCTTTCCCGAGTAGTGCAGACAATTTCTCTATCCACTCTGTTTCTCCAGAGACGGCTTTGTTGAGGCTATTTGACAGCTGAACACTGCTTATAGGAGGAACCGGAACCGTTGATTCAGAAATCGTCACGGCCACAACTTAAACTTAAACAACTTGTACGTTGGTGGTAGATATGCCTTTTGTGTATTGCAAACACAAGACACCGTACAAACAGGTCGTTCTTCGCCGCCGTGATCAGCCTTCGGAAACTGAATAACATATATCCCTGTGCCATGGAACGAACTCTGAGCGGTCGTTGATGATAGATTTACGTCCATATTATCGAATGCGTCGATGGATGTTATCCCTGATCTCGATTGCGCTCTCTGCTTGAATCACTCTACTGTATGTGCTGCAAAGAACCAACGAGCGATTTTTTCAACAAGAACCCAAGGCCCACGCATCGTGGTAGAGGTGGTTCGCGGGACCATGTGTGGTGATCATGATCACGCGTCACCCGTTTTTCTACAGCTGTGTTTCGTCTTTTCTCTTGCTGTTGAATGTGATCACCTGTACGATTGTAAGAACTTCTTGGGTGCAACGTACTTTCGTATCCATTCCATTGCCATGCAGCAGCTTAGATGCTAACAGTTTCAAGGATTGTGACACTCCTTGGTTTTGACAATTTTTAGAGAAAGTTCCAACAAACTGCGGAATGTTCGTGCTAAACATTTCTTGCCTCCATAGCTTTACCACCTTTGCTATCAGCAGCATTGGATCTTGCATATTTCGCTGCTCAAAGGCGGGCCCCAACATTTCTTGCATCCCGGCAGGGAACACTAGCATGCATTGTTTACTGTGGGATTTTTCCTGCAGCCCGTAATTGCAGAAAAATGTGTTCCAAAAGTAATTTTTTAAGCGAGTTTTGTGGACAGTAATGCTGTAATCCAGCTCTTCCAACTTTTGTTCAAAGGAAGTGTGCAACGTAGATAACTTGAACATTGTTTCTCCACCCTCAACCGCCGACAAGATATCACCAGTTAAATCTGCAAATGCTCGAGCTCGGTTAACTTCTCGCAACTCCGAGTAGCTTCCACCGCAGCTTCTGGATTTTGCTCTAAAGAACGAACGGTGTTTGTTCATGTATTTCACAAGACAGGAAGTGTGGTATTTGCAACTAAATCGGCGCCACCAATTTTCGCGAACAATTCGTAATCGTTCATCTCTTCAGCCACAGAAGTGATTTTTCATCATTGTGAGTGCCTTAGCCATGAAGTTGGCCAGATTCGTCCCCTTTGCTGCAGAATATACAGCATGTCTTGCCATGGCAGGTTTTCGTTTTGAGTGTCTTCTGTCTTCCCCGACAGCTTCCGTTGTTTTTTCGCTTCTTTGCTCGTTCCAGTTTAACGTTGCTGAATTTGTATCGACATGTATGACACCACTTCCTTTCTTTATTCATAAGAAACTCAACAGAGTATTGACGTTTCAGATGTGCTGGGAGCTGTCCAATATACCCCATAATGTTGGTTACAAAACTTTCGTAAACATTTTCCGAAGAGCATCTGGATTTCTCAAAGGACACCGTAATTTGTTTTCAGATACTTCCTGACAGATAACGCATAGGTTACACTTGATAGAACAGCTATTTGTTTCTTCAATGTGTGTGTGCTTTCCATCTGAAAAAAAAAAGTATTAAAATGGGCCGATTTGTTATATTTGAGCACGCGCAATTTACGTTACGCATATTATTGTATATTATTGATATAGCTTAACTTAGCGAATTATATCGATTGTCCATTGTAACTGGGTAAGACATTTTCCTTAGCCGTACATAACGCCGTTTCATGCATTACACTCTAATATCGCTCACATTTTGATCAAAGTCATAGTAATATTTTAAATGCGAGTACTTTTAGTAGTAGTCATTTATGTATCATCACACAGTGAATATTGTAGCAGTGATTTAGCTGAAGATATATGATCAAATCGCAAATCACACGTGTAATTATGCATTTACGTTTAATAGCGTCTGGCATCGCTTTCCTCTCGAGTCCGGCAGGTGGCTGATAGCATCATGTAGACGCTACTCATTCCCGTTCATTAATTGTACCTACTGTTTTTGGTCTTGAAGTAAAACAAAATAGACCAGCATATAAACTTAGCTTGTAAATATGCACAACAACAGTCGCCCAGCTGAAGAATACAAATTTCCCTATCATTGCCATTTGACCTTGACCTTTCTAGGTTACTGACATGTAACCTTGACATTCACGGTCAAGAACACAACATCATATTTGGATCCGGCATGCATGCGTACAAACAAAGCGATGGTTCTGAAAAATATGATCGTTATCGTTATTATCATATAAAAAAAAACAGGGGTGTTTTTGAAAAACATATTTGACGTTTACATTAAAGGTCATAGATATACATACATGCCCACATACATACATAATTATACAAACACACATTCGTACACATATACAAAAATAGTGATGGTATTGAAAAAATATATTGGCGCTCGCAACATGTTCACGTGATGTACGATTGACAGCGCTGACCCGCCGATTTCTAAACCGACTGCCGGTGTAGTAAGGTGAAAACACTACCATTTGAAAACACTGCCGTAGTGTTTTGAGTGTACTTTCAAAACACTACCGTACCCTCAAAACACTGCTGCTAAGTTCAAAACAATACCCCCGCAATTTTGTTTTCAATATTTTTCAATGTCTACATGTTTGGTGCCATCCCTAAAGTGCGTCTCGCTTGGTGGGAGGTCGTGAGTTTCCGGTCAAGTGATGAAGTTTTACATGGGGTGGGGTGTCTTTGTAATAAGGATGATGTAACGATTAAAAAGGAAGCTATTGACACCAGACTGATAGTATTAATATACATCGTCGTGTTGACAGTCAGTTCACGGAGTGCACGAATGCGAGTAGCGTCATTCTATTTTTTAAATTGCTTAATGTTCGGCGGGGGGAACATCTAGGGGAAACATCTAGGGGGAATGTCCGGGGGATGTACATATTCCAAATATTGGGCTGGGTGGTAGAAGTTAATAGCTGTGGACTTGCGGCTCGTCTGTCGCTTTCTTTACCCAGAGATCCTAAATGCACCACTGCAACTTAGTAGGCTTAAGTAGGCTTAATCATACAACAATGATGTTAGTGTATTTATTGGCTGGGTATATCTAGGTTACTAGATATATTCCAAGATGGCTGCTGTGGCGTGACGTCTTTTGGTTTCAGGAGCGAGATAGAGGATTGAGACGTGATTTATTGCTTGTACACGGTTTTGGACCGCATTATACCGACAAAACGAAGAGGAGGTAGTGCCTCGGATGATACCGAAGTGACACCGGAGACAGACGCTATGCTATTCCGGTTCTTGGATAGTTTAAACAATGAGGCAGTCGTTAATAAGTTACGCAGCGTGCTCTATCCGAAGGGTTTGACTGACTAGTTAGATGCATTGTCCGCTATTATTACTCAGTTGAATGAGCGGTTGGACAAGACGGATCAACATGTTGCTGCTCTAGAAGCAAGACTGTCTTCAATGGAGGCTGAGCTAGATGCATTGGAGCAGTATTCCCGTAGATCAAACCTACGATTCTTCGGAATTCCCGAGTCGGATAAGGGGGAAGATACCACAGGAAAGTTGCTGTCTACTGTTAACAAAACAATAACACCTCTCATTGTGAGCACGGCACGTGACCAGCCATCGTCTTGGACGGCGACAGCTAGGTGCGGATGCGCAACCTCGACCAGTGATCAACAAATTTGCCACTACCCACGTGCGCGACGTGGTCATTCGTGCGAGACGTCGCCTGCGAGAAAGCGACGATGTACGTCAATGAGGGTTTAACACGTCGACGAGTGGCGCTGGCAAATTCCGACCTGAATTGTGGGATGCGCCTGTATATCACGTTTTTATCCAGGACACAGCGGGGAAGTTTATACAGTTGGTTTTATGATTGTCTAATGATGATGCTGGACTATGCTCGTTTGCAAACGTTTTATAATTTGTTTGTATTTTAGTAACTTTTACATTGTGTGCACCTGTCCAGTTGAACGGCACCGGTGTTGTGACTTTGCTGGTCAACCAGGCGTGACGTTGACAACAAGAACATTAAACGATCATTCCTACAGCATGATCACATACAATAGGAATGAATTACTGCTGATTAGATGTACCTCTGTGACCCGACTTTACCCAGCACTGGACAATTGCATTGCACCGCGTGAACGCTTGAATCATCGTCGTCGGACTCGTAAGGGCTGTAAGGCTGGCAGGTCCAAGAAAAAACGTATTGCTATACTGACTAATCCTCGCCTCCCCCCGCCCCTGTTTACTGTGAGACGCAAAGCCTGCCTACAAAATCTGATTGCAGTGGACATTCACACATCTCCACGTGTAATTAACTTGTCAAGTTGCTTGATGACAACGAACTTAATATTCTAGCACTGAGAGAAACCTGGCTGACCCAGGTGATGCTAGTCGGACACATGTAAATGCCCTGTGACCAAAGGGCCACAAATTTGACCACAAACCGCGTAGTGACATAACTGGAGGAGGTGTTGGTGTCATCTACCGTGCATTTTTCGAAATGAGGCAACTAGCCACAAAGACATACATATCATTTGAAGTGATGAGTCTTCAGCTGATGTATAGATCAAACTGTTTCCGGGTATGTGTTATCTATAGTCCTTCACCTTCTACCCGCAATGGTCTGAGCGCATCGATGTTCAAGGATGAATTCTAAGATTTTGTGCAATGTTTCTGCATGGGCCACGACAACTCGACGATTGTCGGAGATTTCAACATATACGTTGATTTGTTGGATGATACAAAGACTGTACGCTTTCACAACATCCTAGAATCTCATGGTCTGCATCAGAGTGTAATGGAAAAGATAATGTGATCCGAAGCAGACATCATTGATGATATCGTGTTTGAGAATCCGGGTATATCCGACCACTCTGCAGTGACAGTCAAGATTCAAGGTTGTAGACCTTGTGCTCACAAGAAACGAGTCAGCTATGTAAGTGCGTGTGACATGCGTGTGACATGCGTGTGACAAAGTCAGAGCTGTACATTGCTCCAGCTGATGACTTGGATGGACTCGTTCGTCGGTCTTGTGCGGCTTGTTGGATAAACTTGTTCCCGTAAGGCAGAAAACGATCACTGCGACCCGACGTAAAATGGTACAACAAAGAGTTACGCAAGGAGATATTCACATCGGAAATAAGAACGTCTATGCCGGAAATCTGGACTTGAAATTCATCGCCAGATGTTCAGGCACCAGTGCACAATCGCAAATAACTGCCTTCGTCAAGCTAAACATCGATACTATTCCAACAAGCTTGTAGAGGCTGGATCAAGCCAAAATAAACTTTACAGCATTGTGCAAACATTGATGCACACTCGAGTGGACCCGCCACTGCCAACGCATGCCTCTCCAGAAGCTCTGGATGAAGTTTTCCGAAATTATTTCTAAGTGAAAATTGCAAGCATTCGCTGTGCTGTGGATGGCCGAGCGGAAGCACAACGTGATGCCCAGACCACTACTTATGAACACGATGGAAGTCATCCGTTGAACAATCTATCGCCAGCCTCCGGGGATGAGGTTAGAAACATCATTACATCATCTGCTCCTCAACCCTGCGCTCACGATCCTCTACCGACATGGATGCTGAAGAATTGCCTTGACGCACGTGCCCCCGTCATTACCAGGATTGTGAACATCTCGCTGGCCAGAGGAGATGCGTCAGCTAACTTGAAAGCGGCACTTGTGACTCCGCTTCTTAAGAAGCCGTCCCTGGATACCGAATATCTTACCGACCAAGTTACCGACCGATATCTAGTCTCAGTTTCCTGTCCAAAGTAATTGAGAAGGTGGTGTCGTCACGTTTGTCGCGTCACATGGCGCAGCACAACCTATTTGAAGTGAATCAGTCAGCATATAGAAAGGGCCACAGTACAGAGACTGCACTGCTGAGAATCCAGAACGATTTACTCTTATCTGCTGATAATCGGTGTGTCTCATGTCTAGTCCTCCTTGACCTTTATGCTGCCTTTGACACGATTGATCACCAGGTGCTTATGTCACGCCTGCCTAAGAAGATCGGCCTTTCGGGCACAGCACTAAACTGGTTTACCTCGTATCCCGAAAACAGAAAACAAGCCATTAAGATTGGAGAAGCCATCTCGAACGTGTCCTTGCTGAGGGTCAGTCTTGGGACTGTCACTGTTCACGGCTGGTGAACTGGGTTGCAAAATCTGACAACATGTCTTCGATTTTCATATGTACGCTGACGATACGCAGCTCTACACAACATTCAAGATCCCCGACACATCTGTTGCCATATCTCAGCTAGAAACATGCATTGCTGATATCAATGGTTGGATGACAGCAAACAAACTTCAATGAAATGGTGACAAAATAGAAATTCTGTTCACGGGATCAGAGGCGCTACGCAGAAAGATACCTAAAACAACAAAGATCAACGTTGGAGATGCCAAATTGACCCCCAGTACATGCGTCAGAAATCTTGAGATCATGTTCGTTGCTGGACTTAGAATGGATCAACAAGTCAGTGCCACCTGTAGATCTTCTGGTCTGCAAATCCGAAATGCGGGTAAAATCATCAGATTTCTTACGTCAGGAGCTGCCGAACAAATCATCCATTCATTTATAACGTCCAGGCTGGATGGTTGTAATTCGCTGCTCTTCGGAATTACCAAGTGTCAGCTATGTAGACTGCAGTGCATTCAAAACACGACTGTTCATCTAATCACACGAACAAGGAAACACAAGCACGCAACACCAGTCCTGAAATCTCTCCATTGGCTTCCCATCCAAGAAAGAATTACGTTTAAAATTATCCTGATCACCTTCAAGGCACTCCACGGACTTGCACCGCAATACATATCCGAGCTACTTGTTGAATATCACACGCTCTCTCCGATCAAATTCTGCTGGTCTAATGACAGTATCAACCACACGCCCCAAGTCTTTCGGAGACCGTGCGTTCTGTAAAGCGGCCCCTGTCCTTTGGAAAAATCTGCCACAGTCAGTCAGACAGTGTGACTCTACTGCGTCGTTTAAGACGGCGCTGAAGACACACCTTATTAAAATCGCTCTCACTTTTGCGTTTTGAACAGAACTAAGGACTGGATACAGCGCTATGTAAGACTTTATTATTATTATTAAAAAGACCCGACAGATGAAAAAATCTAAACAACTAAATGATTGTTGGACTTTCAACGGCAAAGTGGTCGTGAAGTCCCTGAACGGTGTTGTAAAGGAAATCCGCACTGACGCCGATTTGAACTGGTATTGACTGGGATGGCACTTGTACAAATTGTCAAACGTTGCTTTTGTTCGCGGCAACGACTTTGTGTGACTCATGTGTGACACATCGCAGTGACAATAGTGACTCATCAACGATACGCAGCTGCCATTTGCTACTGGTATTGGTATACAAAACTATGTATGTTAAGTCTAGCCAATGTAAACGCTAACAAAAGTACAGCTACCAGTAAATATATTTATGTTAACTATTCTTGACAATAGTAATGCCAACAGTGTTCTATTACAAATGAACATCTGAAATTTGTGTTGGGTTATTTTACGAATGAACATCGGCATAATGAAATGTATATGTTTATTATATAACATTTGGGTTTTGAAGGCTTATATAAGCATCACCATTGGAGATGTTGATATTAAGCAATATTTATATGCATATATTTCTAATAATAATAATAATTATTATTATTGCTCCTTGTTTACAGTAGCCATGCGTAATGTTAATGCTCTATTACACATGAGGGGCAAAAATCTACGTACTAACCATCCCTATACTGTACTCTACGGACTAACATCCCGACACTGTACTCTATGGACTAACATCCCTACTCTGTACTCTACGGACTAACATCCCCACACTGTACTCTACGGACTAACATCCCCACACTGTACTCTACGGACTAACATCCGTACACTGTACTCTACGGACTAACATCCCAACACTGTACTCCACGGACTAACAATCCTACACTGTACTCTACGGACTAACATCCCTACACTGCATTGCACGTAACCTTACGCACTGAACCTAATGCTAACTATATCAAATTAGATTTTGGTATGTCAGTGTATAATTATGAGCTGACAGACGTAATGTATTATTAATCGCTTGTTTTGTTACATTACTTAATCAAAACATTCTTTATAAGTAATATTTGAACAACATTATTTTAAGATCTGTTATTTTATTAATCAACCGATTTGTTGCTATAAATGATGATGGTAACTTTAGAACTTTGTTATGATAACAAACTAATTGGGGAGGCTTCAAACTGGAAATCGGTATTGAGTGGGGTACCACAGGGATCAGTATTAGGACCTATATTATTCTTAATATATATCAACGATTTGGATGATGAAATAACAAGCAAGGTGTTGAAATTTGCGGATGATACAAAAGTGTTTAGAAGGATTAAAAGTGATGGAGGTAGACAGCATTTACAAGATGATCTTGACAGGTTGATCAAATGGTCTGAAAAGTGGCAAATGCTGTTCAATTTTGGGAAATGTAAATGCCTCCACACAGGACATGGGAACGAAGAGGTAGAATATACAATGGGGGGTACTGTACTAAGTACTACTGTAAAAGAAAAGGACTTAGGGTTAACCATTAGTGCTAATATGAAGGTTTCAGAGCAGTGCAGAATTGAAGCTTCAAAGAGAAATAAAATCCTTGGATTAATTAGGCGAAACAAAACGTATAAGGAAAAAGAGCTAATAATACCGCTGTACAAAACAATAGTTAGGCCTCATTTAGAATATTGTATTCAAGCGTGGAGGCCATATCGCAGGAAGGACATAGATATGCTAGAAAGAGTGCAGAGGAGAGCAACTAAAATGATACCAAAACTGAGGGATCGTAGTTACGAAATACGCCTAAAAAATGCGGATTAACAACACTAGAGACCAGGAGATTGAGAGGAGATCAGATAGAAGTGTTTAAAATATTGAATGGTTATGAAAATATTGATAGAAATATATTTTTTCAGTTAAGAAAGATAGAAGGACTAGAGGACATGAAGTTACATTAGCAAACGAGCAGAGTAGATTAGATATAAGAAAGTTTTCATTTTCACAAAGGACTGTAAATGAATGGAACAGATTATCTGCTGATTGTGTGGGTGCTAGTAGCGTGAATATGTTTAAAAATAAAATCGACACATACCTCAGACGGGCGGGATACACATAGATAAAAGGGTCGGACTCACGATAAGCCAAAGGGCTTCCTTGTCCACCTGCCACCTAGAGTTAATTCTCTGGGTGGCAATCTTGTTAAAATCTTGTTAATTGTGAACACTAACCTAGCACATATTTAATTTAACTATTAATTATGTCATTAACCTCGAGCCTAATATTGTTTCTTCTTTTTTTGTTCAGTTTTCTCGTTGAAAACATGCGATGTTTATCTCAACTTACTCACATGCTTTTACACATAATATCACTTTAGTAAGAACTGTAATGTGTCTCGAAATGTACAATCCAATTAATTTTAGCGCGTGTATTTATCACAATATCCATAGGCAAACATACTTTTGTAATTACAATATAATGATAAAGGAAACCCTTTTAGATGATGGAAAATTAATTATTTTCGATGAAGCTTTCCTCTCCTATTCAGGAGGTATTCGGAATAACTGCTTAACAAATATATTATATATAAATGAAAATGAGGTAAATGAACAGGAAATAATACGACGTTCGTCTTACTATGATTTTAACCAATTTAATGAGTTAGCAAAGAAAAATAAGAATTCCTTCAGTATTTTAAGTACAAATATACAGTCAATAAATGCCAAATTTTGTGAACTTGGAGCATTCATAAAAGAACTAAGTACTATAAACTTTAAATTTAGTATAATGTGTTTGCAAGAGTCATGGAGAGATGAAAGCGAGGATTTATAACCATTTTCTTTAAACGGATACCACTGCATATCGCAGGGTAAAACATGTAGCAGCAAAGGAGGGTTGATAATATATATTGAAAACCAGAATATATCAGAAGTTTATCTGAATCTCAGTACATATGAACATTGGGAAGGGTTGATAGTTCCAGTAAAGGATAGTAACCTATCTAAGATTGTAACCATTAGGAATACAAATCGATCTCCGATCTTTAATCTCTACCCACAAATAACTCTCCCCACTAGATTCACTAGAACAACTGGAACCCTGATAGATAATTAATTTTGTAGACTTCATAAATCAATAGTAGAAAGTACCGCAGGGATCTTAACTAAACGATTTTCTGAACACCAACCGAATATTATGATTATGCGCAACACTGTAAAGATACTAAATATGTAAATCAAATCAAATCAAATTTATTTATACACCACATATCTCTACAAAGCAGATTCAGGGGTGTTTACAAACTAAAACATGATGTAAGAATACACGTTGTCGTTATAATATTTCTATACATGGGTTACATATGCTAACACAATTACACATTTCGATTAATATGTAGGCCATATACAACATTAAGATGTATATGTATGTATTTAAAAATAGAATAAATTACGAAAAAGCCTGATTAAAGATAAATGTTTTCAGGTCTCTCCTAAAACGTCCAGAGTCACGTTGGCTTCTTAGCTCTAGTGGAAGAGAGTTCCAGAGAGTGGGACCTGCACATGAAAATGCGCGTCGGCCGTACCGTTCCAGATTAACTCTAGTAACAACCATGAGAAACTGGTCGGCCGAGCAAAGACTACGACAGGGATCATATGTATGACAGCATATCAGACTCACCTTTAAATATTTAAAGTCAAGCCTTTAATTAATTAAAGGCATGCCTTTAATTATTTAAATACGCGTGTATAAAGTTAAAGGCGTGGTTGTAACATTAAGATAATGCCTTTAATTAATAAAGTACGCCTATGTAAAATTAAAGGCATGCATTTAATTAATTAAGTACGCAAATTTAATTGTAAACAATCAGAACCAGCGATGTATATTAACAGAAGTATGTATCGCTGTTTCCGATTGGTTACAGTTAAATACGCGTAGGTAAATAATTAAAGGCACCCCTTTAAATAATTAAATGCGTGCCTTTAATTATTTAAGTACGCGTATTTAATTGTAACCAATCGGAACCAGCGAAATAATTCTGTTAACACGCTTTCTTTTGTTCTGATTGGTTAAAATTAAATACGCGTACGTAAATAATTAAAAGCATGCCTTTAATTGTAACCAATCGGAACCACGGAAACATCAGAGCAAGCGAAAAAAAAAAAAACGAAACTGCTACAAATAGACGTCCTTGTCATCGAGTGTGTAAGTGCAACGTCGGCAGGATGGAGGAGGATGTTTTTTAAGTCCCAAACATAAAACTCCTTCGGTGGAGCTCTTCCAACAGATACACTCGAGGCTGATGTATCAAAAGGTGCAATGATTTCATTCTTCATTCCCTTCAGTGGCATTGATTGTATGAATTACTTTTAGCTATGCATTTATTTTATGTTGTTTTTAAGTTTACAAAGTTACGCTAGGTATTGTTGCAGTGTTAATATGAATACTAATAAGGAATGTAAATTGATTGAAAATAGCATCCGTACATTCAATTTTCAGAAAGAACAGGTACATGTGTTTTAATATGTTCAGAGATGAATCCAGGAACTACAGTGTCCTCTGTGCCATTGAGGTGTGTTTCATACAAACCAAACATGTGAGACGACAATTAGCACAGTTGAACTAATTAATATAATTGCAAATAAACGTTATATATTTCAGCACTGGCTGACTTGTCACAAACGACATCATCCGAGAAGACTGTTGCGATACAACGTCACCATGTCGTTATGGCTCTGCTGAATCTGTACCGCCAGGAAGATATGCCAGCCTTCCTATATGACCGACCCGGTGACAAACAGTAAAAACTTCACAAGATGATCCTCATCAAGGTTGCTGATAAACTCCTGCAAGTAGTAGTAGGTAGTGTCCTCCTGGCCTGTCAGGTCGTTATTCTGTGTGACTAAGCAGCTTACCACCTTCTCCTGTGTGGGTCTTTGCTGCTCCTGCATGTACTTCAGGTGGTCGATACTGAGCTGTGCCCAGAAGATGGCGCGGTGAGATTCAGGGATACCCTTCCTGATCTGCGCATATAGGAAGGCTGGCCGCTTCACCATCTCCTCTTCTGCAAATGCAAGGACCTGCTCCTTTATTTCCTCACGAGGAAGGTTGAAGTAATTGTGTGCACTGAAGAAGTGCTGCAATCGGTTCCGCTCACCCTCGGTCAAGCCAGCGAATGACCCCATAGCCTTGCGAAGAAGAGTTTTCCCGGTCAATGACGTAGAGAAGGAAGTCGTCTAACTAGCACTCCTCCGCAACTTCGGTTTCGAAAATAACGTTGAGTAGCATTGATTTCGAGAGCATAGCTGGCAACGTTCCAGTGAGGGCCACTGTATGGGAAAGAATCTGCCCCAACGACACGTACTTCCACGCTTCCTTTCTCCCGCGACTGCCCTCCAGAAGATGGTAAACAAATCCTTAGTAAGTCCACCAAAATCGTCCCCTTCTTCACCTTGGAATTGCACAGTGAGACGACACGCTGTCATATCTTCCTGGCGGTACAGATTCAGCAGAGCAATAACGACATCGTGACATTGTATCACAACAGTCTTCTCGGATGATGTCGTTTGTGACAAGTCAGCCAGTGCTGAAATATATAACGTTTATTTGCAATTATATTCATTAGTTCAACTGTGCTAATTGTCGTCTCACATGTTTGGCTTGTATGAAACACACCTCAATAGCACAGAGGACACTGTAGTTCCTGGATTCATCTCTGAACATATTAAAACACATGTACCTGTTCTTTCTGAAAATTGAATGTACGGATGCTATTTTTAATCAATTTACATTCCTTATTAGTATTCATATTAACACTGCAACAATACCTAGCGTAACTTTGTAAACTTAAAAACAACATAAAATAAATGCATTGCTAAAAGTAATTCATACAATCAATGCCACTGAAGGGAATGAAGATTGAAATCATTGCACCTTTTGATACATTAGCCTCGAGTGTATCTGTTGGAAGAGCTCCACCGAGGGAGTTTTATGTTTGGGACTTAAAAAACATCCTCCTCCTCCTCCACCCTGCCGACGTTGCACTTACACGCTCGATGACAAGGACGTCTATTTGTAGCAGTTTCGTTTTGTTTTGTTTCGCTTGCTCTGATGTTTCCGTGGTTCCGACTGGTTACAATTAAAGGCATGCTTTTAATTATTTACGTACGCGTATTTAATTTTAACCAATCAGAACAAAAGAAAGCGTGTTAACAGAATTATTTCGCTGGTTCCGATTGGTTACAATTAAATACGCGTACTTAAATAATTAAAGGCACGCATTTTATTATTTAAAGGCATGCTTTTAATTATTTACCTGCGCGTATTTAATTGTAACCAATCGGAAACAGCGATACATACTTTTGTTAACATACATCGCTGGTTCTGATTGTTTACAATTAAATAGGCGTACTTAATTAATTAAATGCATGCCTTTAATTTTACATAGGCGTACTTTATTAATTAAAGGCATTATCTTAATATTACAACCACGCCTTTAACTTTATACACGCGTAATTAAATAATTAAAGGCATGCCTTTAATTAATTAAAGGCATGACTTTAAATATTTAAAGGTGAGCTTGATATGCTGTCATACATATGCACATATACGGTCGGCAAGGTACTGTGGAGTGTTTGCAAAAACAGCGCCGTGCATCAAGGTAAACAGTTTAAACTGAATTCGCTGCGCCACAGGTAGCCAATGCAGCTCTCGTAGTGCCGCCGTCATGCTGTGTTGGTCACGCCGACGTAAGCCGAGGACGACACGCGCAGCTGATCGCTGGACCCTCTCTAGTAGGTGCAACAAGGTTCCCGTAATTCCATACAGGGCCGCGTTTCCGAAGTCGAGTCGCGACGTGACTAGCGCGTGTACAAGCGACTTGCACGCTGAAAGCGGGAGAGATGGTCGTATTCGCGCTATGCCACGTAGTTGGGCGTAGGCAGCCCGACAGGTACGACTAATGTGTGCGGCCATCGACATCGTGGAGTCGAGCTGTACTCCAAGGTCACGTATGTTGGCGGAAGTGCTGACGTTGCAACCGTAGATGTCGATGGGAAGAGGCGGTGGCTGTGGAACACGATTGTTTGGTGCTGCAAACAATATCGCCTCTGTCTTCGCCTCGTTCAAAAGCAGGTAGCGCGACGCTAGCCATGCTTTCACGTCAGTCACGCAACGGGATATCCGGTCGGCGGCAGACGCAGAATCGTTTCGCGGAAAATCGACATAGAGTTGGGTGTCATCAGCGTAGACATGGTAGCGAACACCGTGCTTCTCGAATACGTCGGAAAGACCAGCACAGTATATCGACAATAACAGAGGGCCCAAAACACTGCCCTGTGGAACTCCATGTCGTAGTCGACTGTCGCATGAAAGATGACCGTCAACGCTGACGCATTGTGTTCGGTCGGCTAGGTAAGAGGCGAGCGCGAAGTGCGTTGCTTCGCACGCCGATTCGGTCTAGTTCAGCAACAAGAATGTCATGGTCGATCGTGTCGAAAGCAGCGCTGAGGTCAAGTAGAACAAGTACTACATGCTTACGAGCATCCAGTGATCTTAACACGTCGTAAAAATAAACACTGTAAATGTAGAAGCAATGACAAGTGTTATGAATGATATAACATCAAATGACATTTACGGTAAATTAAATCCAAATCCAACCGCTGATCCAAATTGTAATTATGATATAATGTATAAAGAACTTACCCATGGTAAAAATAAATACATGCCAAGCAAATTCGTAAAATGTAATAAATACAAACATAAGAAATTGACTTGGATTATTCAGGGTTTCTTAATAAAAGACAAAATTGCAAATAGTGTTCTAAAACTACGGGTATATTAAAAAAATTAAAGCATGTACTACCGTTACAAATAAGAAATTTGTATATACAATTCTGTGATATTATCACATGTTAATTATTGTATTATGGCTTGGGGATACAAAGGCAGTCGAATACTGACAATTTAAAAATGGCAGTTCGAATAATAACATTGAAAAGGTATAATTCACATACAGAACCCCTTTTAAAAAAACTTGATATACTCAAAATAGAAGATCAGTTAAAATTACAAGAACTGAAATTTTAATATATATATACAGTATATATATATATACTGTATATATATATTAAAATTTCATATATATATGCAGTCATGGTAATTTGCCAGTTTAATTATGAAACTGGACAATTATTCCAAATTACAATATACACAGTCATAATACTCGCAATGTTAAACATTTATATACATCTAGGACAAGAGGTGAATTTGCAAAAAAATGCTTAAAAAACAATTTGCCTCTCATTATAACAGATACCACAGAAATAGTTATAGCACAAGTATTTACTCACAGTTTATGTATTTAAAAAATCATCTCTTACAAAAATATGAAAACGCATCCACACAATCTAATTGTTACATATGTCAGTAAAATCTCCAAAACTAATAAAATACACACATAATATATATGGATAGATGCATAAATATTCTATACATACACGTATTTAGGAATCTTCACTCAAATAGTTCTACTTGTACTATAAAAAGCATACCACTACATACACTTCAGATACAGTTACATTTATGAAGAGATATACACCGTATTAAAAAAAAATGTATATAATAGATTCATGTGAAGAGAGGCCAATTAATTGTTTTATACTATGAGTGGCACCTGTGATAGCGACACGTTTTGTCTTAACAGGAGTCACTGACCCCATTTCACTGTTCTTTCCTTTATTACATTGTTTTTAATTACTTATAATTTAGTCCTGTTTATTAATAGTTGAAGTACACGATATTGTATTATACTTGTACTCTTTGGGGTCAAAATAAACATCTTGTTCTTGGTTTAATATATTTTTTACATATTCATTCATAAGTGTCGTTCATACAACATGGTGGTGGTGGTGGTGATGGTGGTGGTGGTGGTGGTGGTGGTGGTGGTGGTGGTGGTCGGCGGTGTAATCGTTGGGAGCTTAACCTTAACCATAACTAACCCCAGCTATTACCAACCACAACCATAGTTGACTCTAAACATAACAAATTATAATAATAATTAACAATCACACTTCACAATAACTATGTATGTATGTATGTATGTATGTATGTATGTATGTATATATGTATTTTAGAAAAATAGGTGTACTGGGTTCAAGTATCTTCTGTTAAGGATTTGGAACATAAACGAAAACCATAATGCACTGGCAACGGTGCACAGGTGGCGAATATTTAACAAGATTTAACAAGATTGCCATCCAGAGAATTAATTCTAGATGGCAGGTGGACAAGGAAGCCCTTTGGCTTATCGAGAGTCCAACCTTTTTATTTACATATATCCAGCCCTTCTGAGGTATGTGTCGATTTTATTTTTAAACATATTCACACTACTAGCACCCACACAATCATCAGATAATCTGTTCCATTCATTCACAGTCCTTTGTGAACAAGAGAAATTTCTTACGTCTAATCTACACTGCTCCTTTACTAATGTAACTTCAAGTCCTCTAGTCTTTCTATTTTTCTTAACTGAGAAAAACATATTTCTATCAATATTTTCATAACCATTCAATATTTTAAACACTTCTATCTGATCTCCTCTCAATCTCCTGGTCTCTAGTGTTGTTAAACCACATTCTTTTAGGCGTTCTTCATAACTATGATCCCTCAGATATGGTATCATTTTAGTCGCTCTCCTCTGTACTCTTTCTAGCATATCGATATCTTTCTTGCGGTATGGCCTCCACGCTTGTATACAATATTCTAAATGAGGCCTAACTATTGTTTTGTACAGCGGTATTATTATTTCTTTTTCTTTATATGCTATGTTTCGCCTAATCAATCCAAGGATTTGATTTCCTTTTGAACCTGCAATTCCACACTGCTCTGAAACCTTCATGTCAGCACTAATTGTCAGCCCTAAGTCTTTTTCTTTTACACTAGTACTTAGTACAGTTCCCCCCATTGTATATTCTACATATTCCTACCCATGGCCTGTGTGAAGGCATTTACATTTCCCAAAATTGAACAACATTATTTGCCACTTTTCAGACCATTTGATCAACCTGTCAAGATCATCTTGTAAATGCTGTCTATCTCCATCACTTTTAATTCTTCTAAACACTTTTGTATCATCTGCAAATGTCAACACCTTGCTAGCTATATCATCGTCCAAATCGTTTATATATATTAAGAATAATATAGGTCCCAGTACTGATCCCTGTGGAACCCCACTCAAAACTGATTTCCAGTTTAAAGCCTCCCCATCAACAACTACCCGTTGTCTTCTGTCAATCAGCCATTTTTCTATCCAGTTAATTATACCATTTCCTATGCCATGGGCCATTAGTTTAAGCAGTAATCTTTGATGTGGCATTTTGTCGAAAGCTTTTTGAAAATCTAAGTAGATGATATCTACTGGTAATCCATCACCTACCCACTTAGTAATATCTTCAAAAAAACATAACATATTTGTTATGCATGACCTCGCTTTTAGAAACCCATGTTGAGATGGGTTTATCAAGTTATGTTTAACAAGAAAATCCACCATGTGATCTTTAATTAGTCTTTCTAATAATTTACAAATCACCGATGTTAAACTAACTGGTCTATGATTATTTGACTTGTTTCTCTAACTTTTTATAAATAACGGTATAATGTTTGCTTCTTTCCATTCTAAAGGAACCACTCCCTCTTCTAATGACAAGTTGAAAACTGTTGCAAGCGGTATGCTAATTTGTTCTACAATTTCCAATAGTAGTTTGGGTGGAATACCATCCACTCCAGGTGATTTATTATCCTTCATAGCCCTAATTTTCTTAGGTACCATTTCTGGGGTTACAATTAACTGTCTTAAATATTCTGATTCTGCCCCCTTGAACTTAGCCTCTGGTACTGGCCGTGAACTAGTGTCCTCTCTGGTAAACACTGAACTAAAATACTCATTCAGGTCTTCTGCCATTAACAATCCTTCTGATATTATATTTCCAGCACTATCTTCTAGAGGACCGACCTTATCCTGAACTTTCTGTTTGCTTCGAACATACGCATAAAAACTCTTGCAGTCATGTTTTATATTACAAGCTAATTTATGTTCATAGCTTCTCTTTGAATTTCTAATTTCAGCTGTAGCTTGGTTTAGTGCTTCTTTATAAATGTTGTAGTCTTCGTCATTTTCAGTACGTCTATATGACTTCCACATCATTTGTTTATACTTAATTTTTCTAATGGATTCTTTCAATAAGTGTTTCTTTTTGGACCGTTTCCCGTGTTTTTTAAGGGAACAAATTTGACGATGATGCATTCAATTTCACTCTTTAAGATATGCCAGCATTCTGTTGCTGTCTTATTCTTCAGTGTGTTATTCCAGTCTATCTTTGCTAAATATTTCCTGATGTCCTTATATTTTCCTTTGTGGAAATTTCTCCTGTACTACTTTTTACTATTCCTTTCTGATTTAAATTTCATGGTAAAATGTATCTCGTTGTGATCAATAGTCCCCAGTGGCTCACATATCCGACATTGTCAACTAATTCATTCTGTGAAGACAAAACTAAGTCTAACACATTCTCTCCCCTGGTTGGTTCTAGCACATGTTGAGAAAGGAAACTATCTTGTACTAAAACAAAACACTTGTGGTCCTCACTACCCATACTCTGTAGAGATTTCCATTTTATATGCCCATGGTTAAAATCCCCCATAATAACACAGTCCCGTTTGGTCACTTCCTTTATAGCGTTTTGTATTTTTTCATTCTCTTCTACGCTTATGTTTGGACTGCGATAAACTAATCCAACCGTTAACGTTGAGTTTCCTGTAATTATGTTACACCAAACAGCTTCTTCGCAATCTCACTTCTCTGTCTAATTTCATTTCATAAGCCTGGATAGATTCTTTAATATATAAAATAACTCCACCTCCCCTTCTTCCTTTTCTATATTTCCTAAACATTATATATCCTGTCAGTCCCAATTCGGCATCTGATATATCGGTGGTTGCCCATGATTCGGTTATACCTACTATGTGAGAGTCAATATCTTCTACCATAATGTTTAGTTCATTTCTTCTGTTTACTATACTCCTTGCCTTTAAACAAACACATTTATTCCCAGCTTTAGAACAGTTTTCCAGACTGCTGAATTATTTTTGCTGTCTTTATCTATGCCTCCTGTTTCAGGTTTCTCTGCGAGTCCCCCCTGCGAATTTAGTTTAAATAGATGCAACCTGTCCCACTGTTAACAGATCGCAGCAGATTCTCTGAGAATACTGCTGCCCCCCCTTCCACTTAGATGGAGGCCATCTCTCATGTACATATCTTCTCTCCCAGCAAAGTACCCCCCTAAATCTATGAATACCAAGCCCTCTTCTTCACACATCTGCTCAACTAGTGCGTTGATCGCCATTATCTTACAGTTTCTATATGTTGCCCCCCTTCCTCCCGTTACTGGCAAAATTCCTGACAGAACAACCTGTTCCACTCTTGTCTTCTTTAGCTTCCTCAATAGATGTCTGTACTTCTGAACTATCCCAGTTGTTCCCTCCTTGTCTGCATTGTATGTCCCTACCTGTACTAGTATAGACCCTCCCTTGCCATGCCCCAATACCTTCTCTACCCTTTCGGTCACATGCTCTATCCTAGCCCCCGGTGCGCATACAACAACGTCCTTCCCCTCGCGTATAGTCTTGCCTGTTTTTCTCAGAATTGAATCGCCCATAAACACTCTTTCTTTTCTCCTTGCCCCCTCAATCACTGCCTCGGAGTAACTCCTCCGGTTTGCATATGTCTGGTTGTTGTCTTTTCCTCTTGCCGTCTTCTCTCCTGTCACATTCTCTTCCATTCCCTTCTTTCCTGTCGCGTTTTCTCTTGTCCCCTTTCCTCCTGTCATCTTCTCTTCTAACACATTTACTCTCACTTCCTTTCGTCCCTTTATCTTTCCTCCCATCACATTTTCTTCTCTCCTCTCCCGTCCCTTTTCCCCGGCTACCTCCTTCACTACGGTCACTTTCTCCCCTGTCACCTTCACGACTGTCATGTTTTCTGTTTTTTTGCTGAACACTCTGTCTTCTTCCATCAGTCTTCTGTATCACAGTCTTACCAACTGCCCCTGTGGTATCTACCTCTTCACCACCTGTATCGCTGTCGCGTCTCTCTTCGTTCTCTACAGTCTGACTACTTGTTGATCTATCCCCACTGACCCGTTTTCTTTTCCTCTGCCGAACACTTTTCCTCCGTCCCTCTGTCTTCTCAATTTCTTTTTCCTTCACACCGGTCACCTTCCCTCCTCTCAGTCTCTTTTCTTCAGTCTCCGTGTCACAACTCTGCTCCTTCTGTGTTGTAGAATTCTCAACTCTCTCCACGTCATCCCTCTCTGCTCCAACTATTTCTATGTTGAGTCTCACCTCCATCACCTTCACTATATCCGTCAACTTACACACCTCCTTCATCAGACATTCCACCCTCAAACACCCCATACACCGAAAGGTGAATCCGTCATCTTTGGTCTCTGCTCATGATGTTGGACAGCCAGACAACGCAAAATCCACCCAGCTCTGGCAGTCGTTGCAAACTAAGTGTCGTTTTGCTCTGAGTTGCCGCTTGCAAGGTGTCATATCAGAATTTATTTACGTTCAAAATAGTTTTTATATAGTCTTTGAAAAGACTTTTCTGTGTACAATTTACACCAGATTGTTTAGGTTATAGTTAGTTATATTTGTTAACGTGCCTTACCTAGTTACGATGTCGATGACAAGGTATTCAAGTTAGGCTTAGATACAAGGTAGTCTTTACAAAGACTGTTTCCTGTGTACTAATATACACTTTAAAAGGTTGTTATTTCAGGTTTTAATTACTGATCTAACTACATCGATTATCTGAAATAACGCTATTCTATTGTCGTTCACGTTACGTTACGTTCACGTTACGTTACGTTAAGCTACAGAAGACGAGAGTTGAACAGGTTATTCTGTCAGGAATTTTGCCAGTAATGGGAGGAAGGGGGGCAACGTATAGAAACTGTAAGAGGATGGCGATCAACGTACTAGTTGAGCAGATGTGTGACGAAGAGGGGGTGGGATTCACAGATTTATGGGGATACTTTGTTGGGAGGGAAGATATGTACATGAGAGATGGCCTCCATCTTAGTGGAAAGGGGGCAGCAGTTTTCTCAGAGAACCTGCTGCGATCTGTTGACAGTGGGACAGGTTGTATCTATTTAAACTAGATTCGCAGGGGGGACTCACAGAAAAGCCTGAAAATGGAGGCATAGATAAAGACAGCACAAATAAATCAGCAAATAACAGTGTGGAAAACTCTTCTGAAGCTGGATATAAATGTGTTTGTTTAAATGCAAGGAGTATAGTAAACAAAAGAAATGAACTAAACATTATGGTAGAAGATATTGATCCTCATATAATAGGTATAACCGAATCCTGGACCACCACCGATATATCAGATGCTGAATTGGGACTGACAGGATATGTAATGTTTAGAAAAGATAGAATAGGAAGAAAGGGAGGTGGAGTTATTTTACATATTAAAGAATCTATTCAGGCTTATGAAATAAAATTAGAAAGAGAAGCAGATTGCGAAGAAGCTGTTTGGTGTAACATAGTTACAGGAAACTCAACGTTAACAGTTGGGTTAGTTTATCGAAGTCCAAACATAAGCATAGAAGAGAATGAAAAAATACGAAACGCTATAGGGGAAGTAAGCAAACGGGACTGTATTATTATGGGGGATTTTAACCACGGGCATATACAATGGAAATCTCTACAGAGTATGGGGAGTGAGGACCACAAGTTTTTAGTTTTAGTTCAAGATACATTCCTTTCTCAACATGTGCTAGAACCAACCAGGGGTGAGAATGTGTTAGACATAGTTTTGTCCTCACAGAATGAATTAGTTGACAATGTCAATATATGTGAGCCACTGGGGAGTAGCGATCACAACCAGATACATTTTATCATCAAAGTAAAATCAGAAAGGAATAGTAAAAAGCTGTATAGGAGAAATTTCCACAAAGGAAGGTATAAGGACATGAGGAAATATTTAGCAAAGATAGACTGGAATAACACACTGAAAAATAAGACGGCAACAGAATGCTGGAATGTATTAAAGAGTGAAATTAAGTGCATAGTCGATAAATTTGTACCCTTCAAAAAACAAGGAAAACGGTCCAAAAAGAAACACTTATCGAAAGAAGCCATTAGAAAAATTAAGTACAAACAAATGATGTGGAAGTCATACAGATGTACTGGAAATGATGAAGACTACAACAGTTATAAAGAAGCACTTAACCAAGCTACAGCTGAAATTAGAAATTCAAAGATAAGCTATGAACAACAATTAGCTAGTAATATAAAACATGACAGCAAGAGTTTTTATGCGTATGTTCAAAGCAAACAGAAAGTTCAAGATAAGGTCGGTCCTCTAGAAGATAGTGCTGGAAATATAATATCAGAGGGATTCTTAATGGCAGAAGACCTGAATGAGTACTTTAGTTCAGTGTTTACCAGGGAAGATATTAGTTCACTGCCAGTACCAGAGGCTAAGTTCAAGGGGGCAGATTCAGACTATTTACGACAATTAATTGTAACCCCGGAAATGGTAGGTAAAAAAATAAGGGCTATGAAGGATAATAAATCACCTGGAGTGGATGGTATTCCACCCAAACTACTATTGGAAATTGTAGAACAAATTAGCATACCGCTTGCAACAGTTTTCAATTTGTCATTAGAAGAGGGAGTGGTTCCTTTAGAATGGAAAGAAGCAAACATTATACCGTTATTCAAAAAAGGTTCGAGAAACAAGTCAGAGAACTATAGACCAGTGAGTTTAACATCAGTGATTTGTAAATTGTTAGAAAGACTAATTAAAGATCACATGGTGGATTTTCTTGTTAAACAAAACTTGATAAACCCATCTCAACATGGTTTTTTTAAAGCGAGGTCATGCTTAATGATATGTTTTTTGGAAGACATCACTAAGTGGGTAGATGAGGGATCACCAGTAGATATCGTCTACTTAGATTTTCAAAAAGCTTTCGACAAAGTACCACATCAAAAGGCTTCAAACTGGAAATCAGTATTGAGTGGGGTACCACAGGGATCAGTATTAGGTCCTATATTATTCTTAATATATATCAACGATTTGAATGATGAAATAACAAGCAAGGTGTTGAAATTTGCGGATGATACAAAAGTGTTTAGAAGGATTAAAAGTGATGGAGATAGACAGCATTTACAAGATGATCTTGACAGGTTGATCAAATGGTCTGAAAAGTGGCAAATGCTGTTAATTTTTGGGAAATGTAAATGCCTCCACACAGGACATGGGAACGAAGAAGTAGAATATACAATGGGGGGTACTGTACTAAGTACTACTGTAAAAGAAAAGGACTTAGGGTTAACCATTAGTGCTGATATGAAGGTTTCAGAGCAGTGCGGAATTGCAGCTTCAAAGGGAAATCAAATCCTTGGATTAATTAGGCGAAACATAACGTATAAGGAAAAAGAGCTAATAATACTGCTGTACAAAACAATAGTTAGGCCTCATTTAGAATATTGTATTCAAGCGTGGAGGCCATATCGCAGGAAGGACATAGATATGCTAGAAAGAGTGCAGAGGAGAGCAACTAAAATTATACCAAAACTGAGGGATCTTAGTTACGAAATACGCCTAAAAAAATGCGGTTTAACAACACTAGAGACCAGGAGATTGAGAGGAGATCAGATAGAAGTGTTTAAAATATTGAAGGGTTATGAAAATATTGATAGAAATATTTTTTTCTCAGTTAAGAAAGATAGAAGGACTAGAGGACATGAACTTACATTGGCAAAGGAGCAGAGTAGATTGGATATGAGAAAGTTTTCATTTTCACAAAGGACTATAAATGAATGGAACAGATTACCTGCTGATTGTGTGGGTGCTAGTAGCGTGAATATGTTTAAAAATAAAATCGACACATACCTCAGACGGGCGGGATACACATAGATAAAAGGGTCGGACTCTCGATAAGCCAAAGGGCTTCCTTGTCCACCTGCCACCTAGAGTTAATTCTCTGGGTGGCAATCTTGTTAAATCTTGTTAAATCTTGTTAAATCTTGTTAAACTTCGCCAGTGACCTACTTTGTAAACAACGTTCCGATTACATTAACGTCCCCAATTATCGCTCGCAAATCGCCTACTTTTAATCTACCCTAGATTACTCCCTCTAGCTAACTTTATAAAAAAATATTGCTTAATATATATCTACAATTACGTTATGTATGCTATACATTCAATAATATCACTTATCTTGATCAAATATCCTTATATTTTTCGCAAGTTTGCTGCACCAAATTCAAACCAATTCACCACTAGAACTTCCCCTGCAATATTAATATGAACCTTAAATCCTGACATCTCATAACATCAGTTTAGTCCTTTCGGGTAGATGGTCTTTACAGTACCGTCCATAGGGCCTTTGGAAAAAATGTCATTGAATCGTTAGCCAGGGTCGATGCGATAACTCTCTAACGTCAAATAGACACGGCCATAAGGGTGACAACCAGGCCGCAAAGGCAGTTACATGCCGGCACAATGCCAACATCGAATGCGCGTTTTATCATTAGCTAGTATGTCTTAGCACTTCCCAGCTAGTTAAGGTTTGTAAAGTACGCCAGTGTGCCATTGCACCTCGTAGCATTATGATGTGCCCCCAAGTCCCTTTATGCACTGTATTTGGCTTAAGTTAAATGGTAGCCAATCCTGTCCGCGCGCTAGCACGGTAATTTCTTTGCGCGAGACGCGTTTCGATTATTGAAATCACATCAGCCGGCACTTGCGAGTCAATCGAGCCGCCCAAAAAGGGGCAACTGTTCGATAGAAGACGGAATAAGAGACACGTGACACAACAGGCAAGAATGTCTGATGTTCAGCACCAGCTACGCAGCGCTACTGGTAGGTTAGATCAATGGAGCTTGGTCGCTGAGGCATTGTTTACCCAAGTTGCATCTTCACGCTTCAGCACCCTTCGTGAATGAAAGACGTCGGGTCGAGAATCCCCGGGAGGAAATACAACCCAATCGACAAACATCGCATCTATCCCAGAGAAAGATAATAATTAGTCTTCTGTTTCTAGAGAACAAACGCCATCCATACCTACTTGCTCTGGCTAGTAATTATTAAAAAAAAATGGGTGTACTGGGTTCAATTATCCTCCGTTATGGATTTGGAACATGAACGAAGACCCTAATGCACTGACAACGGCGCATAGGTGGCGAATATGAACCCTACACCCTGACATCTCATAAAATCAGTTTAGTCCTTTCGGGTATATGGTCTTTACAGTACCCCATATGATCTTTGGAAGAAATGTCATTGAATCGTTAGCCAGGGTCGATGCGATAACTCCCTAACGTCAAACAGACACGGCCATACGAGTGACAACCTGGCCGCAAAGACAGTCACATGCCGGCACAACACCAACACCGAATGCACGTTTTATCATTAGCTAGTAGGTCTGTATGTAAGTATGTATGTATATATGTATGTATGTATGTGTGTATGTATGTAAGTATGTATGTATGTATGTATTTATGTATATACAGGCTGTATATATATATATATATATACATATATATGTACATATATATAATAAATATATATATTAAACTCTCCATAGCATAGCTATCCTACCATAGCTATCCTACCATAGCTGACTCCAGCAATAAATATTTATGATAACAATCTTATCCCATATGAATAATGACATTTCACATTACTTATTTTATTCCCACCTACTGATTGTTTCCAATGATTATGCAATCATAACTAAATCCAGCCATAACTAGGAATAATAACCTTAATAAGGATATTTCACATTAATTATTTATTCTCATCGTCTGAT
This sequence comes from Paraescarpia echinospica, assembly GCA_020002185.1. Lineage (NCBI taxonomy): Eukaryota > Metazoa > Annelida > Polychaeta > Sabellida > Siboglinidae > Paraescarpia > Paraescarpia echinospica. The sequence continues at coordinate 75,601,926 of CM034533.1, read as the reverse complement.
TGGTTATAACGAATATGCTACATATATAACCTTAGACCATCATTATTGTTTCCAACTATAACTAATTATAATAATCTCAACAATAATAACTAATGCTGTATTCCTGTCATCTGAATTGTTCCAACGATAACGCTAATAACTGACCTTATCCCCAATATAGCATATATATATATATATATATATACATATATATATATATATATATATATATAGTGTTCGCCAATATAGCAATAACTAGTTTACATATCTAAATGTTCGCAACATTGCAAAAAAAAAACAAGTCAAACGGCGTTTGATGGCGTTTATAATTAATTTTATTAAACAAAACAGAATATTATGCATTTTCACAAGGTTGTTCTCATTCCGCAAATACCTTTTATAAAACATTGTTTTGTTGGAAATCTGTTTATGGAACGTGCGATAGTAATATCGATTGTATATAAAAAAATCCCTTTGAAATTATGTAATGTTGAAATTTCATATTTACAATAATGCAGCATCGAGCTGCACAAAGTCATTTCAATATTCACTTAAATGCTATCACATAAGCTGTTATGTACATTGATTTATATATAAGAAAACCTACATAAATATTCCTTCACGAAATAAAGAAGGTGTCTCAAGTAGCTGCTGTAGAACGAAGTGTCATGTCCACCACAAAACATAACAGAACAATCCCGTTTTATAACGGTGGAATCTTATGTAATATTCATTATTCTTTTATGTTGCTTAAGTGTCAAAACACAATAGTCACATCTACGAGACGGTCGGTTTCAAAGGACTGGCGTGACACTTTTCATGGAATGGAATGACATATCCGTGGCAGCATTGTTCTGTGGTGGTTTCGAGAAGCTTGTAGCCGCAACAGCACTCTGTCCCCGTCACCCGCGGATACAGCTGGTCGTTGCAACACAGTTCGGTTCTGAAGTTGAACTCCTTGCCGTCGCATTTTCCAAAGATAGGTTTTGGGCCGGGGTTCACTGAAGAAAGAAGCCATTAGGTAAGCACAATTTGGTTTTATAAAGTTATAAAAACATTGAGAAATATAATACGTTAAGATGTTAAAACAGAAAAGCATAACTCATTGCGAGATATATATATTTACAAACACACACATTCGCACACGCACACACGCACACGCACACACACACACACACACACACACACACACACACACACACACACACACACACACACACACACACACACACACACACACACACACACACACACATTCACACATTTTAGCTGGAGCTGTAATTCTATTTAATTTTAGTATGGAGCTGTATTTTACGTGGTAATAAGAACATAATTTCAATTAAATTGCATAAGTCTGTGGAGTATATAAACTACATAGGAATTACATTAAATACATACGTATATTCCTCAAATCAAAGCCGTCGACGTACGCAGAGCCAGCAATCAACGCGCCCAATACCAGGAATGTACTGATATGCCTGAAGAATAGAAAATAGCAAATGTTTAACGTGTTGAAGCATTACAAAACAGTTAGGCATATAAACAATTACTTAAGCGATGCTATTAGACCACATGTTTAGATTCACACTTGTCAAGCAACCTGTCAGGGCGGATTATTTTAATTTGTTTAGGATTAAAACTTATCAGATATTGTAGTTCACGTGTAATAAAGATAAGCATCTGCTCTAGTCACTAATATCGAAAAAGGTATAAAACAAAAAAATATGCGGATCCTACTTATCTGAACGTACTACTATTGAAACTTGTCATATTTAGATAATACCCCAATGGACTGAAATCTTCGTGACATTAACAATCATTTAACTAACCTGCTGTATAAGTGCTTATTGTTTTGAAAGTAATAATTAGTACATCATGTTAACGATGTTTCACTTCAATGTAGATTAGCAGAGCTGTCAGTGCATTTACATATCCGTTAGGACTTGCACGTTGACGAATTCTTGGATGTACCAAGACACAAATACTTACATGATCTTTTTTCGGTTTGTGCCGCGATCGGATTCTTCTTTGAAGTTTTCTTCTTGTACAGATTTGGTACGAAAGGCGTTCATTATATAGGATGACAGTAGTATCAAACACGTGTCATTTCTGATTTGGCGCATATATTGTCACGTTTAACATGTGGGATTTGAAGTGGTCTGCGATTTGATTGTTTTGAATTGCTGCGTCACGGTGATACACAGTAATATCTCAATGCTCAAGAGTATGACGCTAGGATTAAGCAACACTAGTCAAGCAAGCTGCATTACGTAATACTCGGCGTAAAGTATAACCAGGGCAATACGTATATTTAGACTTGGTTCTATCGGTTATTCGTTGTTATATTATAAAACACTTCGTTCTCTGTTTGTAGGTGCACCCACATCTCCAGCAGTTCTGCATGTATCGGGCTGAAATTTTGCATGTCACCTAGCGGGCCCATTGAGATGGTTCATAGATTTAGACATTTTCGAAATTTGTTGGGGAGGAGGTGGAGAATTTGAAGGGCTCAATATTTCAAAAGGCTGTACGTGGAGTTTCAGCCGCGGAATTTAATGTTTTTCTATTCTGTATCATTGTAAAGATAAGTATGCCATCTACAAATATGTCGCCGGATGTATGCAGAAATTGTGAATAGTTTTTAAGTTATTGACGTTTGAAAATCCTCAACGCTTAACATGCACCAGATCTATATGTCGCCGGTCACGTCCGCTCGCTTACAAGTCGCGTTTTATATATTTCCTTCAGATGGAGCTATGTGTCATTTAGCGGCGAAATTATCACCCGTCAAGTTAGTGTAATTATTATAAAAAGTGACAGTCAAAAGTTATGTTGGATAACTAAAAATACGATATAATTTATCTTCTATATTATAAAACAATTCGTTCTCTGTTTGGTTGTGCACCCACATCTCCGGTAGTTTTGCATGTATCGCGCTGAAATTTCAACCAGGCATCCGCCCTCTGTCTGTTGGTGGTTATGTCAGTGCGATTTCTAGCAAAAGGTTGTCGTAACAACTAGGCCAGTGACAAGTTATAATTTATTAAAACGGGTAGGTTGGACATATATGGGATGCGTTTGGGGTGTCTGGTATATATGACTGCCTTTTTTCCCCGGGCAACGCAGGGTAACTCAGCTAGTTTGATATAAAAAGTATAGGTACGATCATCGACTAACGTGAAACCAATAATTTTAGTCGTTGTTAGTAAAGTATATAATTATGACATCAACAATGAACTATACAATGTCCTTGCATTACACAAATATCACACGTGCGGCATTAACTATTATACACACTGATTGGATTGGTAGGCGAGTTGCGTAATATTCCCAAGTTAAGTCATCAACTTGTATATGCGATCAATGTGTAATGACTTGTTTTCAAGCCGTAACAGTAACAGTAGCGTACTGATTAAAGCATCGCAGAGATTCAGGGTTCCAATCATCCTGCTGTCGTTTTGAACCGTGAGAAAATTCGATCACTGCACGTAGCTACGGTTCACTCAGCTGCATAAATAAGTATATGTTATACAGTGGGGGATATTTGTGTATGCATAATCTTTGCGTGGTAAATGTAACGAGGCTGAATGTTCCCATAAAAGCCGACATGGACAACGCGCTATATAAGAAATTACCTTTTGTGTTACAGTATGAAAATACACCAGTCTCAACGTGTACTGTTTGAATATCCTAGTACATAGTATAGAATACTCTCAAGTATGGGGCAGAATACACTAGGATGTGGGAAGTAGTGAACTATACTGTTTAGCAATGTATGTACAATTGTATGTGTATGTTATTTATGGATATGAAGTTTTCGATTGAAATTAACATAAGTTTGCCGTTTTAATATTATAAAGAATATTAAATTACCCGTAAAACATTTTGTAAATGTGTTGGCTAACTATTTATTCTAGAGAATTTTACATCATAAAGATACATTTAGTTAATAACTAAATCGTCGAACTGATTAATCGATTTATTAAAATTGTATGTACTACGTTGCGTGTATTTCGTATATGAGTCATCCGCACAAACCTTTGCTAAGTACCTCGTGTATGCCACTGACTAATTTCGAAACGTACAATTGCTACTCATAAACTTACGTTTTGTGCTGATTAACCATGCACTACACTCAGACAAAACACACTCGCGCATGTTCACAATGCGTCACTTCTGACGGTGATTCACATGTCTAATATTGACACAGTTGGAGAGCTACAATCAATAACTGCATAATGCTATTGTTTGGTAACGAGAATAGAATTATTGCTGATTAATAATGAGTCGCAATAACAGAATACGCACTTATTACGTGATGGTTGCATTTATTTCCATGACATGTATTGCGTCTTTCCGTTGACACCCAAAGAACCGTAGACACACACACACACACACACACACACACACACACACACACACACACACACACACACACACACACACACACACACACACACACACACACACACACACACACGTGCGAATATGATGGTGTGAACATAAGCCGTCCATCCACATTGTTTGCCATCTTGAAGATGACAGCTGAAAGTTCGCACACGTGTTGATTAACCGCTACATTTATTACGTGCGTCTTTGTGTGTCTATACGTGTGTGTGTGTGTGTGTGTGTGTGTGTGTGTGTGTGTGTGTGCATGCGTGCGTATACAGGTGGGGGCAGAAATTGTGTGTCCAATTGTTTTTCATGAAAGATGCCTGCATAAAAAGTGCCTACTATCTGTGTGTCATGTGAGTTAGTGCGAGATCAGGCAGAGTATTAAAATAGACTAAGAGCATGAGAATACTACAGTTCAGTTATTCAATGTTTGACATGGCACGAATATTCCAGTCATGAATATATAAAATTCGGCAAATCCCAGCTGGGTATCGCGATAATGATGTTGGTTGCTCTATGAGCATTGCGCACGGCCTATCAGTTCCTTAAATTGTGGAACCAGATCAAATCATTACAAAAATGTATCAATATTCTAAGTAACTAGCTGTTTATTACTTTATCAATACAATGCAAACAAAGTTACAACAAAAGTTGCTCAGCCTAAGTGAAACGTTTACAATTTGTTTTTGTTGTATATTTTCTAATAAGCCTAATAACATGATATTTAAAAGCCGTAGGTGATACACATATGAATAATGAAAACATAATAAATAATAAAATTGCACAGTAATAAAAAAACGGCATGACAGTGAAACATATCATATTCATCTTGTTCGTTGGACTCTGATCGTCAACTCAAACTCAAAGCGACAAAGGCCAACACAAATGACAAAGTTCGCGCGTCGCGAAATTCGAGTATTGACTCCATTCTACTCCATCCGTTTTCTCACCTCGTAGGACATATGTCATAATTTAATTAACGGTTTACGGAGATAAATGTCATCGCCTGGTACGTACATGTTTTCATCTTGAAGTTCTTCCCCTTCCACCATTCTCGAGATGAATATTTGTGAGATGGAAGAAGGTACACACAAATCTCTGACGTCAGTTATACAGTTAACGCCACCTATCGTACGCTGGCTGGAGCGCCAACTGTACGTGGAGGGGTAGCACGAAGCGCGTTTTCTCTTGCAAATTTAACAACGATAAGGCATTGCTTATCTGGACAGAACTTCAGTTTTCCTGCTTTCGTCCACAAGATGTCAACTAGACAGTCACTTAACGGTTATACACATGTCTGGACAATCGTGGCCAATGACAATGCACGCACAACATTAGATGAGTTGGGTGTTACATAGTTATCTATTGACCGCATTCAGTATTCGCCGGAAACACCATAATAACTAATGAACCTAGAGCTATACATATGGATAAACTGTACACCTAAATGTTCGCGATATTACACACAAAAGACAAGTAAAGTCAAACAGTGTTTGCTGACGTATATCATTTATATTAAACAAAACAAAGAGTATCATGCATTTTCACAAAGTGCGTTCTAATTCGCGAATACAAGATATAAAAATAATTAAACCTGTTTATCGTACGTGCCACATTATTACCCATTCTAAGTAAAATAATCCATTTGAAATTATGTCATGTTGAAATTTCATATTTACAATAACACAACATCGTGCTATACAAATTCACTTCAATATTCATTTAAATGCTATCACACAAGCTGTTATGTACATTGACTTAGATATATGAAAACGTGTATGTATAAATATTCCATCACAAACAAAGAACGTGTTTCAAATAGCTGCTGCAGAACGAAGTGTCAGATCTACAATAAAACATAACACAACTGTCACGTTTTACACAAGTTGAGTCCTATGTAATCTTCATCATGTCTTGATATTGCTTTAGTGTCAACACTCTTTAGTCACATCTACGAGACGTTCGGTTTCAAAGGGATGGTGTAACAATTTTCATGGTATGGAATGATATATCCGTGGCAGCATTGTTCCGTGGCGGTGTCAAGTAGTTTGTAACCGCAACAGCACTCTGTGCCTGTCACTCGCGGATACAGCTGGTCTTTGCAACACAGTTCGGTTCTGAAGTTGAACTCCTTGCCGTTGCATTTTCCAAAGATAGGTTTTGGGCCGGGGTTCACTGAAGAAAGAAGCCACTAGGTAAGCACAATATGATTTTACTCACGGCGATATATATATATATATACATATATATATATATATATATATGTTTATATATATATATGTATATATATATATATATATATATGTGTGTGTGTGTGTCTGTGCGTGTGTGTGTGTATATATATATATATATATCACACAGTCACACACACTAACTCACTCACTCACTCACACACACACACGCACACATACACACACACAAACACACATTAACACACACAAACACACACAAACACACACAAACACACACAAACAATTAAATTGCATGTGTCTGTGGAATAAATAAAATACATATGAGTTACATGAAATACATACGTATGTTCCTCAGATCAAATCCATCGACGTACGCAGAGCCAGCAATCAACGCGCCCAATACCAGGAATGTACTGATATGCCTGAAGAATAGGAAATAGCAAAAGTTTAACATGTTGAAGCATTACAAAAAACGCATATAGACAATTACACGAACGATGTTAGACCAGATATTTTGATTCTGACTTGTCAACCAACCTGTTTGGGCGAACCGTTTTCATTTGTTCAAGATTATAAGTAATCAGACATTGTAGTTCACCTTTTATAAGGTTGTACTTTTGCTCAAATCACTAATATCAAAGAACGCATCAAACAGTAATATGCAGATCCTACTAATCTGAATGTATCTCCTGTAATAATGTTTATATTTATCGCCTTGAGATAATACGCAATGACATTAATGCATCGTGAAATGTCAATCGATTAACTAGCCTGTTGGGGTACTGCTTTATGTGTTGACAGTAATACTTATTATGTCATATTACACGATTGTTCACAGTGTAATTTAATAAAGCAGACATTGCATTCATACATTCTATAGGGTCTGCATGTTTACGAATTGATGTTTCGAGAAACAAATACTTACATGATGTTTGCGTCGGTGTGTGCAGCGATCTGATTCTTCTTTTAAGTTTTCAGTCGGTTTATGACCGCCTTGTACAGATTAGGTACGATTGGCGTTCTTTATATACCATGACATATGTATCACCCTCGTGTAATTTCAGACTTGGCGCAGATATCGTGTTTGTGTGTCCCTCGACAGCATCACGTTTGTCATGTAAGATCTGCAGTGTCCTTCGATCTAATTGTTTTGAATTGCAGCGTCATGGTGATACACGGTAATGTCATAATGCTCAGGAATGTAACGCTAGGATTAAGCCACACTGTCAATACTAGCTATATAACGTTATGATCAGTATACCGTATAGCCACATAGAATAACTCAGAACTGTTAGTATCATCTTACACAAACCAATCATGAATTAATCAGCATGCAGAGGTTTTGAGGAGGGCAAAACATGTTGTTTAACTTCGTTCTTTCGTTTATCAGTTGTTGAATACAATAAACACAGACAGATCATCGAATAATGCGAAACCAATAACTTAGTTCTTGAAAGTAGTGATGATCCGGTTTATTGGTTATTCATATTGGGTTATTTACGTTTCATGACACTTGTGTTTTGTTTTTGTATAATTTAATAATTATGAAAATAATTATAATAATAATGCGAGATGCGGTAGAAATTATACAGAGAAAAATATAAAAGTTTCTTGAGAGGTAAATATACCCACAAATAATGTAGTCGTTGATACCAAAGTATATATATATATGATATCGACAATTAACTAAATAGTGCCCTTCATTAAACAAATCTCAAACATGCGGCATCCAATGTATGCACACTGATCGGATTGTTAGGCGAGTTGCGTAATCTTCCCAAATTAAGCCATTAACTCGTATTTGCGATCAATGTACAATTACTTATTTTCAAGCAGTAGTAGTAGCAGTAGCAGTAGCAGTAGCAGTAGCAGTAGCAGAAGCAGAAGCAGTAGCAGTAGCAGTAGCAGTAGAAGTAGAAGTAGCAGTAGCAGAAGCAGAAGCTGTAGCAGTAGCAGTAGCAGTAGCAGTAGCAGTAGCAGTAGCAGTAGAAGTAGAAGTAGAAGTAGCTTACCGATTAAAGCATCGCAGAGATTCTGGGTTCGAATCCTCCTGCTGTCTCTTTGAACCGTGAACAAAATCGTTCATTGCACGCAGGTGCGGTTCACTCAGCTGCATCAATAAGTACATGGTATACAGTGGGCAATATTTGTGTATGCATAATCTTCGCGTGGATAGGTGTATCGTGGCTGAATTCTTCTTAACAAACGCCGATAAGGACAACGCGCGATATAAAAAGTTACTTTCTGCGTTACAGTTTGAAAACACTCGAATCTCAACGTGTACTATTTGAATATCCTAGTACGTAGTATGGAATACTGTCAACCAAGGAGCAAAATACACTAGGATGTGGGAAGTACTGAACTATACTGTTTAACAATATCTACAATTTTATGTGTATGTTATTTACGGATATGTAGTTTTCGATTGAAATTTACATATATTTGCCGTTTTAATATTATGTAGAATATTACATTTACCCGGTAACACATTTTGTAAATGTGTTGGCTACCTATTTATTCTAGAGAAGTGTACATCATAAATATATATTTAGTTAATAACTAAACCGTCGAACTGATTAATCGATTAATTATGAGTCATCCACAAAATCTATGCCAAGTACCTCGTTTATGCTACTGACTAATTTATAAATGTACAAAAGCTTCTCATAAACTTACGTGTTGTGCTGATTAACCATGCACTACACTCAGACAAAACATACTCGCACATGTTTCGAATGCGCCACGTCTGACGGTGATTCACATGTCTAATATTGACACTGTTGGAGAGTTGCAGTAGATAACTGCAGAATGCCATTGTTTGGAAGCGGGAATACATTTACCGCTGATCACCAATGAGTCGCAATAACAAAATACGCACTTACTATGTGATGGTTGCATTTACTTACATGGTATGTGTTACGCCTTTCCGTTGACATCCAAAGAACCGTAGACATGCAACTTCGGTGTCTATTATACGTAGCACACTCACAAAACGTGTGAATGTGATGGTGTGAATATACGTTACTGTTCAGGAAATGCATCCTTGTAAAGTGTGCTGTTCTACAGCTATAATATACTGCGGTAAAATGTATATTTAGGAAAGTGAAACATTATTTTTTATATGTCGTTTGGCGTTGTAATCCTCACTGCAATTTACCTATTGGCAATGTTTTATGATAACACCTCCATCAGTGTATATCTACCTAAGACGTTCGCTGAGGTTAGTTACGTATTTTAATAAAGTAAGTGGGAATCACATCGTTTCGTACCATATCATTTTCTGATTATATATGTATTGTTTACATACTTTAGTAAATACAATGATACCAGGATAAATACTCCATTTTCTTTTTGCATTCACATATTAAGGGCAAATGCACATGATTTATTTAAATATATATATTTAAATATATCATGTGTCTCGAATCAAGATCCAAATGGATGTGTGAATGCTGTGTTTCCTTCATGGTATGAAGCGTAGGTTTCCTATGCTATTGACAACAGGCAAGGACGTGGACAGGATGTTTCCCAGAACATGACGGATGCCGTTGCCGTTAAGACGAATTTAACGTTATTTCTTGTCCCAAAGACTATCTAAATGTATACAGCTGGATCTAAATGTGACTAGCTCATAACTCATAATGACCGGAAGACACACACACACACACACACACACACACACACACACACACACACACACACACACACACACACACACACACACACACACACACACACACACACACACAGACACACACACACACGAATCATGCATTTCATCACTTTGATCCATTTCCACAAAGCATTTTGCACAAGGATCAACAGTTGCTTGCTAGATTCTCCATGGTCATTCTGGATGTAGCATGTCATATTTGTACCTTCTGACCACAGCTGATGTGTCTGAAGTGTCAAACACTTCCTTTCAACCTAGAGAGTGGAGCTTTGCAACCTTAATGGAGAGAAATGCAAATAGCTCCTGCATGTTGGTAACATCGCGATGGAAATATTTCCAATTTATTGGCATTTTGTCGTCCTATGTTACTTTCCTTCTCGTTACCACGCCTCGCTCTTGTGGATTATTTGATCCTGCTTGTGAGGTACGTGTCAAAAATTGCAATTGCACAACGTTTGCGGAATGGCGCAGTTTTGAACATTCATCATTTGTTGGTGTTTTTGCTTGACCTTCACTCCACCCTTATTGCATCACTTGATAGCTACCCGTGGTATCCCGTATTTACGGGGAGATGGTAGGCTATCCAGAGGTGTTTTGCATGGCCATGAGTAGATAGGTAACGTATATAAGCCACCGTAGGTGTTATATAATCCGCTTCCGGATGGCGCAATTTCGAACATTGATCACTTGGCTGTGATACGGTTAGATCGACGCTTTACACAAACTCCTTTAACTGACACCACCAAGTCATATCTCAATTTGACGGAAAGAAATTGATCTTTCACTATATGTATGATGTATCCATAGAACTGAATTATATACAGAGTCATTGTAACTTTAAGACGTTTGCGGTATTACAAAAGCTCGATTATTCATTATTTCACAGTGAACTTATTTGACCTCAGCTCCACATTTATTATACGGGTAATAGCTCAACATTGTATCTCATTTTGACGGGGAGACAATATGCTTTCCAATAATATATGACATGAACATTTTGGTATTAAAGAAAGTATATATGCAACCATTGTAATTTTTAGACGTTTTTGGAAGCGCACAATTTCGAAAAATATCATTTGATGGTGATTGTTTGATCTTGAATCACGCTAAATATCCCATAGGCCTCTTTGTGGTGGGGATATCTAGGATTTTCAAATTATATACCATTTGGATGTTTGTACGGGGAGGGGGCATTTAAGTCTAAATTTAGTTAGAGCTAATTTGCATATTATTGATACAAATTTGTATACTATAGTTTGTCTATTAAAATAATCATACCCAGATACCCTGAAAACATTCGTGTGGACGCATCATTTTGATTGTTTGGATGTTTACAATTCGAGATATTCGGAGAAAGTAGTATATATGTTAATGGCGATACCTAATTTGCATGTTAATGAGTTTCTACAAAAAAGCTCAAAAGTGCCTGGGTGGCATCAGTCGGATTATTGGCCTAGAGGGTTAGAAGGTCACAATAATGCAAACAAACGTCGTGCGGACACTAATGCACGGTAATCTTCAAAATGGCATTTGATTGCCGGACTACACGCAGTACATTCTACATTCAGCTAGAAACCTAACCTTCTGCATTATGAGCACCCACGTGAACATGTCGCGCCCTCTGCATTGTAAAAAATTCAAACCCCGCACGAACTTGTGGCGCCCCCTGGAGTCTGCATTTTGGAAAATGTGAACCCATTTGTGAAAAGCTGGACCTCTATATCATTACACAGCCACAGTTCAAAACATGTCTTAACTTTTAAGAGTAGCCTTTCTGTAATATGATCTGTGGACTTTATCAAATGCACTTACCCGTATTTTATGTAATTATTATTATTATTTTAACATTATTTATTACATTTTAATACACTTATTTATTTTATATTGTTTGATACAAATCATAATCTTTTAATTGTTTGTACATGGAGGTATAACAATTACGTAATGAATGTTTTAGTTATTATTTTATGGTATACATTTTAGAATGGTTACGTGTACAAGAATGTAAAGCGCCTGAGAGCAATCTGATTGATTCGGGCGCTGTACAAATAATTGTATTATAATTATAAACGTCGCTGATCTAGATCCTCTCCTGACGGTAGTTACGCAGTGTGACACGCGTACCACATACCTTAGTGACAGTATTTAACTAAGCATAGCGACAATTAATTAGACTGCGGTAAAGTAGAACTATGATTCAAATATATAATAAGGAAACTTTGACGTCAAATCTGGCGTCACACTGATTTCAAATGTGCAAACGACTTCGCACGTCTGTAAGAAACAAAAGCCTTAATAACATAAACATAAATCACCTATTCTCTCTTGAACCTGAGCTCAGAGCCGCCTCAAACACTAATAATTATTTTTACACATATTATCAGAAACATGGATGCTCAAAAATCATCATCAGAGCGAGGGGACAGCCGAAGATTTTGGGGCAATGTAATTTCAAAAATATGTCCTGAAGTTTATTTTTCAAATGGTAGCCATATTTTCGATGTAGTGTTAGTAATGGGACGTTCGCTCAAGATTGAAGAAATCGTGTAATAAGGAGTAGTGATGTTGCAAAGCAAGGCGCCATGAGTTCAATATGTTCGAGACAACGATTAGTTAGTGTTTAGCTAATTGTCTGATAGTATACAAAGATACGTGATTTTGAATCCGATATATATATATATATATATATATAAAACGTGTATGATAGAAATTGAATTTGCATATTGAGGAAGAAACTGGCGACAGCTGATGACGTCAGCTTAGACAACATCCACATTATGAACGGTATGTGATTGTGATGTAGCTCTGACAATTATACGTTTGTTTTAGAAAGATACAATTAAAAACAAGTAAAACATTAAAATGGAGTGGTAAAACATTTAGATGATTAAGTGTAATTACACAAAAGATACGAAATGTCAGTTACATCAACGGAAGCAAATAATATATATATAGTGCGTGTGTGAATATGATTGCTTAATTAAATCAAGGTATAATGTGCGTGTGTTTAAATGTATGGAAATATTACAATAAATAAAATAGTTAACTGGTTAAATACTTTAAATTATTTGTTTTAATTAAATATATAGCATACATTTATTTTTAAATGCATTCTAAATATATAAACGGAATGTAAAAAATGCTGTTAAAAGATGTTTTGAGTTATTGCATATTCTACTAACTATGACGTATGTAAATGTGTTTGCATTGCACTGGATGCATTTATCTATGATTATGTGTTGATGTAAGGAGCCTCCACAATGTCATTATATAAGAGGACATAGACTGGTTTGGCAATGTTTACATTTAATTAACATGAACTGTAAATGAACGTAGAAGACAGACACAATTGGTAAAGATTGGGAGTCCTAAGTTGTGTACCCAGGATGAGCACAAGTCCATCTACGTGGAATTTCAAATTATTGTGCAATGTGTGCTTCATCTGCGTCACTTTTCAGCTTAACGCACAAATGCCACTTTTAAATTATACGTCATGTCCAGACCCACATTTATCACACACGAAAGGTTTCCTCACCCGAAGTAGTGTGAATATGATTGTTTAATTAAGTCATGACAATTGTAAAATATTCACTATTGTATAATTAAGGCTTTTCTATTGGCACAAGATTGTGCATCACTATAGAAGTGTTATATTTATATGATTTCTTGTTGGTTCGAATACACAAATGTGGCTTCAAGATACCATTCTCAGCAAATTGTGCTCCCGATACGTGTTACACATGAATGCACATGGTGTATCATCAGTGTATCATTATAACTGTGCTCCCGATACGTGTTACACATGAATGCACATAGTGTATCATCAGTGTGATTATAACTGTGTTCATACATTTCCCAACAAGTGCCACACATGTACGCCTTCTCATCAGTGAGTGTATACGTGTTCATGAAAATTATAACTGTGCTCATACATTTCCACACGAGTGCCACACAAGTACACTTTCCTAACAGTTAGTGTGCACATGTTCATGAATACTATCACTATGTTCATACATTTCCCTATGAGTATCACACAATACAGTTTCTCAACAGTGAGTGTGCACATGTTCACGGTGATTGTCCCTACAAGTGTCACGTTTAGGGTTTCTCCTCAGCGTCCGTCACATTGTGTGTCAATGTCTTCTATCACTAAAAAGTTGTCAACTTAAAAAAAATGAAAGCAATGTTATTATAAATTCATAGCCATTGTATTAGGCGTATCGATAATAAACGAAGTGTGCGGATTATAGTCATGGCACAATTGGGGCAAGTGACAGCATGTTGATATTACTTTGAATTAACAACTGTGGTTCTTGTATGAAATCAAATCAGACATGAGACAAGCAAAACAAATGTATTGTAATCTTCCTAAACTAGCAAATGCCTCTAATTTAAATGTTTAATGTATGTAGATATGTGTGTGTATGTATGTATGTTTCATATAACTATGTGTATGTATTGATGTATACATCAAAAATATATGTGCGTGTATGCACGTACAATATTTATAAAATATAAAATTATACATATATCACAATTACATAACTTTATTATCCCTTGTGGGGGAATGTGTGTGGAGTGTTACAACATACAAAACAAAATTAGTGTAAAAGCACAAATGCAAAAGCAGTATAATAGATCTAATCAAATATGTATGTACGTGCATGCACAAACACGATGTGCGTGCACATAATGAGGCAGTGTACCACACAACAAATCGTCACCATCACAACAACATAATCAAATCAAATAAAATCATCATAAAAAATAATTTCAATTCATATATATCACTGGCTCAATGTCAGACTGTCAGAGAGAATTGCAGAGAGGGAGGGAACGAATATATATATATATTACATATGTATGCTTATATTTACAGAGATGTTCTACCTGTAATCGTTGTTGGCTTCTGTTTCTTCGGCCCAGTCAGCACTTCTGCCCCCTTTTGTAGGCACGCTGTATGTCTGCAGTTGCGCCGACCCTGCCAGCATGCTTTGGTTTGACCTGTATTTGTGGGAGACTCTTGATCCGTGGGTTTATCGCAATGTGCGTCATTGGTCCTACGTCAGTGTGAACACTATATAGCACATGGCTGGAAATGTGACAGAAATGTTAAGTCATCTAAATTTATTTTTAATTCAATATATATATTTTTTTGTAAACAAGTCAAAAATAAGTACAAATTACTTAATATTAAATGCTAAACTGTGTGTACCTTATACATTATAAGTTTCAGAATATGACAATTGAATCAACTTTCAAAATTGATCAACACATGTTGATTAACCGCTGCATTTATTACGTGCGTCTTTGTGTGTCTATGGATGTGTGTGTGTGTGTTTGTGTGTGTGCGTGCGTATACAGGTGAGGGCAGAAATTGTGTGTCCAATCGTTGTGAGACGTTTTAGCAAAAACCCTAATCAAAATGTATTACTTACAAAAATAGAGCAGCAAATTCTGGAAACTAAAATATTCATAAAAGACGCCTGCATAAAAATGTGCCTACTATCTGTTTTCCATGTGAATCAATTCGAAATCAGGCAGTGTATTCAAGTAGACTAACTGCATTAGAACACTAGAGTTCAGTGACTCGATTTTTGACCTGGCACGAATTTTCAAGTCGTGGGTATATACTGCATAAATTGGTTTCTGTTTCTGCTTAAAAATCGGCAAATCCCAGCTGGGTATCGCGCCAATGGTGTTGGTTGCTTTATGAGCATTGCGCTCGGCCCAGCAGTTCCTTAAAATGTGGGGCGTACTTCTGGTCATAGTTAATGGAATAATTTTTATAACCCTTTTTGCAAAGAAACCAGATCAAATCATTACCAAAAGTATCAATATTCTAAGTCATTAGTGGTTTGTTACTTAATCAATACAATGCAAACAAAGTTACAACAACATTTGCTCAGCCTAATTGAAACGCTTACCATTTGTTGTTGATGTATATTTTCCAATAAGCCTAAGTACATGGTATTTAAAAAGCAGTAGGTGATACACATATGTCTAATGAAATCATAATAAATAATACAATTGCACATTAATAACATTACGGCATGATAGTGAAACATATCATATTCATCTTGTTCATTGGACATTGGTCGTCAACTCAAGCTCAAAGCGACAAAGGCCAACACAAATGACAAAGTTCGCGCTTCGCGAAATTCGAGTATTGACTCCATTCTATTTCGTCCGTTTTCTCACCTCGTAGGACATATGTCATAATTAAATTAAAGGTTTACGGAAATAAATTTCATTGCCTGGTAGGTACATAATTTGATTGTCAAGTTCTTCTCCTTCCCCCATTCTCGAGATGCATATTTATGAGATGGAACGAATCGCTGACGTCAGTTCTAAAATTAGCGCCACCTATCGAACGATGGAGCGCCAACTGTACGTGGAGGGGTAGCACGAAGCGCCACCTATCGAACGATGGAGCGCCAACTGTACGTGGAGGGGTAGCACGAAGCGCGTTGTCTCTTGCAAATTTAATAACGATAAGGCATTGCTTATCTGGACAGAACTTCAGTTTACCTGCTTTCGTCCACAAGATGTCAACTAGACAGTCACTTAACGGTTATACACATGTCTGGACAATCTTGGCCAAAGACAATGCACGCACAACATTAGATGAGTTTGGTGATACATAGGTATCTTAAGCTCATTCAGTATTCGGCGGAAACACCATAATGACTAATGCACCTAGAGCTATACACATGAATAAACTGTACACATAAATGCTCGCGACAATACACATAAAAGACAAGTCAAACAGTGTTTGCTGACGTATATCATTGAGTTTATTAAACAAAACAAAGCGTATTATGCATTTTCACAAAGTGTGCTCTAATTCGAACATACAATATATACACATTTTGATTCCCGTACGTGCCACATTATTACCCATTCTAAGTAAATAATCCATTTGAAATTATGTCATGATGAAATTTCATATTTACAATAACGCAACTTCGAGTTATACAAATTCACTTCAATATTCATTTAAATGCTATCACACAAGCTGTTATGTGCATTGAATTAGATATATGAAAACTTGTATGTATAAATATTCCATCACAAACAAAGAACGTGTTTCAAATAGCTGCTGCAGAATGAAGTGTCAGGTCTACCATAAAACATAACAGAACAATCACGTTTCAGACAGGTAGAGTCTTACGTAATCTTCATAATTTCTTTGTGTTGCCTTAGTGTCAACACTCGTTAGTCGCTTCTATGAGACGTTCGGTTTCAAAGGGTTGGTGTAACACTTTTCATTGTATGGAATGATGTATCCGTGGCAGCATTGTTCCGTGGCGGTGTCAAGTAGTTTGTAACCGCAACAGCACTCTGTGCCCGTCACCCGCGGATACAGCTGGTCGTTGCAACACAGTTCGGTTCTGAAGTTGAACTCCTTGCCGTTGCATTTTCCAAAGATAGGTTTTGGGCCGGGGTTCACTGAAGAAAGAAGCCACTAGGTAAGCACAATTTGGTTTTATGAAGTTATAAAAACAGTGAGGAATATAATATGTAAATATGTTAACACAGAAAAACATAACTTTATGTAACTCACTCACTCACTCACTCACTCACTCACTCACTCACTCACTCACTCACTCACTCACTCACTCACTCACTCACTCACTCACTCACTCACTCACTCACTCACTCACTCACTCACTCACTCACTCACTCACTCACTCACTCACTCACTCACACTCACCACTCACTCACTCACTCACTCACTCACTCACCACTCACTCACTCACTCACTCACTCACTCACTCACTCACTCACTCACTCACTCACTCACTCACTCACTCACTCACTCACTCACTCACTCACTCACTCACTCACTCACTCACTCACTCACTCAAAGGGTTGTTTGTAATTATATTTAATTATAGTATGGAGCCGTATTTTTTCGTGATAATAAGAAAATAATTAGCAAGATAAGCACAATTGCATAAGTCTGTGTAATATCAAATACATACGTATGTTCCTCAGATCAAATCCGTCGACATAAGCAGAATTAGCAATCAACGCGCCCAATACCAGGAATGTACTGATATGCCTGAAGAATAGAAAATGGCAAATGTTTAACGTGTTTAAGCATTACAAAACAGTTATTCATATAAACAAATACACAAACGATGTTAGACCAGATATTTTGATTCAGACTTGTTAATCAAACAGTTTGAGCGAACAGGTTTTATTTGTTAATTTACAAATACAAATAATCACACATTGTAGTTCACGTGTTATAAGATTGTAGTTTTGTTCAAGTCACTAATATCGAAGAACGTATGAATCAGTAATATGCATATACTACTAATCTGAAGGTATCTCCTGTAATAATATTTACACTTATTGCATTGAGATAATGTGCCAATGAACTGAAACCGTGGTGACATGTCAATCGATTAACTAACCTGTTGGGATACTGCTTTATGTGTTGACAGTGATACTTATTATGTCATATTACACGATTGTTCACAGTGTAAGTTAATAAAGCAGACATTGCATTTATACATTCGATAGGGTCTGCATGTTTACAAATTGATGTTTCGAGAAACAAATACTTACATGATGTTTGCGTCGGTGTGTGTAGCGATCTGTTTCTTCTTTTAAGTTTTCAGTCGCTTTATGATTGCCTTGTACAGATTAGGTACGATTGGCGTTCTTTATATACCATGATATAAGTATCACACTCGTGTCATTTAAGACTTGACGCAGATATCGTATTTGAGTGTCCCTCGATAGCATCACGTTTGTCATGTACAATCTGAAGTGGTCTTCGATCTGATTGTTTTGAATTGCAGCGTCATGGTGATACACGGTAATGTCATAATGCTCAGGAATTTGACGCCAGGATTATGCCACACTGCCAATGCTAGCTATATAACGTACAAATCGGCATACAGCCACATAGAAGAACTCAGAACTGTTAGAATCATCTTACACAAACCCTTCATGAATTAATCTGCAGGCGGAGGTTTTGAGGAGGGCAAAACAAATTTTTTCAACTTGGTTCTTTCGTTTATCCATTGTTGAATACAATAAACACAGACAGATCATCGAATAATGTGAAACTAATAATTTAGTCATTGAATGCAGTGATGATCCAGTTTCTTGGTTATTCATGTTGGGTATTTTACCTCTCAAAGACTGTTTTGTTTTTTTGTATGCATAATTTAATAACTACAATAATAATAAAAATGCGATATGCGGTAGAAATTATACAGAGAAAAATATATAAGTTTCTTGAGAGGTAAATATACCAAACAATAATTTAGTCGTTGATACCAAAGTATATATATGATATTGATAATTAACTAAATAGTGCGGCATCTAATATATGCACACTGGTTGAATTATAATAATACATTTATTCGTACTAAAATTGTACAATTCGACTAAATCAATGTATATAAATTACTATGTACATAAACATGTAAGCAATGCGCGCAGCTCATCAATGGCTAAAAAAGAAGAGCTACCCGCATTATCTATATTATGTAATACATATTTTGCAAATGAGACTATACACACCAGTTCGTCATCTAGCCCCTCCTGGTAGTGATCTTGAATCATACCATAAAACTGATTAGACTTCATTCTAGCGAATGTCATGGCATACGTTTGAATTTGGACATGATGTAGTTAACAATTTTAGACATGTATGACCCACTACCTTGAAGAGAGCATTTTCAAACTGGAGTTACTGCATTTCCAGCAACTCTGCATAAATCGTACCATCAAATTCATAATTTGAATTTGAATCGGTAAACAGTCTGCTAAAATGGCACCATATTACAATGCGTGCAAACTGGTAGATTAAACAGTTTTCTCATGCCTTTGTGCCACGTAGTGTAAAACATATCAATATGTTTGTTTTGTAAGTTCCACAGACATACACCTTAGAAATATGTACTTACAGTACGACATATATTAATTGACGTTTAGGTTTATATTACAAAACCAAAAATTAGCAGAAAATGCATTTACACGCCATATAAAATCATGACACATATCTTTTACCATAGCCTGGTGAGTGTCAGGACCAAAATGTGGCCTAAATGCAGCCCCTTTTACTCTGTTTCAAGATTTAACAAGATTTAACAAGACTGCCAACCGGAGAATTAACTCTAGATGGCAGGTGGACAAGGAAGCCCTTTGGCTTATCGAGAGTCCGACCCTTTTATTTATGTGTATCCCGCCCTTCTGAGGAATGTGTCGATTTTATTTTTAAACACGTTCACGCTACTAGCACCCACACAATCATCAGATAATCTGTTCCATTCATTTACAGTCCTTTGTGAAAATGAGAACTTTCTTATATCTAATCTATACTGCTCCTTTACTAATGTAACTTCATGTCCTCTAGTCCTTCTATCTTTCTTAACTGAGAACAAATATTTCTATCAATATTTTCATAACCATTCATTATTTTAAACATTTCTATCTGATCTCCTCTCAATCTCCTGGTTTCTAGTGTTGTTAAGCCGCATTTTTAGGCGTATTTCGTAACTAAGATCCCTCAGTTTTAGGATCATTTTAGTTGTTCTCCTCTGCACTCTTTCTAGCATATCTATGTTCTTCCTGCGATATGGCCTCCACGCTTGAATACAATATTCTAAATGAGGCCTAACTATTGTTTTGTACAGCGGTATTATTAGCTCATTTTCCTTATACGTTATGTTTCGCCTAATTAATCGAAGGATATGGTTTCCCTTTGAAGCTGCAATTCTGCACTGTTCTGAAACCTTCATATCAGCACTAATGGTTAACCCTAAGTCATTTTTTCTTTTACAGTAGTACTTAGTACAGGACCCCCATTGTATATTCTACCTCTTCGTTTTCATGTCCTGCGTGGAGGCATTTATATTTCCCAAAATTTAACAGCATTTGCCACTTTTCAGATAATTTGATCAACTTGTCAAGAACATCTTGTAAATGTTGTCTATCTCCGTCACTTTTAATCCTTCTAAACACTTTTGTATCATCCGCAAATTTCAACACTTTGCTTGTTATTTCATCATCCAAATCGTTGATGTACATTAATAATAATATAGGTCCTAGTACTGGTCCCTGTGGTACCCCACTCAATACCGATTTCCAGTTTGAAGCCTCCCCTTCAAATACTACACGTTGTCTTCTGTCAATCAGCCATTTCTCTATCCAGTTTATTATACCATTTCCTATGCCATGGGCCTTCAGTTTAAGCAGTAATCTTTGATGTGGTACTTGGTCGAAAGATTTTTGAAAATCTAAATTGACGATATCTATTGGTGATCCCTCATCTACCCACTTGGTGATGTCTTCAAAAAAACATAACATATTTGTTAAGCATGACCTCGCTTTGAAAACCCATGTTGAGATGGGTTTATAAAGTTATGATTAACAAGACAATCCGTGATCTTTAATTAGTATTTCTAATAACTTGCAAATCACTGATGTTAAACTCACTGGTCTATAGTTCTCTGACTTGTTTCTCGAACCTTTTTTAAATAACGGTATAATGTTTGCCTCTTTCCATTCTAACGGATCCACTCCCTCTTCTAATAACAAATTGTTATATAATTTCCAATAATAGTTTGGGCGGAATCCCATTCACTCCAGGTGATTTATTATCTTTCATAGCCCTTATTTTCTTAGCTATCATTTCCGGGGTTACAATTAATTGTCATAAATAGTCTGAGTCTGCCCCCTTGAACTTAGCCTCTGGTACTGGCAGTGAACTAATATCTTCTCTGGTAAACACTGAACTAAAGTACTCATTCAGGTATTCTGCCATTGGGAATCCTTCTGATATTATATTTCCAGCACTATCTTCTAGAGGACCGACCTTATCCTGAACTTTCTGTTTGCCACGAACATACGCATAAAAACTCTTGCTGTCATGTTTTATATTATTAGCTAATTGTTGTTCATAGCTTCTCTTTGAATTTCTATTTTCAGCTGTAGCTTGGTTAAGTGCTTCTTTATAACTGTTGTAGTCTTCATCATTTCCAGTACATCTATATGACTTCCACATCATTTGTTTATACTTAAGTTTTTAATGGCTTCTTTCGATAAGTAGTTCTTTTAGGACCGTTGCCCTTTTTTAAGGGTACAAATTTATCGACTTTGCATTTAATTTCACTCTTTAATATATTCCAGCATTCTGTTGCTGTCTTATTTTTAGTGTGTTATTCCAGACTATCTTTGCTAAATATTTCCTCATGTCCCTATACCTTCTTTTGTGGACATTTCTCCTATACTGCTTTTTACTATTCCTTTCTGATTTTACTTTGATGGTAAAATATATTTGGTTGTGATCACTACTCCCCAGTGGCTCACATATCTTGACATTGTCAACTAATTCAAAACTATGTCTAACACATTCTTACCCCTGGTTGGTTCTAGCACATGTTGAGGAAGCAACGTATCTTGAACTAAAACTAAAAACTTGTGGTCCTCACCCCGTATACTCTGTAGAGATTTCCATTGTATATGCCCGTGGTTGAAATCCCCCATAATAATATAGTCCCGTTTGCTTACTTCCCTTATAGCGTTTTATATGTTTTCATTCTCTTCTATGCTTATGTTTGGACTTCGTTAAACTAACCCAACTGTTAACGTTAAGTTTCCTGTAACTGTGTTACACCAAACAGCTTCTTCGCAATTTGCTTCCCTTTCTAATTTTATTTTATAGGCCTGGATAGATTCTTTAATATATAAAAAAAACTCCACCTCCCTTCCTTCCTATTCCACCTTTCCTAAACATTACATATCCCGTCAGACCCAATTCGGCATCTGATATATCGGTGGTGGTTCAGGATTCGGTTATACCTATTATGTGAGGGTCAATATCTTCTACCATAATGTCTAGTTCATTTCTTACTCCTTGCGTTTAAACAAACACAAATTTATATCCATCTTCAGAAGAGTTTTCCAGGCTGTTCTTTGTTGATTTATTTGTGCTGTCTTTATCTATGCCTCCATTTTCAAGCTTTTCTGTGAGTCCCCCTAAGAATGTAGTTTAAATAGATGTAACCTGTCCCACTGTCAACAGTTTCACTTTAAACCATCAAAATAAAATGGTGAGTCGGTATCACTGCCATATTTAATAAGTTGACGTTTTGCGTGGTTGAATTGTAAATTATATTCATATGCAAATGTTACACATATAGCACACATTTTGTTCAATGCATATATTGATGGAACTACCAAAGATATATCACCAACATAGCCAACAGCACCATAATACTTATGACCAATCATTCAGCCAAAACCAAACATGCAGAGTCTTGTTAACATGTCATCAATGTAGATAGAAAATAAAATGGGGATTAATAGGCGAGTTGCGTAATCTTCCCAAATTAAGCCATCAACTTGTATATGCGAGCAACGTACAATTACTTATTTGCAAGCAGTAGCAGTAGCAGTAGCAGTAGCAGTAGCAGCAGCAGTAGCAGTAGCAGTAGCAGCAGCAGTAGCAGCAGCAGTAGCGTAAACATTAAATCATCGCAGAGATTTAGGGTACGAATCCTCCATCTCTATTTTTTAACCGTGAGAACATTCGTTCACTGCATGTAGCTACAGTTCACTCAGCTGTATAAATAAGAACATGATATACAGTGGGGAATATTTGTGTATGCATAGTCTTCGCATGTAAGTGTAACGTGGCTGAATTCTACCCAAAAAAGCCGGTATGGATAACGCGCTATATAAGAAGTTACATTTTTGCGTTACAGTATGAAACCACATCCATCTCAACGTGCATTGTTTGAGTGTTCTAGTACATAGTATGGAATACTGTCAACTAAGGAGCAGAATACACTAGAATGTGGGAAGTAGTGAACTATACTGTTTAACAATATTTGCACAATTGTATGTGTATGTTATTTACGGATATGAAGTTTAAGATTGAAATTAAGATATGTTTGCCGTTTTAATTTTTTGTAGAATATTACATTTACCGTAAAACAATTTGTAAATGTGTTGGCTAACTATTTATTCTAGAGAAGTGTACATAGTAAATACACATTTAGTTAATAACTAAACCGTCGAACTGATTAATCGATTAATTAAATTATATGTAATACGTTGCGTTTATTTCGTATATGAGTCATCCGCAAAATCTACGCCAACTATCTCGTTTATGCCACTGACTAATTTCTAAATGTAAAATAGCTTATCGTGGCCTTACGTTTTATGCTGACTGATTAGCCATGTATTACACTCAGATTGTACATATTCGCATATTTTCACAATGCGCCACGTCTGACTGTGATTCACATGTTTAATATTGACACAGTTGGAGAGCTGCGGTCGATAACTGCAGAATGCTATTGTTTGGTAGCGGGAATACATTTACTGCTGATTAACAATGAGTCGCAATAACAGAACATACTACGTGATTGTTGCATTTACGTCCCTGGCATGTCTGGCGCCAATCCGTTGAAATCGAAGTAACCGTATGCATGCTTCTATTTCGATGTCGATTATATGTAACACACACGCATCAGAAACGTTGGTGTCTACCTTACCACAATCTCGACCAAGCCCACTAGCTGGTGATTTGTTGGGTCAATTTATCACAATTGGTGGTATTACGACCACTATGCATTCATGTATCTTCATGCTTATATATTAGTTGATAGGTAATAGTAATAGACATACACATTCACAATATGTATACACTATTTGTTTGTCACAGAGGGTCGAGGTTGGGGGGCCTGGTGCGTGCTCAGCTCTTCAGCTTTTGGCCGGGAGTAGATGCACGTAGCCGGTCACCCCTTAGCCGCGGCTCCCTCACATACATTTCATATGTATGTGTTCATATTTTAGTAGATATACGTGTGCAATTCTTGTAAGGAGAATTGCCTTTTGCTATCTAGGTCGACGGCAATGCCCATTGTCTTGTCTTTACTATTTACTGTACTATTGACTACATATAGTTAAAGGGCATTGCCATTTTTCACCCATTTTCCATTCCGTGTGAATATGACGGTGTGGACGTTTTGGGGTATAATAATCACTGCAGTGTATATGTAGGTAATGTTTGATGGCAACGTATTTATTAACATTGAATTGTAATTATTAGTTATATTCACAGTTGCCATTCACTAATTTCATTTAATTTGATTTGCTATTATTAAAAGGGGATTCCCATGTTAGCGACATGTTGTTTTAATGGGAGTCTCATTGACATTTATGTTTGTATATTTGTATTTATGTACATTTATGGTAAAAAACCTGTCTGTCTGTCTGTCCACGTGTATCTACCAGTTTGGCCAGAACAGTTTCGTCATTTTATAAAGTAGGAATCACAACGTTTCGTAGCATCGCACTGCTGACGATATATGTATCATTTATATCCTCTAGCGAACGCAATGGCATGGTTCCAAAACGTTCAATTTTTCTGTTTTCGAGTAACATGACAGAAATATAAATACGTTTTCTTCTGCTTGCAACGTATTTGTAACATAACGCTTGAGAAACGGAAAACGGTATTCTGCTTCAAAATACGTAATCATTACAATTGTCCTGTACGTTGAATACTAAATGAGTTACCATATTTGTGTTCAGAAAATTATGTATGTAAAACACGTGCCCATTAAGTAACGTTTATTATTATTTAATCAAACATATTTTGTTCTAATGTTGTTTCGAAGCTGATATGAGAACGTTTAGCTCAAACGTGATAATCTGGATTTTGCCAAAATGAAGATTATGTACCATAAAATCCCAAAACAAACAAGTAACATTTTGTAAGTTTATTTGCAGCGAGAAATACTACACATTCGCATTCACATAAAAAGGATGCTACGAAATTATTCTCATCAAATTAATTCCAGCCGTTTTATACAGTTTGATTATATTCACAAGTTTGCCCCATCGAGAATTTGGTTCGCTGATGTCTATATTTATATATATATATATATTGCATGAATAGTTTATTTAATATCCGCAGTCGTTTAAATATAAAAGAACATTTGTTTAAATGGGAAAAATAAATAATTGACATTAGCATTAGTCAATACAAAGTCGTTTCTTGCCAAAGCCAATTTCCCGGCCGATGTATAGTTTTCAACACACTGCATTTGTCTGTTATATTTTTATGGATAGCAAGGAAAAGAACACATAAACAAGAGCATCTATCGTGCGTGCACTTCATAATGCCAATTTGGAAAATAATTTCAAATTAAATGTGGCCAAGACGTAAATAAGTGTATGTTTTATTTGGTGATTTTACCACGACTACATACAACAGCAGCACAAACGAGTTAACTACATACAACAGCTGCACAAACGAGTTAACTACATACAACAGCTAGCCTGTTGTTGTATCGCATTTAAATTGGTTGTTTGGTTGTTCACCTCTAGTTATCCTGTCTTCACGGGTGAGGTTGGATGTTGCCCTCAAGTTTCCCTGTCGTGAGGGGTGATGTTGGTTGTTCCCCTCTAGTTACCCTGTCGTCTGGGGTGAGGTTGGTTGTTCTCCTCTAGTTTCCCTGTCGTCAGGGGTGAGGTTGGTTGTTCTCCTCTAGATTCCCTGTCGTGAGGGGTGATGTTGGTTGTTCCCCTCTAGTTACCCTGTCGTCTGGGGTGAGGTTGGTTGTTCTCCTCTAGTTTCCCTGTCGTCACGGGTGAGGTTGGTTGTTCCCCTCTAGTTTCCCTGTCGTCAGGGGTAAGGTTGGTTGTTCTCCTCTAGATTCATTGTCGTCAGGGGTGAGGTTGGTTGTTCTCCTCCAGTTTCCCTGTCGTCACGGGTGAGGTTGGTTGTTCACCTCTAGATTCCCTGTCGTCACGGGTGAGGTTGGTTGTTCCCCTCTAGTTTCCCTGTCGTCACGGGTGAGGTTGATTGTTCCCCTCTTGTTTCCCAGTCGTCACGGGTGAGGTTGGTTGTTCCCCTCTAGTTTCCCTGTCGTCACGGGTGAGGTTAGTTGTTCCCCTCTAGTTTCCCTGTCGTCAGGGGTGATGTTGGTTGTTCCCCTCTAGTTTCACTGTCGTCACGGGTGAGGTTGGTTGTTCCCCTCTAGTTTCCCTGTCGTCACGTGTGAGGTTGGTTGTTCTCCTCTAGTTTCCCTGTCGTCACGTATGAGGTTGGTTGTTCCCCTCTTGTTTCCCTGTCGTCAGGGTTGAGGTTGGTTGTTCCCCTCCAGTTTCCCTGTCGTCACGGGTGAGGTTGGTTGTTCTCCTCTAGATTCCCTGTTGTCAGGGGCGAGGTTGGTTGTTCTCCTCTAGTTTCCCTCTCGTCACGGATGAGGTTTGTTGTTCCCTCTAGTTTCTCTGTCATCAAGGGTGAGGTTATTTGTTCCCCACTGGTTTCCCTGTCGTCACGGGTGAGGTTGGTTGTTCCTCTCTTGTTTCCCTGTCGTCACGTGTGAGGTTGGTTGTTCTCCTCTAGTTTCCCTCTCGTCACGGGTGGGTTTGTTGTTCCCTCTAGTTTCCCTGTCATCAAGGATGAGGTTATTTGTTCCCCTCTGGTTACCCTGTCGTCACGGGTGAGGTTGGTTGTTCCCCTCTTGTTTCCCAGTCGTCAGGGGTGAGGTTGGTTGTTCCCCTCTAGTTTCAATGTCGTCACGGGTGAGGTTGGTTGTTCTCCTCTAGTTTCCCTCTCGTCACGGGTGAGGTTTGTTGTTCCCCTCTAGTTTCCCCGTCATCAAGGGTGATGTTGGTTGTTCCCCTCTAGTTACCCTGTCGTCTGGGGTGAGGTTGGTTGTTCTTCTCTAGTTTCCCTGTCGTCACGGGTGAGGTTGATTGTTCCCCTTTGTTTCCCTGTCGTCAGGGATGAGGTTGGTTGTTCCCCTCATGTTTCCCTGTCGTCAGGGGTGAGGTTGATTGTTCTCCTCTAGTTTCCCTGTCGTCAAGGGTGATGTTGGTTGTTCCCCTCTAGTTACCCTGTCGTCTGGGGTGAGGTTGGTTGTTCTCCTCTAGTTTCCCTGTCGTGAGGGGTGAGGTTGGTTGTTCTCCTCAAGTTTCCCTGTCGTCACCGTTGAGGTTGGTTGTTCCCCTCTTGTTTCCCTGTCGTCAGGAATGAGGTTGGTTGTTCCCCTCTTGTTTCCCTGTCGTCAGGGGTGAGGATGGTTGTTCCCCTCTTGTTTCCCTGTCGTCAGGGGTGAGGATGGTTGTTCCCCTGTAGTTTTCCTGTCGTCAAAGGTGAGTTTGGTTGTTCTCCTCTAGTTTCCCTGTCGTCACGGGTGATGTTGGTTGTTCCCCTCTAGTTACCCTGTCGTCTGGGGTGAGGTTGGTTGTTCTCCTCTAGTTTCCCTGTCGTCACGGTTGAGGTTGGTTGTTCTCCTCTAGTTTCCCTGTCGTGGGGGGTGAGGTTGGTTGTTCCCCTCTAGTTACCCTCTCGTCAGGGGTGAGGTTGGTTGTTCTCCTCTAGTTTCCCTGCCGTCACCGTTGAGGTTGGTTGTTCCCCTCTTGTTTCCCTGTCGTCAGGGATGAGGTTGGTTGTTCCCCTCTTGTTTCCTTGTCGTCTGGGGTGAGGTTGGTTGTTCTCCTCTAGTTACCCCGTCGTCACGGGTGAGGTTGGTTGTTCTCCTCTAGTTTCCCTGTCGTGAGGGGTGAGGTTGGTTGTTCCCCTCTAGTTACCCTCTCGTCAGGGGTGAGGTTGGTTGTTCTCCTCTAGTTTTCCTGCCGTCACCGTTGAGGTTGGTTGTTCCCCTCTTGTTTCCCTGTCGTCAGGGATGAGGTTGGTTGTTCCCCTCTTGTTTCCTTGTCGTCAGGGGTGAGGATGGTTGTTCCCCTGTAGTTTCCCTGTCGTCTCGGGTGAGGTTGGTTGTTCTCCTCTAGTTAGTCCATGTCTGCTGAACATATCCTTCCACACTCTCAGGTTTTTTTTGAGATCTGCTTCCCCGTCCGCTACCACAGTTAAATCGTATGTATATAATAGCTCCCGGAGGATATCCTTCGTACCATTTATTCTGCTTATTAGTGACACCTCTGCTATAAACAACAATTGACTCAGAGCGCTTCCCTGTCTTAAGCCAACATTCACTTCGATCTCTTCTGACACTCCCGAGACGAACAAAGTTGAGGAGACATGATTAACGGAACGGTATTACAAAGTTATAGAATGTATGTAACTTGTTTGGATAAATGCTACGCAAGAGTGACTTATATGTGTAGACGCTTCGTGACTGAATTATTGAAAAAGGCGATGTTGTTAACGATGGTCGAATCAAATGCTACGATCGGCCGGTGTTGCGTGCCAGAAAACCTCGTCGTACCAAAATGCCTCGCTCCATGTTAAACTACAGGGCGCCAGGGCCAGCCGCAAGAAATCAGCCATGGCGGTTTTGGCCAGCGAGGCTTTTCAGATCGGCTAAACACCTCCACATCATCTTTATTTTACATATAGAAATGCATTAAAATGAAACTTAATTGTGCATATTTACAATGTACTTATATTTAAGTTTAATACTCATGCATAAATGAAATATTTAGTCGAACGAGAGCTGTTCCCAAAGGAACACATGGACCAACCCCAGCCCCCCTGAAACATGACCGCATCAGATACCCCCTAATTGCAATTAACCTAAGTGCAAACGAGGGCTATTGCCTGTAGTTTAACATCAAGCGAGGTACTGTGGCGCGACGAGCTTTTCTGGCACGCAAAACCAGCATTGTCGAAGCTGGAGTGGTTTAAGTTGTTACCATGTCTCCTGTTTGTGTACATTGTCCAGTAGCGCAAAGTATAGAGTCAATGTTCGCCCGCGCCTACGTTTATCACAAATTATGAACCCTCGATTTGATGGAGAACGATTCACATTTCTCCGTTTCACATTTGGACTAGGACTGAAATCAGGGAACAGAATCGAGGCCAGCCTCACCCTTGCCGACAGCGAAACAAGAGTAGAATAACAACTGTGCAATGCAGTAATACAACATTCATAGTCACAAATGTGCACACAATAAATAGTTTCTTCTTGTGTTCCCCCTCCGTTGGTGCCTGGCGGGAAGGGGCCACACCTCTTGGTCTGCCGTGTGCTATTTCCTATGGTATTTCTCATATACGTATATCCATGTTAATGTTGATTTCCCTATTCTCTTTCCAATATCAGTATCTGTTAAATACATTTTAGTTGCAACCGACACACATAAATAACATAATATAACGACCATAATCTTTAGAACAAAATATGCCACTACAAGTAACGTATGTCATGCATCCCTAAAGTGTTTATAAAACGGTTGCATTTACATTGATGTTGTATTAAGGTGCATATTATGTAGGCATAGGCAATGGTTTAACTAGGTTGTATGAGCCAGTGGTGCATAAAGTCTTGAGACAATCATAAACTATTTGTTGAGACTTGTGCTGAGAAGTGCTGAGTTGGATAGTTTGTGTGCTTTACTGCACGGGATGTCGAGGAAACAATCGACACGTGTTAATACTTATGATCAAACAATTGCATTATTCAGCTATTGACTCCAGCCCTCGAACTAGGTCAACATTGAACGTTACTCGAGTCAATTGTAGCGCGTGGTGGAAATATGTACGTGTGCACAGATTGTTTGCAAGTCATGGTTAATCAACAAAATATGCGTGTCTATGATATGTGAGATTCGGAATAAATTGCTGGCAGAGATCATTATTTTCATAAACAAACCAAATCGCGCATTTCCCATAAATCAACGTACCGTTACGTAATCAGCTTAATCGTATTGACGTGTAATCATTTGTATTAATACTAATTGAATATGTATACAACAATAAAAAAAACACCCAACAACCGCATTATGGTATTGAATAATTATATACATAATCCTAATGTTAATATTCCCTCATAAATGGCATATTCTTCAGTAATGTATTTGCCACGTCTCCCTATTTTATCGAGTATTGTACGGTGCTTTGATATTCAATTTTAATGGTTTATTTTAAATAATTAACACTGTCGTCGCATGCACCATTTTATTTGCACTGTTTGACGCATAGACATTTAATAACGCTTTCGATTGAATCTTAATCGAACATGGCTAGTAGCTTGAGAGCAGATCTCCTTATTTACATAGGCACATTCGGAATGGAACATCTTCTCAACCTTGTCAATTATCAAGACCACACGAGCGTTGGCACGAGGTAGATCACACGTGATAATAAGTGGTTTGGTCAGAAAGGTGACCAGTACATTGCATATGTTAATGTAGTGCAACTGACTATGTGGACGAGTGTTGCCACCGCATGGAAAGATGAAATCTTTTCCGAGGACCATTGTATTATAGTCCAGCCTACATTGTGTCTACACTGAACATTGTTCCAATCTAAATACTAGTTTCTTTTCCGCCACTGTATGTAGCCTATCCCGCGTCGTAGATAGCGAGTCCAACATTTGATTGGCGACTATGCGTGTTATTCCATTTGAGATTATAAATGCGTCTTGGTTTGCTTCGTGTTTAACCAAAATGTTTGTCTTCGGTGTATGGATATAAAATACGTTCTGAACGCTGTAGCAATAATAATAAGTTCGCGGGTGTTTAGTCAATGCCTAATGTGTGGTCCTTAAAATCGGATGGTATTTGTCATACAATGGGTGGTAACAGTGTATGGCGCTGTGTTTGTAACAAAAGAATATGTCAATGCAATAACATTTTGACTTTCAGTAACATAACAAGTCGTATTTTTGTTAAGTTTTATTTTCAAATGCGTGTTCTTTGTTCATCATAGTTTCAAACGAACGCTACCTATTGCCTTGTTGGCGTGAGATTCGTCGTTACTTGTGAAGATGTCTTTTACAGTCTGAAAGTTTTCCCCGTGTTAGCGCACGTATGAGTTACAATGGCACGCCTGACTAATTATGGAAACTGTTCTTGATGTAGGCCACACGTTCACGCAATTTCCTGAGTAACTATGCCGTGAAAACAGATTGTTAGTCGGTGCTTATTATTGCCACGTAATAGTATGAATGCGAACCGCCGTCGTAATATTGACACAGTTAAAGAGAGAGCATGATACCGCGCCCGTTAGATCAACACAATAACACGTGTCATTTTCTCTCCCTGATGTCTTGTCTACTGAGGAACTCAAAACAACAATGAAACAATTCTTTGCACACGGCAGAAAACACTATATTATGCTAAACATTTCTTCATCAAAATAAACATAATTCATATGTCAAACATAATTTACTCACACCCCACATAAAATCATACTTTCCCATATCGTTACACCAACATACATACAAAAACAAAATCGATGATTATCCGTTTCAAGTACAGATTAGTAATAATGGTTGGTTGTGTCGGGCCCTTAGGCTGGGATGATGCGCTTAGTGCGTACCCATACCCTCCGCTGAGGTAAAATAATTCCGCTTGCGGAGAGGTACTTCCGTTTGACTGGAAGTAGTAGTGTTTGAATTCAAATTGTGATGTAATTAGTTTTCAGACGTCCGACGACGGGGAAATAGCAAACACTACCGTCGTAGACCTAGATTCTCCAACACTACCCCCCTCAACAACGACAAGGAATATCTCCAACACTACCCCCTCAACAACGACAAGGAATATCTCCAACACTACCCCCTCAACAATGGCAAGGAATATCCCCAACATTACCCCCTCAACAATGACAAGGAATATATCCAACACTATCCCCTCAACAATGACTAGGAATATCTCCAACACTACCCCCGTCAACAATGACAAGGAATATCTCCAACACTATTCCTGTTTCGGCAACAACCAATGCAGCGCCCGTGTGTGTGCTTTGTAGAACGATACCTTTCCCTACCCGATAGGATTTAATACTTTGCTGTTAATTGTTTTTACTTTTCCTATCATAGGCAGGATCAAAGTCACTTAATATATCTTCCGAAAGACATAAGTTAACTATCACGTCCCGTTAATATACTAATACAGCACTACCACAGGCACGACGACCTATATTGTGGTACCGCTTATCCTTCTTAGCTCTTTAGCGTATCCTGCCATCAACTGACGCCTTTCGCATTGTACACATATCTTGAGAGTACCTAACCCTTTACATTTGGTGTGCTATTGAGCGAAGGATTCCGAGGACATTGGTGCCATAAACGTCTTTGGTATTGCATTCAGTCTTACGAAATAACTGAACAACCCTTGTTTTTATCATACGACGATTTGATTAGTAACTTATAACAATACGATTTAGTATGTTTAATGTCTTCGGCAAAATGTTAGTGTAATTCATCTAGGTCATGCTTTTAAACGTACCAAAAGGAAGCCAAGTATTTAGGTAATAAATAAATGACTCTCTCAAACACCATATATCAGCGTACCTCAAAATATCCCAGGTAATGGCAGAAACACAAAACATTACGCCCTGGTTTGAAACAGTTCATTTCAGGATTAAATATTCAACTTATAGTTATTAAAATGAGATGGAACAATGATCCACACCCTAATCAGAAATTGTAAACAACAATCCCGACATGTATATTATACAGTTATTGCTTTGTCATAAATAAAAAAGGCGTTCTAAGAAAGAATCGAACATAACAGTCGACATTCCACACGGTATGCACGTACACCGCGAGCGATAATTAAAACAAACACCAGCGCGAGGTCGAACACAACACGTTGCTACTTAGAAAATAGTACTATATATATGATGCATGTCGGACACAGTAAGCAAACATTAGTTGGTCGCAGTCGATAGATACATTCCACCTTTGTTACAGACAGTGACACACCAAAGAACACATCATGTAAGTATTCATGTTTCGATACCATTGCAGTTTGCTACACAAACTCTCTTTGTTCATGTACTAAGATGTGCTTAATTTTTCATTATATGTTTTCATATAATTTTGTTACTTACCTGTGATTGGCAATATAAATATGCCTTTGATAGATTGTCCAGGTTTATTCATTAAATTGATTGGAATCACTGTTACTGCGTTGTTATTCTTTTCCTGTCAGAAAGCCTTACAATTGTGAACACCTTTTACTGTATTTAGTTTACAATTCGAAACTATTAGTAATGTCCGGTTGCATTGTTGCTTCGCAGGCACGTCAGCGTACTTCTCGTCCTGGGCACGTTGATGGCGGGCTGCGTCTTAGTTGACGGCTTCTTCCTGTGGGACAAAGGTACGACATTAATTTAAGTATGAGGTCTAAATACATTGCCTACATATCACAATATAAAATTTCGCTTACTTTGACGTTTCAGCTACCAACAGTAGACTTCACTAGGAATTAAATGATGATTACTGGATGTCAGTGTTTCCTATGCTCGCCGGATGATGAGGCTAGCAGTCTCTCCCATACTTGGATGAGTCGGTGTCCCTCGTCCCGGTTCATTGGTGGTTTCGTTGTTGCGTATCCAGATGGTGACTTCAATCCCTCTCTCACACGTCTTGGTTTTCTCTCAATCAATATTGACGCTCTCTCAGAGAACAACATAACGGTTTTGTCGAGGTAGCTCCCGTGCTAGCGATAATATATGTGTTAACTGGAGTCTCTCCGACCTTACATAGTATTCATATTACCAATTTATTAATGTGTATAATGTGTACGTGGATAAAGTCAAATAAATTTAATATTGAATCTTAAATCTTTGTCGACATGATTTGTCATGGCCAATTTGCGCTCAATGTCTGGTTTGTGTTATACTTATAGTTGTGATCAGAAGAAATCTCGATTTGGTTTAATATGCCACCTTGATGAACATATGTGTATAGAATTATATTTAGAAAAACACAAAGTACACACAAGTGCAGGTGCAAATTCGATGTATGCCTGTAATGAACATTTCCAGTGAAAGTTTCCGTTCTCGTTAAGCTTAATGTACAACGAGTTTCAGCTGTTAATCATTAGCAGATTTTCGAGGAAATTCGTATATTACTTCCCTTTAAGTATCTATAGACGATAGTAATGGAAACATTTACATGTTCTCAACACACTCCGTCTCCTTGTGATTTTTACAGCTATGCCATTAGTAGTAAACGGCAGATTATAAATATATTGTATTGCAAATATATATTATTTAATTTAATTGTGTGTGATTTGTTTCGCGTGTCGCATTTAACAACAATGTGCTACGACATGCTAGCTCATTAGCACACATTTTACAAGTCGTTTTAATGAAATAGTCAGACTAACTAACCGGTATTAACCCATTTTATGTTTGCTCAAGAATAATTCAACGGTTTTCAATATTGACATATTCACTTAAATGCAAAATACGACTAAACACGTGTGTAAGTGATGGCGGTGAAGAATTTAGTTACTCTCTCAAAAATCATGTCGCCCACGAAACCTTTGGGGTATGACAAAAGTTCAACACGGCAATTGGCTTTGGCAAGTTACGAAAAATATAGATCAAAACATTTCTTTCGACCATTTAAGCTAATGTTCGCTCTTTTGTGTTATGTCTACTGCGGCTATTATTTGTTGTATTCAAACAATATTTTGACATCAAAGAACAGGATTCGTGTTGAACGAATCCACTTGAGGAAACAACTTTAATGTCACAGCACGATTGTTTTCCATCAAAAGTCTAATTATATTTATTGTACTTTCTCTAACCTAATTTAGTTAAATATTGTCACCGTTGCTAAGTGTGTTAACTTTAAATAGTTATTAGATGTACTACTACGTCTTATAATTGTTATTATTATTAAGCCTTCTATGCAAATTGGTAAATTCGTATATTCCATGTGTTACAGCGAACTGTAAGAAAGGAAAATGCGACGGCAAGGACTTCGACATGGGGACACATATCTGCTGCGTTGACCAGCTGTATGTGCGCAAGACGTGGACAGAATGCTGCTGTGGATGGAAAGTTCTCGACACAACCAAGGAGAAATGCTGCAACGAGTTTGTTATTCAACTGGAGGATAAATGTATCGGCGACCCGGTGAAACACGACCTACAAGTGCCGGCAGACACGTCAGATGTGTAGTGACTACGGCACTATGACACGTCAGCTGTGTAGTGACTACGGCACTATGACACATCAGATACGTAGTGACTATGGCACTATGACACATCAGATGTGTAGTGACTACGGCACTGTGACACATCAGATGTATAGTGACTACGGCACTGTGACACTGTCCTGTATACAATGCATAATTCTAGTTTTCGTAATATTGATAAGAATACGGCCGAATCCTGTTTTACTATGGATTTGCATTAAGTGTACATGTCGAGGTAAAGTACATATTATCCTGTAGTTTCTTGTATTGGTCACACAATTATAAATTGACACTACAGACACATAGACAGATTGAAGCTAGACAGGTTTCTAACAAAACGAAGCGGACTACGTTTGTGTAGCCCGATAGATAGCGATACTCGATCGGATCAGAAACGCTTTAGACCTGTTAACCAGTGAAACTTAAGCAGGATTTCATGTCAAAATACGAATATCAACCAAGACTATGTGGCGTGTCTGTATAACCATAATGAAAAAAACAAAATACTTGGAAGTGATTTGTGAACTTTGCACATAATGCTGTATGCCGGATGTGTGTCACATTACGCATGTGTGCACAAGATGCTCATTAACTGTAGCAAAATAGGCAATTGCAAGTTACGTCACAGCCAGAAAATGTGTTCAACGTACCGGAAGCGAATTCGTCGTAACTCGGTCAATACATAATTATGGTGATCGGTCAGTATTTATTTTAAGTGCATACAACACTTATATCGGCTTAGCATTTGTACATAAGAGCGACCACATAATGAATGTGTATTTATTTTAATGTTTTGCATAATACAACAGGTAAATTGGGAATTACAACTTTGCCTGCAGCTCAATTTCAAATTGTATATATCCATGGATTGACGCTTTAAGCATAATGAAATATTAATATAGCATGTAGCATGATGTTGAAAATAAAGTACACTAAATGCACAATTCTGTATGTGTGTTGTTTATATAGCGTACATATATGATCATTGCATACTACTTAAAACATTATTACAGTAAATATTTGAATTTGAATATGTAGGTATGTGTACAGTGACACTACTAATAATAACACAATTCAATAGAGCCCAAATGATCGGGAACCCGAGCTCTGAGAAGCCATAACTGCTAACCACAGCTCCCAAAGAAATTATTCGCGTTATTTCTCCATTACGAATAACACAAGTTTATTAACAACTCAACTGAGTTAGATTCACAGTACACGATAAAATACAACTAATACATTGAAACGTCATACAGTATTAATACACTGAAATGTCATACAGTATAGATACCATTCTTTTGCCCTCCATTCGTTATTGGCAGTTGTGTAATCCCCATGGTATAAAGGAGTTACGGTATCTGTTTGTTCGGGTTATTGGCAAAGGGTACACATTACGCTGCCTGATGTCATATTTGGTATGATTTTTGTCAGAGAGCAGATAGTTTAATATGTGTGTATTAACTGTAATCTGATTGAAATATTTTTGACAAAGGCATTCTCATCTTGCTTTCAATGTCTCCAATTTAACATACCTGAGTATCTCAGCGTAACTTATTGCAGGACAAATGCATATTCTAAAACAGGTCTCACAACACTGACATATATAATGACCTGATCATTCTGGCTAATTCCTACTCGCTGTAACTGATACAACGTGTACAGTCGTTTCCCGGACTTTTTTTACAATATTTTCCACATGCTTATTCCATGTCAGATCCGGTGAAATTGTAACACCTAGAAGTTTGGCATGGTCTACTTGATCTACATTTTTTCCATCGATCTTTATGTTCGGGATAGTGTTTCGAAAATTGCGCTCTTGTGCAAACAGATGATCATCTCTTTTGATTTTACTGAATTAATTTTCATATCATTTTCATTTCATACTTCGAACAATGGACTGTCATCTATATATTTATATAACGGAACAGGCGTTTCTGAATCATTTATGTAGACTAGGAACATTTAGGTCCAGACAGTGTTTCTTGTGGTACTCCCCCATTGGGGTGACCAGAAGGCTAATATTCATTTCTTATTGTTATTTATTGTGTTCTGTCCAATAAAAAAGTTGCCATCCATCTTATAAAATGTGAAGGCAAACCATACAACTGTAGTTTTTCTAGTTTCAAATTATGATTAATAGTGTCAAACGCTTTGCTAAAATCTAGCATTACACTACGGATATGAGAATTCAATTGATCAGTCGCCTCGATTATACCATTTGTGTACTATTTCGACAAGAACGTCTGTTGTGGAAGTTCCACTAATTCCACCAAATTGCTTAGCATCAATTTTTCCTTCAATTGTGTCATCCACCCATTTCATTATTATTGATTCAAACACCTTAGCAGCTATTGGAGTTAGTGATATTGGTTTAATATCGTTTTCAATCGTCACAGGTGGGTTTGTTTTTAGTAACGGTATTATATTGGCCATTTTCCATTCCATAGGGAATACTCCTTCTCTTAAAGACTTGTTAAAGATAGCAGTTAATGGAGGAGCGAGGACGTTTGCGTGATTTCTTAACACCCACGAAAGAATGTTATCAGGCCCAGTACCCTTTAACAAGATTTAACAAGATTGCCATCCAGAGAATTAACTCTAGATGGCAGGTGGACAAGGAAGCCCTTTGGCTTATCGAGAGTCCAACCCTTTTATCTACATATATCCAGCCCTTCTGAGGTATGTGTCGATTTTATTTTTAAACATATTCACACTAACAGTACCCACACAATCATCAGATAATCTGTTCCATTCATTCACAGTCCTTTGTGAAAATGATAACTTTCTTTCTTTCTACACTGCTCCTTTACTAATGTAACTTCATGTCCTCTAGTCTTTCTATCTTTCTTAACTGAAAAAAACCTATTTCTATCAACATTTTCATAACCATTCAATATTTTAAACATTCTATCTGATCTCCTCTCAATCTCCTGGTCTCTAGTGTTGTTAAACCACATTCTTTTAGGCGTTTTTCATAACTAAGATCCCTCAGTTTTGGTATCATTTTAGTCGCTCTCCTCTGTACTCTTTATAGCATATCTATGTCCTTCTTGCGGTATGGCCTCCACGCTTGTTTACAATATTCTAAATGAGGCATAACTATTGTTTTGTACAGCGGTATTATTAGTTATTTTTCTTTATATGCTATATTTCGCCTAATCAATCCAAGGATTTGATTTCCTTTTGAAGCAGCAATTCCACACCGCTTTGAAACCTTCATGTCAGCACTAATTGTCAGCCCTAAGTCTTTTTCTTTTACAGTAGTACTTAGTACAGTACCCCCCATTGTATATTATACATATTCGTTCCCATGTCCTGTGTGAAGGCATTTACATTTCACAAAATTGAACAACGTTTGCCACTTTTCAGACCATTTGACCAACCTGTCCAGATCATCTTGTAAATGCTGTCTATCTCCATCACTTTTAATCCTTCTAAACACCTTTCTATCATCTGCAAATTTCAACACCTTGCTAGCTATATCATTGTCCAAATCGTTTATATATCTTAAGAATAATATAGGTCCCAGTACTGATCCCTGTGGAACCCCACTCAAAACTGATTTCCAGTTTGAAGCCTCCGCATCAACAACTACACGTTGACTTATGTCAATCAGCCATTTTTCTATCCAGTTAATTATATAATTTCCTGTGCCATGGGCCTTTAGTTTAAGGAGTACTCTTTGATGTGGCACATTGTCGAAAGCTTTTAGAAAATCTATGTAGATGATATCTACTGGTGATCCATCATCTATCCACTTAGTGATTCTTCCAAAAAACATAACATATTTGTTAAGCAAGACCTCGCTTTTAGAAATCCATGTTGAGATGGGTTTATCGAG
Source organism: Paraescarpia echinospica (assembly GCA_020002185.1). Classification (NCBI taxonomy): domain Eukaryota; kingdom Metazoa; phylum Annelida; class Polychaeta; order Sabellida; family Siboglinidae; genus Paraescarpia; species Paraescarpia echinospica. Next base: position 75,561,954 of record CM034533.1, on the reverse strand, counting down.
TTATGTTTAACAAGAAAATCCGCCAAGTGATCTTTAATTAGTCTTTCTAATAATTTACAAATCACCGATGTTAAATTCACTGGTCTATAAATATTTGACTTGTTTCTCGAACCTTTTTTAAATAACGGTATAATGTTTGCTTCTTTCCATTCTAAAGGAACCACTTCCTCTTCTAATGACGAGTTGAAAACTGTTGCAAGCGGTAAGCTAATTTGTTCTACAATTTCCAATAGTAGTTTGGGTGGAATACCATCCATTCCAGGTGATTTATTATCCTTCATAGCCCTAATTTTCTTAGCTACCGTTTCTGGGGTTACAATTAACTGTCTTAAATAGTCTGATTCTGCCCCCTTGAACTTAGCCTCTGGTACTGTCAGTGAACTAGTGTCTTCTCTGGTAAACACTGAACTAAAATACTCATTCATGTCTTCTGCCATTAAGAATCCTTCTGATATTATATTTCCAGCACTCTCTTCTAGAGGACCGATTTTATCCTGAACTTTCTGTTTACTTCGAACATACGCATAAAAACTCTTGCAGTCATGTTTTATATTACAAGGTAATTTATGTTCATATCTTCTATTTGAATTTCTAATTTCAGCTGTAGCTTGGTTCAGTGCTTCTTTATAAATGTTGTATTCTTCGTCATTTCCAGTACGTCTATATGACTTCCACATCATTTGTTTATACTTAATTTTTCTAATGGCTTCTTTGGATAAGTGTTTCTTTTTGGACCGTTTCCCGTGTTTTTTAAGGGAACAAATTTGACGATGATGCATTCAATTTCACTGGTTAAGATATGCTAGCATTCTGTTGCTGTCTTATTCTTCAGTGTGTTATTCCAGTCTATCTTTGCTAAATATTTCCTGATGTCCTTATATTTTCCTTTGTGGAAATTTCTTCTGTACTGCTTTTTACTATTCCTATCTGATTTTACTTTGATAGTAAAATGTATCTGGTTATGATCACTATTCCCCAGTGGCTCACATATCCTGACATTGTCAACTAATTCATTCTGGGAGGGTAGAACTAAGTCTAACACATTCACTCACCTGGTTGGTTCTACCACATGTTGAGAAAGGAAACTATCTTGTATTAAAACTAAAAACTTGTGGTCCTCACTACCCATACTCTGTAGAGATTTCCATTTTATATGCCCATGGTTAAAATCCCCCATAATAACACAGTCCCGTTTGCCCACTTCCCTTATAGCGTTTTTATTTTTTCATTCTCTTCTATGCTTATGTTTGGACTTCGATAAACTAATCCAACCGTTAACGTTGAGTTTCATGTAACTGTGCTACACCAAACAGCTTCTTCGCAATCTGCTTCTCTTTCTAATTTTATTTCATAAGCCTGGATAGATTCTTTACTATATAAAATAACTCCACCTCCCCTTCTTCCTATTCTATCTTTCCTAAACATTACATATCCTGTCAGTCCCAATTCGGCATCTGATATATCGGTGGTTGCCCATGATTCGTGAGGGTCAATATCTTCTAACATAGTGTTTAGTTCATTTCTTTTGTTTACTATACTCCTTGCGTTTAAACAAACACATTTATACCCAGCTTCAGAACAGTTTTCAGGACTGTTCTTTGTTGAATTATTTTTGCTGTCTTTATCTATGCCTCCAGTTTCAGGTTTCTCTGCGAGTCCCCCCTGCGAATTTAGTTTAAATAGATGCAACCTGTCCCACTGTTAACAGATCGCAGCAGATTCTCTGAGAATACTGCTGCCCCCTTTCCACTTAGATGGAGGCCATCTCTCATGTACATATCTTCTCTCCCAACAAAGTACCCCCATAAATCTATGAATCCCACGCCCTCTTCTTCACACATCTGTTCAACTAGTGCGTTGATCGCCATCCTCTTACAGTTTCTGTATCTTGCCCCCCTTCCTCCCATTACTGGCAAAATTCTGAGAGAATAACCTGTTCCACTCTTGTCTTCGTTAGCTTCCTCACTAGATGTCTGTACTTCTGAACTATCCCAGTTGTTCCCTCCTTGTCTGCATTGTTTGTCCCTACGTGTACTAGTATAGACCCTCCCTTGCCATGTCCCAATACCTTCTCTACCCTTTCTGTCACATGCTGTATCCTAGCCCCCGGTAGACATACAACAACGTCCTTCCCCTCGCATATAGTCTTGTCTGTTTTTCTCAGAATTGAATCGCCCATAAACACTCTCTCTTTTCTCCTTGCCCCCTCAATCACTGCCTCGGAGTAGCTCCTCCGGTTTGCAAATGTCTGGTTGTTGTCTTTTCCTCTTGTCGTCTTCTCTCCAGTCACATTCTCTTCCATTCCCTTCTTTCCTGTCGCGTTTTCTCTTGTCCCCTTTCCTCCTGTCATCTTCTCTTCTAGCACATTTACTCTCACTTCCTTTCGTCCCTTCATCTTTTCTCCCATCACATTTTCTTCGCTCCTCTCTTGTCCCTTTTCCCCGGCTACCTCCTTCACTACGGTCATTTTCTCCCCGTCACCTTCACGCCTGTCATGTCTTCTGTTTTTTGCTGAACACTCTGTCTTCTTCCATCAGTCTTCTGTCTCACAGTCTTACCAACTGCCTCTGTGGTAACTACCTCTTCACCACCTGTATCGCTGTCGCGTCTCTCCTCGTTCTCTACAGTCTGACTACCTGTTGATCTATCCCCACTGACCAGTTTTCTTTTCCTCTGCCGAACACTTTTCCTCCGTCCCTCTGTCTTCTCAATTTCTTGTTCCTTCACACCGGTCACCTTCCCTCCTCTCAGTCTCCTTTCTTCAGTCTCTGTGTCACAACTCTGTTCCTTCTGTGTTGTAGAATTCTCAACTCTCTCCGCGTCATCCCTCTCTGCTCCATCTATTTCTATGTTGAGTCTCACCTTCATCTCCTTCAATATATCCGTCAACTTACACACCTCCTTCATCAGATATTCCACCCTCAAACACCCCATACACCGAAAGGTGAATCCGTCATCTTTGGTCTCTGCCATGATTTTAGACAGCCAGACAACGTAAAATCCACCCAGCTGTGGCAGTCTTTGCAAACTAAGTGTCGTTTTGCCCTGAGTTGCCGCTTGCAAGGTGCCATATCAGAATTTATTTATGTTCAAAATAGTTTTTATATAGTCTTTGAAAGGACTTTTCTGTGTACAATTTACACCAGATTGTTTAGGTTATATTTAGTTATATTTGTTAACACACAGTGACACACCGTGCCTTACCTAGTTACGATGTCGATGACAATGTATTCAAGTTAGGCTTGGATACAAGGTAGTCTTTACAAAGACTGTTTCCTGTGTACTAATATACACTTTGTTTACCATAACATCCTGTAAAGCTTTAAAAGTAGTCATTACACTGATGGCATACTGATCTGGCAGTCCTCTTTTACTGTGAATATTTTGTGATCCTTATTTAAACAAGATAAATGTTCACTTACAGATACAAAAAAACTCGTTCATTCTACAGGCTAGTAATGCACAATCACCATTCGTTGCTTTGTTAGCAAGACCTTGCATGCATGAATTGTAATTTGTTTTTAAGTCCCATTATTTTTTAACCAACCGTGGGAACCTAATTCATTCAGTGTTGCAATTTGTGTTTGGTAAAAATTGTACTTAAGTCTCGAAGCGGCGCGGTTAACCTTAATACGCAGTACTTTTGCTTGGTTCAAATCAAATCAAATCAAATTTATTGTAACTCATTACAATACAATACATACAATACAAATCAAATTAAGACAAATCATATATAATAACATAATGAGCACAACAAGAGAAGAACATTAAATAATGTTATACTCCCTTTGGTATATTTCAATGTAAATATCATTATATTGAAAACAAAAACAGCGTGCAGTTGTAGAATATATAATCGTGATTGAAAATTATATTATATATTAACATCGTTGTGTAAAATAAATTGCTTAAGTATATATTTGTAACTAATTATTGAGTAAGTCGTAAATGTAAGTCTTGTGCTGAAATGATTCCAAATAATAGCACCCTTGTTTCTTATAGAACGAAGTCTTATTTCTAAAGTAGCCTTGGGTATATGAATTTGTGCAGATTGTCTTGTGTTATAACTATGGACATCTTGATTAAGTGTAAACATATTTTCAAAGATTGTTGGTAAAAGACCCATCTTGTATTTAGACATAAATATTTGTTTTGAATATACATACAATTGTCTGAGTTAATATATTTAGTAATTTAAAAATAGGTTTTGTATGAGCTAATCTATTAGCTAAGACAAGCATTCTCACTATTTTCTTTTGAATCTTAATAATACTTGAACAATATGAGTCAAATGCACCTCCCCATACTTCAATATAATATGTCAAGTGAGGGAATAAAAATGAGTAATACAAGGTGACCAAACATGATCTAGTTAATAATCTTCTGGCTTTGTTGAGAATGCCAACACCTTTAGAAATTTTACATTTAACTTTGTTAATGTGTTCAGCCCAGTTAAGTTTGTTATCAATAGTCACACCAAGAAATGTCGTAGAAGATACTAGTTTAATAGCATGATTATTAATTTTAAGTGTTGTTGGTTTTGTATGTTTTCTGTTAGGTGTTTTAAATATCATGTATTGGGTCTTATTAATGTTTAAAGATAGTTTGTTGGCATTTAGCCAAATTATAATTTTTTTTAATTCAACAGTCATTTTGTTAGTTTTATCATCCAAAAGATCACCATTTATAAACAGACTAGTGTCATCAGCAAATAATATGGAAAAAAGAACATCTGAGACACTAGCAATATCATTGATATATAATAGAAAAAGCAATGGCCCCAGGATGGAACCTTGTGGTAAACCACAAGTAATAGTTTGCTTCGTGGAGCTAGTGTCATTGTAGTACACATATTGACTTCTATTAAATAAATAACTTTTAATCCAATCATTGGTAAGCCACGGATAACATAACATTGGAGTTTCTGACAGAGTATGTCATGGTCAACTGTATCGAATGCTTTATATAAATCTAGGAACACTCCTAGCACAAATTGTTTGTTTTGTAAGGCTTCTGATATTTTGTCTACAATGGTTATAAGTGCCATGTTAGTAGAGTGATTTTGTCGAAAACCAAACTGATATTTATACAAAATATTATGCTTATTAATAAAATTTGACAATCTGTTACACATTAGTCTTTCCAATATTTTAGAAAAAGTACGTAATATTGAAATTGGCCGGTAGTTAATCAATAAGTTTTTTCTTTGGCTTTATAAATAGGTATTACCTTTGCTATTTTTAGGTCATCTGGGAATATTCCTGTATTTATAGATAAGTTATATAAGTCAATGGTTTAATAAAACTATTATATGTTTGTTTTATTACTTTAGAGGAAATGTCATCCCATCCTGGAGACGATGCTTTGAGAGAGTTTAGTATTACTGATACCTCATTTTCAGTTACCGGTTCAAGATATATTGTTTTCATATTACTGTTTTTTATGTATGATATAGGATCTGTTTGGTTCTGTGGTATGTTTTTTGCTAGGTTAGAACCAACATTTATATAGAAATTATTAAAACTTTCACTTATATGTTTTTATCTGATGTTTCAACTTTGTTAATAATGAATTTTGTCTGTGTTATGGTTTCATGTTTCTTATTTATTATTTCTTTTAATAGGGACCAAGACTTTTTAAGGTTATGTTTATTTTCTTCAAAGAGAGTTGCATAATGTTCACGTTCAAATTTCCGTAGTAAGCCATTCAATTTACTTTTGTAAACTTTATATTTAGTTTCATTATATATTGTATTTTGTCTTATATATTTAATATATAGTCTATTCTTCTCTTTTATTGAGTTTTTTAAACCAGTAGTTAGCCATGGTTTCTTATTCTTGTAATTAAGTTTGACTGTTTTTAATGGAAAGCAATCATTGTATTCTCGAAGTAGTAGTTTATAAAATATTGAGTAGGCTGTTTGACAATTATTTATGGATGTTATAATTTCCCAATCAATGTTCTGCATGTTATTATAACATTTATCCATGTTTGCCCTCGAAAAGTTTCTGTTTGTTATATATTTAGAATAATTGGTTAATTTACAATTATTATCAATGAGAAATACTGGGAAGTGGTCAGATACGTCTGTGTACATAATGCTTTGGAACATGTTTTTATGGTTATTTGTGAAAATGTTATCAATCAATGTTGCTGATTTATTATTTACTCGTGTTGGTTTATTTATTAATGGAATATAAGAATGCAAAAACATCAGGTTTAAAAAATTGCATGTTGGTACATGTTCTTCATAATTAAAAAGATTAATATTAAAGTCTCCCATGATATAACATAATTTGTCTTCATTGTTGAGAATGTCTAGTATATTAGACACTTCATCAATAAAGGTATTTATATCATTGTTCGGTGGTCTGTATATGACACCAACTACAATATCTTTACCATATTCAGTACTATCTTTATGAATCTCTGTGAACTGACATTCTATGAATTCATTTAATTTAGTAATGTCTAATCTAGTGTGGTATGCAATATTATCTTTAACATACAATGCGACACCACCACCTGTTTTAGTATGCCTATAAATATGTTCTGCTTTGTATCCTGGTAATCCACAACAGTTGACATTGTAGTCTTGACACCATGTTTCACTAACACCAATAACAGAATACTTATGATCTAGCACCTGGAGATATTGGTCTAATTCATGTAGATGCTTGCCAATACTTCGAATATTAGTGTGCAGTAAGGAAAACATGTTGTTCATTGATGACAATTGAGAACATTTCTTAATAAAAGTGTCTTCAACAAAATAATCACAGTTATTTAGTACAGTTGCTTACACATTACTAAAATATTGTAGATCTGGATCATTATTATATATTGGCAAATTATGACTATTATTATTTAAATCAAAAGGATTAAGTAATTTATTTTGTAACTCACAAAATGATATACTAGTAAGATCAAACCAGTCATTAGCGATGGCATTGAGAACATCATAGCCATTTTCAAAGTGATTAAATGGCAGAATAGAAGACATACATTTAGTGCAATGCCAGTTATTAACCAGCTTCACATCATTAGTTTGCAAATAAGGTACACATTTAGCATGGTAAACACAAGAACATATAATACAATTTATGGAAGTATTCTTGTTAGCATACTTCTTACAGATATAACAATGTATAGGCATCATTTAACTATGCTTGATGAAACATAAACATAGAATCTATGTAAGCACTGTGAAAAGAAACAAATTGTGCAATAACAAAAACATAGCAGTATAACATAGTATTTGGTGAACTTACTGTAGACAGTCATATCTTAGTGTATACAGTCATAGCTTAGTGTATACAGTCATAGCTTAGTGTATACAGTCATATCTTAGTGTATACAGTCATAGCTTAGTGTAGACAGTCATAACTTAGTGTATACAGTCATACCTTAGTGTAGACAGTCATAGCTTAGTGTATACAAGTACAAAAGCACTGGAGCTGTGTTAATTCCATACCTTATTTGGTATTGTCGTTTAGTTCATTGACAGATTTGACAACGATAACTTTGTTGACATTGTTCTTAATAAGGATAGTTCCGTCTGACGACCAACAGTCATTGATCAGTTTCTTCCTCTTTGCCACCCGGCAGTTATACAGTAGCCTGGCCCTGATCTGCGTCAGATCCTCGTTAAGGAAGAGGACCTGAGTCCTGGTGCCTTCAGCTGACTTGCCAACTGAGCCCGTCTGGTCTGTGCGTGATTTGTCTGGTGTTTCGTCCCATAGGGGTCTACGGGGGTTGGGATTCAACCCTACCCTGGCCTTGTATATTCTTCGGCGACTTGCGTAAGTTGCGAATTTTACAAGCACTGGTCTCGATGGCTTGTCCCTGGGTCCGACTCGATGGATTCGGTCAATCTCCTCCAGCCGGAGGGGCGGACTCAGTTTAGGATGCATAGATTCGTTTAGTTATGTCCTCGTTCAAATCACCACTCATGTGAGCGCGCTGTCTTTTACGTACTAATGCTCTAAACCAGTCCGTAACCCATGGTTTATCAGCTGTGTGCCGCGTCACGACCTTAGTAGGAAAGCTTATTCCCATGAGGTTGCAAATAACAGTTTTATAATATAAATACTGATCTGTTACATGACTCAAGCCTAAATTGTGGTTCCCATTTAATGGCAGACAAAGCCATAGCAAATGCGGCTATTTAGTTTGGCCCAATACACCTTACGGTTAAACGTGTCACACACCCAGTGTCAACTAAACGGTTACATTTTGGTTTAAGCAACACCATGTTGTGGTCTGATGATCCAAGTTCGGAAATAGTAACGGGCGATGTATATACCTCCTCCATGTTCGTCCATATGTTATCTAATATCGCCTGTCCACGTGCTACTACATTCACTTCTTGGACAAATCATGCAACTGATTGAAATCCCCAGTTACAATCACACCACATTCTGGATGTCTGCGTACCATGATATCTATGCACGTGGTTGTAAAATTATGGTCGCGTATTTTCAAATACTCCGTCTTTGGAATGTAATATATATATATATGCTAACAATACACATGAACATTTCCTAGGCATTTTTTTCGGCATAATATTAATCCATATTACCTCTAAATCGTGAGCCTCCATATCACTCAACTTCGTATACATTAAGTCATTTCTAATGTAGCAAGCTACACCCCCGGCTCGTCCACGACCTTTATCTTTCCTCAAGGGTTTTGTAGTAAGGCTATTAGAATCCTTATACTCTTTAAACCATGTTTCACTGACACATACAATCGACACATCATGTGTTGCTACAGTGGCTTGCAGTTCGTCTATTTGTTCACTGCTCAAAAACATGGCGTTTACATTAATTAGGGAGGGCAGATCCCATTTGCGTGTTATGCTCCCCGTGGGATTGGGAACATAATACCGCGTTGCATTAGAGTCCACAATTAGCATGTTCGATGAGTGTTCAATGGCCAGATCGTTTAGGCCCATTCCCTAATCACGGGTGTGGTGTTTTTCTTTATGTCCCCGTTCCCCGCACTGACGACACTGCACTTTCTCCGGTTGTGTGCAGGTGGCAGTGACGTGGTTCTTCTCACCACATTTGGCACAATTGCCCAACGTGTGCCTCTGACGAGTACGGCGTTTAACCACTGTCCACTTATTGTCAGGCGACGCTCTTGTATTGCGTGATTGATCATGGTTCGCTGCCCTCGGCATAGCCATATGTTTGCGCCTCGGTAACTGTTCCGGGAAAACGAGATTTGACAGCAATCTGCCAATTCCACTCTCAGACAAGTGCAGTCCGTCCCTCTAAAACAGCATCGTCGATGGCCTCATTTTGGAACGTAAACTTGGCGTCATTGTTGACGAATGTGACGTCGATTTCATTGCATGTTGTCCTCACATGCGAGTTGGCGGGGTCAGGACACTGTTGGACTTCCTGCTTAGTCAGAAAAACGAAAAAAAGTGCAGTATATTTTGGGTAATGATTTTTGTACAATATTCACCTGCTCTGACAGTGCATTTGAGTAGTGAGATTTCTAGATGTGATTGTAGAAGCTATTGACAGTAAAATGGTGTCTTTTTAGTTGATTTTACTAAGCGGAAGGGTATTTGGCAGCAATTTGGCTAGTTGACCCTTTAGCCGGATTACTGCCTGCATCCATTTGAAAATATTGACGGGTGTCATACATACAGGCATTTTACGAGAGCTAGAAATATTAGATTTTGACTGTACTCGACCAGCATGTCAATGAGATGATGATAACGGCAGGTGAGAAGTTTAAGAAATTTTGTAGGTCACGTTTTCTTATAATCAGACAAACCGTTAATATGGTCGCCAATGAGCAAACTAACAGTGTGCTGATCCCTGACGTCGGCACAACGTTCTAGAATGGCTAAGCGCTTCGACGGCAGCAGGCTGCTCACCGTGACGGTTGGTGTCACGATTTTTGTCTTTCGTAGTAGTCGTGCGATGTTTTCTTTGATGTCGGCAACGTTCATTTCACTAATTGCCTCGTGAGTGCCCCGACGATGACGATTTCTTTGATTGTTTTCGTTTTGGCCGCGTCTTCAGTCATCTCCCCAGTATCGGTGAGGGTAGCGCCCGATTTTCTTCGTATTTTTATCGTGTTTCCATGGGAAGTGTCACTGCCTGCGGTTGCCCTTCGTCGGCGTCGGCGTTTTGACGTTTGCCTGACGTCCTTATGTCGTCTCGTAGACCTCGTATCTCCTGACGCTGCTCACCGACCAAAGTGACAAGCTGCTGGTTCGATCGCTCGAGTTTCACGACCAACGTCTCGAGCAAAGACATCTTCTCAGTAGACGCTTTACAGGTGTTGGTAATATACGACAGGTTGTGCATAACCAAATGCCTACGATGTCTTCATCATCTTCGCCCACGCACTCCGGATGCACCCACGCCTGACACAAATGACATTGTACCATTTTGCCATTACCGTTGCGGATGCAATTCCTTACGCAGTATTTCCAGTTGTCGTCGTGTGTTCGTTTTGCAGCTTTACAGCGCTCTTTTCTAGTTGTCTTTTCACTTGCCGGATCACAGGTGGCGTCGACTAGTGGCTAGTGTACAGTTAGTACAGGTGAGCAGCAACAGTCATCACACGGACCGTTAGCCACCAGGCTAGGCTCGCTGTCCATGGCCGTTCAGGCGAAACCGTTGACTGTTCAAACTGGTGACCGGTAAGCTTTAAATCACTGGTTGGACGATACTGGATCAATTATCCAGTTGTATATTAACATAGTTAAACTATTTCACATATGTACAGCTTGATGCACGATGCACCTTCTCTCTCCCTCCCTCCCCTCGGTCATATACGTACAGCTTGGTGCACGATGCACCTTCACTCTCCCTCCCTCCCCCTGTCATATACGTACAGCTTGATGCACGATGCACCTTCTCTCTCCCTCCCTCCCCCCTGTCATATACGTACAGCTTGATGCACGATACACCTTCTCTCTCCCTCCCTCCCCCCTGTCATATACGTACAGCTTGATGCACGATACACCTTCTCTCTCCGTCCCTCCCCCCTGTCATGTACGTACAGCTTGATGCACGATTCACCTTCTCTCTCCCTCCCTCCCCCCTGTCATGTACGTACAGCTTGATGCACGATCTCACTGTCTACGTACAGCTTGATCTCACCCTCCCTCCCCCCTGTCATATACGTACAGCTTGATGCACGATACACCTTCTCTCTCCACTCCCTCCCCCCCTCCCCGTGTCATATACGTACAACTTGATGCAAGGTACACCTTCTCTCTCCCTCCCTCCCTTCTAGGTGTAATCGCGAAGTGCTATGTACGTATGATATTAAAAATTGTATAAAATTGGCAGAAATAGTAGATTGAAACTTGCACACTGTAAACACGTCGATCTAACAGAGGTCACAAGGGTAGATCAGTAATGAGCAATATCAATCTGAACTTCAAGGTTGAAAGGAAGAAGTTGACAAACAAGAGACCGCCAAGTGTAGATACCAAACAAGAGAATTGCGAAATCGATTCGAGACACTATAAGAACTAGACGACATCGACACCATGGGCGAAAGCATCACTGAGATGATCCAACTACGTGTGACAAGTGTAGTCAAAGCAATCAACAGGCATGGAATGACGAGAATATCGGTGATAATCTTCAAGAAGGGAAATAAGAAAGACTTAAAGAACTACAGACAGATATGTCTGTTATCAAAGATGTACAGATTACTCACAACGATAGTGTAGATAATGTAGAACAATAACACACATAGTATAACTATTCTTGATTACTGAATGTTGTAGTGCTGAGAAAAGCCAATCTATATGCAAATGGCTATAGCTGGGGTGGGGGATTTGTTTACATATGAGGCCATCTGGTTTTGGGTAGGCAAGAGCCCTACATACAGAGGACCTTTGTTCAGAAGGTTACTGTAAGTTCACTGGCACCCTGCCAAGACTTCTAGAGATCCCTAGACTTTGGAAATGACATAATCAAGGGACAGCGTCTGCCCCAAGGCTATATATATAGGTTATTTAAGGAGGGCTTTAATGAGGATCAGGGCTGGCTGTTCGGGAATGCGGTCAGACACTGCGAGGGAGCTGTTTGCTAGAACAGGCCCGAAGATGCATGCTGGAGCTGTGTGTACATAAAACAGGCCAATGATGTATCAAGGCGACAATTGGGGCACACTGCCGGAGGAACGTTTCTCGTGAAGCACTGTCACCGAGCGCACTGCGAAAAGTTCTAAAAGACTATCGCAGTACACCCGTGAAAATCAGTTATTCGCAGACTCGGTGAGTAACTCGGTTGCTGTATATAAGCCGCCGCAGTCTGAATTTATCGTCCTTACACCTATAATTCGGTTGCTGTGTATAAGCCGCCGCCGTCTGAACTTATCGTTCTGGCAGAGGATGGCGCAAGACAGGCAGATATGGAATCAACATGCTGAGGCATATATATATATATATATATATATATATATATGAATATGTATAATTATATATCATCATCATCATTGTGCAGCCGTAGTTTCTCGTGGTTGGGCGAAGGCCTCAGCATGTTGTTTCCAAATCCAATATATATATATATATATATAATATATGTATATATATTTATTACAACACATGCGTATATACATCTTTATTTGAAGCCAGCAGAAAAATATAAATTAATTAAAACAAAACACTTTTAATTCTAAAACAAATAGTTATCAGTGGCTCCCACTAAGACGTACCGTCGCTATCGTCAGATCCATCCCACTTATGACTTCTTCAGTATCGACGTGATGTCTAGCCGACAGATCGGATCCTGACATTCAGTCATGATTCCTGTCTGAATGTCAGCGTTAAACGTTTCACCTATAAACCACTACGATTTGTAGTTGATTATTGTCCAAGTACACATAGTTTAGAAAGTGATGTGTTGTGGTGTGATACAACATAAATGATATAACAAACATAACCCAGTATGAGACAGTTCCTGTGGCAACGAGGCGTTTCCGTTTTGACAAGGTCGACGTGAAGTGCTGCCGCCTGCCGAGCAGAATGTTGGCGGCACAAACCGAGGCGACATCGCACGGAGTTCCTCCAGTTAATGATCTGTGATTGTGTTGGAAGTCTGTCACGGTTGACGAAGTTTGATATCGCATATATTGAAGCGCCAACGTCGATCCCTGTAAGCACAAATACCGCGTGAAATTAAAAAGCAATCTGTAAATTACAGGGCACTCATATGCGTGCGACCAGATGTCACTATGTCTTTGTGATTTCATGCCCACTTATTGGTCAAAGTGCCTTATTTTTAGAAACTGGCCCGCGCCATATATCCCGAAATCCTAGATCCGTGCCTGAAAGCGATCGTGCCCATGCTTGACGATATGGGACAGAGTGAAGGGTGCTGGTAGTTGCTTCAAGAACAGCAATTATGTCATTGAGTGATACTCCGTATGTTAAGTGCTCTTTTCCCGATTTAAAAAGGGCACCTTTCTTTAAAAGGGCAGTTTCGGCCTGTTATAGTTATCATGTCCCTAGTGGTAGCCCAGAAGATGCTCAGCTTCTTTGGATCCGTGGCCAAGAACCTCCAAGCCAAACAGGGAAATCTGGGAGATGCCTACGACGACATTTCGTTCTCGATTAAATGCATCCGGGACTGCAGGACCATCCCATCATGGCGGGATGAAATATGGCGCCGTGTTGGGCTGGTGGCCAACGCTACATGTATTGAGATTCGTCAATGCAGAACGGCATAGCTTTAGCACCATCGCGTATCTACGGGGGAATCAACCGCTGACTTTCGCATTAATACATTTTAGCCAGTTATTGGTCACATCCTAGACGAGTTGGCTAAACGATTTTCGAGTGACCACAATGGACTCACTACTGTTCAAGACATCCTGCCGTCCAACTTACGGAAACTATATTACACAGCACTAACACAGCACTACAGTAGGTATCTCAGTTCGGCTGAACAAAACGACCTTCCTGTGGAAATCGCAAAGTGGCGAAAGAAGTACGATGACCCTCAAATTTCACGACCGTCGTCTTCACGTGAACAGATTTCGACGTGTGCTCAAACATTTGCCGTCATCAGGAAGATCGTAAACATTTTCCTCACAACTCCTGTCGGAAGTGTTGCTTGCAACAGGTCCTTCTCTGCCTGCGACGCCTCAAGTGGTGGAGTCGGTCAACTATAACAGAAAGACGGCTCAATGGCCTCGGAATGTTATATGTCCATAGAAAAATCGTATTTTCCTCCCACCCCCAAAGAGATTTATTTGTGAAAGGCCAATTTGAGAATCACTGCATGCGACGGCGAGAGGAAATTGTCTTGTATAACAATTTCAGACGAGTGTAACTGTTGGACAGATATTACGTATATGATGCATAACTGTATATGTTGATGAATGTATTGCCATTTGATACTAATTATTTCTTTTAACATATTTGTTTTCATTCCCACGCAGCATGCGACAGACACTAAAACAATACTCGAGCCTTGGGCGAAAAGTTTAACTAAAATACGCTAGATTGCACCAAGGGGTACATTTTCAACAATTTCTGGGAGAGAACCCCCGGCCCCGGGTGAATGCCTTACTGAAAATTGTTTACTGTCCCGCTTGTTGTTTTAAGCTAGCTACGGTCCTGGCGTACCCCACAGACCTGTTGAACGTGCCACCGTAGACTAGTTGAATTTGTCACCGTAGACCAATTGAATGTGCCAACGTAAATCTGTTGAATGTGCCAACGTAGACCTGTTGTATGTGCCACTGTAGACATGGCCATACATCTTCGGATATTATGAACGCCGCCGCGTTAAAATTCAACAGCACACCCGTCTTTTTCCGATGTTACCAGTCGCACCGAGACTGTGGAGAAGCTGAAGTTACGTAGAAGCTGAAGTGACGGCGGCGCGCCGCAAAAAATTCCGTTGATGCGAAGCATTCGAGCGAATCTGACACTTTGAGTACAGTAACAAAAGTAATACAATAAAACAAAAGTAATAGCAAATGGCACAATGCTTATGTCGCAGGTTCACATTCCATGATAGGACACGCTTCCGCATACTTCTAGTTAAGGATATCGTTTAAAGTTGTATTTTGAGATGGTCCATCTTTAAATACAAATGTACAGTGGATCAACATGCCCCATGGACTACATATCACTTCCTCAACTGCACATCAATGTTGTTCACATACTATGCTTTTTAGAGATAAAACGGTGGCAAATGCGACACATTATATCTGCGTGTCATGCGTTTATTATTATTATCAACAATGGGACGCCATGCACTGAACCTTCCCCAATTGCTGGATTCATCACGTGATTTATTGCCTAGCAACCAGGTGTGTCAAGCTTACAAAATGGCTGTAGCACGTGCTAAGATGTCGGAATTCATCGTACGTTTTGTTGAAGACCCAACCCCTTTTTTGTTGCGTCAAAAACGTAGGAAAAAGTTGCTTATGCGAGAACTGTATACGGGAAGACTTGATATGGCGGATGCCATGTCACCTTAGTAGTGTAATACACAAAGGTAACAATTATAATTATTGTGACGTAAGTTTCTGCATCCACCAATCATTCGTTGTGCTAAAATCAGCCAAATGCGGTTACTTGTTTTTTATAATAATTATTGTTAATACATCAAAACAGGGTTTCAGTTAGGTCGACGTAACAAAACTGGAGAAATGTAGTTGCAGCAAGTCACAAAATCAAATATATTATTCCCGAAATAAAATAAGTGTTTCTTGTAGAACAGTCGCCGGTTTGACTGTTTTTTTTTTATCAATGTATTGTTTTAATATTGACATGCTGACTGTCTGAAATAAAAGCAATATTATTATTATAATAGGGATAGTTCTGATCGAAATATATCAACATGTCTAGAAAATTATTTGCAATGACAGTAACTGCGGGCTCTAATTTTCCGTCTAAAAATTCCATTGATGAAAAAGGTAAATTCCGTTTTTATTAACGAATGTTATGTTTCAAAAGGGCAAATTGTTTTTTAAATGGCAAATTTTCAGTCAAAACAAGTACTTAGCCAACGAACTGTACATGTTTTGCGGAAAACCAAACAACGAACGGGGGCAATTATTGTTGGAAACGCGTTGACATCAGTTGTTTATAGTTGCGCTTCGACGAATAACACAAAGTACTTTTCGGACTTCTAGGTGCTATTTATATGTCAGATAGCATTTTTAAATGAGGAGAAATAAATGATGACAACCCAGCTTTTCGATTATGATGACGAATATTTTCTTCAAAGATAGACTGGAATAACACACTGAAGAATAAGACAGCAACCGAATGCTGGAATATCTTAAATAGTGAAATTAAGTGCATAGTCGATAAATTTGTACCTTTCAAAAAACAAGGGAAACGGTCTAAAAAGAAACACTTATCGAAAGAAGCCATTAGAAAAATTAAGTATAAACAAATGATGTGGAAATGATGAAGACTACAACATTTATAAAGAAGCACTTAATCAAGCTACAGCTGAAATTAGAAATTCAAAGAGAAGCTATGAAAAAAAATTAGCTAGTAATATAAAACATGACAGTAAGAGTTTTATGCGTATATTCGAAGCAAACAGAAAGTTCAGGATAAGGTCGGTCCTCTAGAAGATAGTGCTGGAAATACAATATCAGAGGGATTCTTAATGGCAGAAGACCTGAATGAGTATTTTAGTTCAGTGTTTACCAGGGAAGATATTAGTTCACTGCCAGTACCAGAGGCTAAGTTCAAGGGGGCAGATTCAGACTATTTAGGACAGTTAGTTGTAACCTCGGAAATGGTAGCTAAGAAAATAAGGGCTATGAAGGATAATAAATCACCTGGAGTGGACGGGATTCCGCCCAAACTACTATTGGAAATTGTAGAACAAATTAGCGTACCGCTTGCAACAGTTTTCAATTTGTCATTAGAAGAGGGAGTGGTTCCTTTAGAATGGAAAGAGGCAAACATTATACCGTTATTTAAAAAAGGTTCGAGAAACAAGTCAGAGAACTATAGACCAGTGAGTTTAACATCAGTGATTTGCAAATTATTAGAAAGACTAATTAAAGATCACATGGTGGATTTTCTTGTTAAACATAACTTGATAAACCCATCTCAACATGGGTTTTTAAAAGCGAGGTCATGCTTAACAAATATGTTATGTTTTTTGGAAGACATCACTAGGTGGGTAGATGAGGGATCACCAGTAGATATCATCTATTTAGATTTTCAAAAGCTTTCGACAAAGTACCACATCAAAGATTACTCCTTAAGCTAAAGGCCCATGGCATAGGAAATGGTATAATAAACTGGATAGAAAAATGGCTGAATGACAGAAGACAACGTGTAGTAGTTGATGGGGAGGCTTCAAACTGGAAATCGGTATTGAGTGGGGTACCACAGGGATCAGTACTAGGACCTATATTATTCTTAATATATATCAACGATTTGGACGATGATATAACAAGCAAGGTGTTAAAATTTGCGGATGATACAAAAGTGTTTAGAAGGATTAAAAGTGATGGAGACAGACAGCATTTACAAGATGATCTTGATAGGTTGATCAAATGGTCTGAAAAGTGGCAAATGCTGTTCAATTTTGGGAAATGTAAATGCCTCCACACAGGTCATGGGAATGAAGAGGTAAAATATAAAATGGGGGGTACTGTTCTAAGTACTACTGTAAAAGAAAAGGACTTGGGGTTAACCATTAGTGCTGATATGAAGGTTTCAGAGCAGTGCGGAATTGCAGCGTCAAAGGGAAATCAAATCCTTGGATTAATTAGGCGAAATATAGCGTATAAGAAAAAAGAATTAATAGTACCGCTGTACAAAACAATAGTGAGGCCTCATTTAGAATATTGTATACAAGCATGGAGGCCATATCGCAAGAAGGACATAGATATGCTAGAAAGAGTACAGAGGAGAGCGACTAAAATGATACCAAATCTGAGGGATCTTAGTTACGAAATACGCCTAAAAGAATGTGGTTTAACAACATTAGAGACCAGGAGATTGAGAGGAGATCACATAGAAGTGTTTAAAATATTGAATGGTTATGAAAATATTGATAGAAACATTTTTTTCTCAGTTAAGAAAAATAGAAGGACCAGAGGACATGAAGCTACATTAGTAAAGGAGCAGTGTAGATTAGATATAAGAAAGTTCTCATTCTCACAAAGGACTGTAAATGAATGAAACAGATTATCTCCTGATTGTGTTGGTGCTAGTAGCGTGAATATGTTTAAAAATAAAATCGACACACACCTTAAAAAGGCGGGATACATGTAGATAAAAAGTATTGGACTCTCGATAAGCCAAAAGGCTTCCTTGTCCACCTGCCATCCAGAGTAATTTTCTGGATGGCAATCTTGTTAAATCTTCATCGACTGAAGCCGTAGACAACGAAATTAGTAGCAGCGTAATTCGAACATTCGCCGTTAGGCGTCAGCCTTCATGACGATTTGGCTTGCGCATTTAGAAAGTCCTCCGGCAACTAAACGCACAGCTTCGCTAAATCTTATATCGATATAACGAACATCATATATAACCATTTCCGTGCCATCAGAAATCAACAGTTATGTCGAAGTCTCAGTCGCAGCGCACTTACTTCACCGCTAGCGCAGCCGTGCGGATTTTTCATGCTTACATTATGTGGCGCCGCGAGCAGTAGTGTTTTAACAAAACAAGATGGCGATTATTGGAAGCGGGAAAGAAAGTCAGGCGGAAATTATGTTTAATTGTGGCGTCGGTTTTAAGGACAAGCGATAAAAATATGACTGCCAATGACAATCGGGTAAAAAAGTGATCTACCACAATCTGAAACGTTGGTGTACCGTCGGGCCAGTAAATATGGAAGTAAAATATGAACACTTGTGGCCTGAATTGGCTTGACAACTCAAAACTGTCGTTGGGCTTATGTCGACACCTGTAACACGATCGCGCTATGTTCTCTTATTGGCCAACTTACGACCTAGCTTGGTATTAAGAGAGAAAACCAGCGCACACCGGCCGACGTGTCATCGGATATGTGCCGACTTGTCACCGGTTACTTAATTTATCTGCGCCCACTACGCCGATCTCCGATTCAAAATTTGAATCGGCGTTATTCGGTGGAATTAAGGCCGACCGTCGAGTTTTAGTCCCGCGCACACCAACCGACTAACGTCGGCCGACGGTTTTAACGCCGACTAGTCGGTTGGTGTGCGCCGAAAATCGGTTGGTGTGCGCCTAGCTTAAGCAAACTGTTATTAGCCTCTCAGTTCGTTAGAGGTAATAGCTAGATAGAATTTTTTAAAGCATAACCAATTAATTTTTTGCCCAAGCGGTAGAAGTCTTATTGAGTAAAAATATCTAGACATTTTTCTGCCCGACCCCCCGTTTTCAAAAACATGGCTGCCAAATATAGCACATATAAAATTGCAACACTTTGGAAGTAATAACGATATGGTAATCTGGCTTGAACTGTTGTGTTTTCCTGGATAATCTCTACAATCTGGTTTAAGACATTTCAAGATTTTTGAACATTTATATTTTATTTTGAATATTCAAACTATGTAATTGCAAAGGCGCAGTTTTTCCGATATTACTCCAAAAATAAAGAATAACACCAATATGTTTTATACAGATTGTGGAGAATATTAAGGAGTACACAACAGTCCAAACCCGATTACCATATCATTTTTGGTTCTGCAGCCTTGTAAGTTGATGTTCTAAAAATGGGGTTCATGTTAACGCTCGAACAAAGAGGGTAGACAGAAGAAAGATGAACAGCCTAAGAAAAGATGTTGGAATGCAATGCAGTCTAACAGGAGGATTTTTTAGAAGACGAATGAGATGGGCAGGCCACTTGGCAAGGATGGATACAGGGATAATAGTAAAGAGTACAGAGGCGGAACAAGACAAAGGACTCGGGAAAAAGGGATGGGATGACTGCGTGAGGAGGGGAAGAGAAGATCGGGGAAGAATGAAAGATGGAGAGAGAGCTCTGGATAGAAAACTTTGGAAAGACAAAAACACAGCGAGTGGTCGGCAATACTGTAATATATAATTATGGTACATGATAATAATATCCGGGGAATTGTCCGCGGCATTATAGAAGTCATAACTTTGGTCGCTAGATGGCGCCACAACAACCTGGTGCATCAACCAAGAGCACTGAGGAAACGCGGTCATCGCGTGGAACAAACTGACAAAGAGACTTGTTGTAGGGAGTTTGTTTAACAAGCGTTGGGACTGAGGGGGAATAGTAGCTTCGATGGGGACGGCTGGAAAGATGTTTAATCCCTTTATATTTCGACAAGGGGTGCAATTGGATATTTTTGCGAGCCTCAAGGAGAGTGCAGTTGGAGGTTTTCGTGATCCCCCAATATTCAACACGTTCTGGCCAAAGCTGTGCCACAATACTTTGTAGGGCTGTTGTACTTAACTACATTCTGTGAGTAGATATACTGGCACTTAAGTATATTAGCGAAAAATATATCATTGACACTTAAGTACAGTCCAACAGTACTTCAATGTTCAAATGCTTTTCACGTACCTTTTACGTACTTTCGAAATGTAATCATGTAATTGGTAACCCACGTAATAACGAGTCAATGAATGAGTCAGGCAACTGGCCTGTTGCCAGTGTGAGTGTCGCGGTTTCTGTACAAATCCAGTGACAATACAATGTTTCTGTACAAATCCACTGACAAGTCATTAGTAAAGAAAGGTTCTTATATAGCGTAATACTCAGTCCTTTTGACTGCTCAAAGCGCTTTACACTTTACTCCCTAGCAGACCTGTTCAATCGAACACTATGTCGATTTATCTAGGAAGCAGTCAGTCACGCTGCAAATAATGCAAGAATACTATTTGTACGCAAATATCCAGTTTAGATTCAAGAGTCGATAAGATTGTTGTTCGTTTAAAATTATCTCAATACACTTAGCAACGATAGATGTAAGCATCACTTGTCGAAGGTAATTGTATTGTCTTAATGCAGGTTTCCAAGGATCGATGTAATATTACACAATTTTCTTGAATGTGGCACAGAATGAGTTTTTAAACGTCACTGAAAAAACTAGGGGAAAACACCAAGCTGATCAGCATATACGTTCATAACACCATCTCGTTTGGATTAAAATGAGAGTGATGTCAAGTATATTTGTTTAGATCATAAATGCAGAAACAAAATAAAATGTTGGGCGTATTTGATATGGTCTTCATGATCTCGGGAGGCCGGCACTAAGACTTGAGAGATCGCTGTCGTACATGCAAAAGTATCACCGTTGTGCACATTATTGCATTCTTCGCTGAAATTTACTTTTAGGTTAAATGTGTATCTTCTGCGTTATCTAACAAGCTAACGTGTCGTAAAAATATTAGTGATGCGAAGATAAAGTATTTTTTCACTCCATAGTTCATTGTATATGTCAAGGTCAATGGGAATTAATCACAAAGTGAAAGTCCAGTATTACGAGAGCACAAACTGACATAAAATGTCATTAAACCAGAAAACAATTCACCGATATTTTAAGGATATGTGTGTGAGATGTACGCCCCCATTCTATTTTTTTCAAGATAAATGTTTTGGTCCATGTTACACGTTTGTGTACCAACACCGTCGAGTCATCTCGGAACATCTAATACATACACAATTCTACAGTTAATGAGTTTTCCAGATATAATGCACCAGTTCGGCGAGTCAACGATAGGCTATTTACACAATATATCCCATTATTTGTGACCAGGATCTTCTCAGAACGTCGATGTCCTTCCACAGTTTAAATAACTTTCGTCTGGCCTCAGCCCCCACCTCAGTCAAATGAAAATTTGTAAACTTTGATATGGTCATACGAATGTATTAGAAATCTCGGTCGATCTATATCGATTCACTGTCTATCATTTGCCTAAATTTGCATCTGCATTAGCTGATAAAAGTTTACTATTATTTTATTTTTAATTTACAGTTAGCCTCAGAGCCAATCAGTTAGATGTGAGGCGCGCGCACATTTTAGCCCCCTCATGGCGCCTGTGAAATCAACGTTGATCACTCATACATCACCTAACCCATCCTAGATGCACATGCCATTCAAATTCGCCCTGTTTGCTGTAACGACAAAAGACTGCGACGATGATTGGTTGAGCCAGGCTACCCTTGTGCATATGAGTTCGGCCTCACCACACTCTCAACCCCATTGTCTAACTTAAAACGCGACTGTTCGGACGTGCTTTACGGCCACTGGCGAATCGTCTAGACTTTAATTTCTATAATCAGCTCTTGTTCACTGCATTCCAACCATCCAGCAGTCATGCAGCTGTTCCTTGCTAGCGTTCTTCTTGTCTTCGTCGCTGCCGCTTTTGTGCCAGGTAAGTCACTGTTCCTATTTGCATCATATCATATCATATTGTGTGGTTTACTAAGACTGAAATCGTACCTCGAACTTCACGCAATCAATTCATATTATCCGTCATCTAATAAATGGCCAAGAACAACGGACATCTGTCCTAAAATCTAGAGCCTTATGTTACATAGCTGTTGTAAGTTTACAATGTACTTACTTGTGTCGAGGATCAGTTGATATTTTAATTGGGAAACAAATATTCAGCGCCGGATTTACGACTTTAGTGAAGTTGATGTTCAATGAAACCTGTTATTAGTAACCACACAACTGCATCTGCACATGATTGAATGAATTACATGTCTTGTTATGTTATGTTTAAGGTGATGCTATCAAGTGCTACGATTGTGAGTATCCGCTCACGAACGCCTGCGAAAAACCCAGAATAAACAATAACGTCAGTACCTGCTCCGGGACATCGTGCGCCAAAGGATACGCCCTGATAGAAGGTGAGTGCACTGTCTGTGTGTCTTTTCTTACTGAGATCGGCATATTTAAAACAGTCAACATCGTATTTCTACAACAAAAGCTAATATTCCATATACGAACATATCCTTGTTGTGTATTTCATGTATTGTGTACAACCGTGTCGAGTCTTCTATGTGATGTGTAAAACCATGATGTGTTTTTCGTGCACACTATACAACCGTGTTCTATCTTTCGTGTACTGTTTACAGCCATGTTATGTCTTCCAAGCACTATGTCCAACCGTGTTGAGTATTTCGTGCACTGTGTACAACCGTGTTCTTTCTTTCATGCAATGTGTTGTACAGTCGTGTTCTATCTTTCGTACCCTGTTTACAACCGTGTTATATCTTCCACGCACCGTGTTCGATCGTGTTGCATCTTCTCTATAAAGAATGCAATGCTTTGGTATATCTTGCGCTATTTACGAGGGACGGTCGCGTTTTTCGGAGAGTTGTATTTTCCGTAATTGCAACATTCAATCGAGAATAATCACAGGTGAACATTTGCAATACGTTTCTAAATATACAGAGTGAGAGAGGGGGAGAGGGAGAAGGAGAGAGAGAGAGAGAGAGGGGAGAAGGAGAGAGAGAGAGAGAGAGAGACAGAGAGAGACAGAGACAGAGGGAGAGAGATAGGGAGACAGAGAGAGAGGGGGGGGAGGACGATAGAGAGAGGGGAGGGAGGGAGGGGTGACGATTGAGCGAGAGAGAGAGAGAGAGAGAGAGACGGGAAGGGAGTGAGGGAGGGAGGGAGGGAGGGGGACATAGAGAGAGAGGGGAGAGAGATGAAGATAGAGAGGGTAGGGTTAAGGAGGGAGAGAGGGAGTTAGATAGAGAGGGGAGGGAGGGAGATAGAGAGAGGAGGAGGGAGGGAAGGGGATAGAGATAGATTTAGAAAAAGACAGAAAGAAAGAAAGAGAGAGAGAGAGAGAGAGAGAGGAGGGGGAGAGCGGCAAAATGTTGCAGTTATATTTGTAATATGATATATTAATAAGTAGAAAACGTTTACAAAAATGTAACTGCACTATTTTTTTTTTATATTGACCCCGCGCCTCATTTGGACATTCTATTGCATTTCAGGCAAAAAGATAATAAAGCGAGGGTGTGTGACAAAACGCGTGGAGAATGAATGTTCCACTCACACAGTGGACGGCCAAAAGAGCACGACCTGCTTCTGCAACAGTAATCTCTGCAATGGCGTCTCATACCATAAAGTCTCCGTCGTTTCCATGGTTACTCTGGTCATGTGTACGGTCTGCGCCGCCAGGTGGCTGTAGGAAAGGTTTAGAATTTCGCACGACATCTTTGCGCCGACGTTTGTTCTATTTGCCAGCATGAAACACGAAACGGAATTAATCGCCAGCATAGACACATATCCTTCTCAACCCGAAAATCTATATGAGGCGCGTTCGTCAGCATGTACAGACGATTGTGAATATCATGTAATGTATTGTGTACTGCGTTGTATTAATCCGTAAACACATGTGTACCTACAATCTCCTGACGACATATGCCAAGCGACGACACATGTAATGTCTTTGGATTTTATATTCACACATCGTTTTTTGCCTGTGACCTAATGTAGATAATTAACAATAAAATTATGAAAATGGTTGAACGTTCTTGACCCCAAGTTTGATCTTATCGGTAGCTGAATTGCTGCCTCTTAGCTCCAGCTAGCCGTGTTTGATACACGGTTCTGGTAATGTCACAATCTCATTCGTCTTCCCTTTGAGCCATTCCTCGGACATAATCCCTTCCGGGCATAGCCCTCTCCGGATAAAGCTCCGGCCGGACTTCACCTAATACGGACAAAAACCCCTCTACATCAATTGGTCAGTTCCGCTGTAGCAAAAATACTGCAGTTGTTAAATAATGCAGTTCAGGTCCTCAATGCGTATGTACGGAAATAGAAGTTCGCTGTGTAAGGAAATATTCTCCTCCAAAATATCAAATACTAAATGCGTGTTTTGGCAGTTTGTAAATATTTGTGCTGATTACAACTTACAACACCTTATTTGACTAGCATAACTATTTCCACATATTATATCCTTCTTCCAAATGACTCAGATGACCAACATTCTAATACTTGTACACCCATCTCATCGCCAACATTCATAATAAAGCTTGAAGACCGCGACTAGATTCATTTTTTTTCAATATTTTGCTTAATTGGTCTAAATTATTAGCAGCATCTGCCGGACAGGTACACTTCTGGTTTGAAGCATAGGTTTCGGACTTACGGTCAGTAGGATGAACCTAGTTTTGACCACTTAAATAAAATATGACCCATATTTTTAGAACAGGTCACACAATCCTCTTACACAGCGAACTTAAATTTCCGGACATGCGTATTAAGGGCCGGAAGTGCATTATTTAACAACTGCAGTGTTTTATGCTACACCGCCATCTCTTCCTTTCATAGCCATAAATATTAGTCTTCTGCAAAGATCTTCCATCCTCGACTGTTCATGCCTGCCCTTTTGAGACCTCTCCGCTCCTACTCCGACTTTCCATCTTACATTTGGTCTTCCTCTTCCCATTCTATCGCCCTCTTCTGTTTTCCACGCACTGTTTGTCAATCGTTCATCAATCTTTCTTTGTACATATCCTGCCGATGTCAGCCTGTTATAAACAACGTTTCTTTATGCCAACATCTTCCTTCAAATTCCCAGTTGCTCTGCTATCTTCTCGCTTCATTTTATATTCTTCGGACCAAGGTGTTTTCTGTTATAAATATTGCTTCTCCTCCTGTTTTTTTGGTCAGGACTATCGCCATTGCAGGCACGGACGAAATTCCGAACGAAATGTTGCCACGATGTATACTTAAAGTTGCATTCTGAAGAGTTAAACTTCCATATTAACGGTTTTTTATTAAAAGGGTAGGCACAACATGAACAATATTTACTTTTTGATCATACTTGTTGCCACATTTATATGACTTTGCCACTTGATATATTATTCAATGAATTATGTTTTTGCAAAATTACCGAAATAATAAACGTGTGGCACGCGGACGTAATGTGTCTTCTTTTGTGCCATGTTATCCTAAGCTTGCATATTATGTGAACAAAGTTCACATAGAGTTGAGGAAAGTGATAGATAATGTGTGGAGCATGCTGATTTACTTGAACTATATACATATATACATATATGTGTGTGTGTGTGTGTGCGTGTGTGCGTGTGTGCGTGTGTGCGTGTGTGCGTGTGTGCGTGTGTGCGTGTGTGCGTGTGTGCGTGCGTGCGTGCGTGCGTGCGTGTGTGTAAGTTATATACATAGTATATATACGGCCTATCTCAGAATGCAACCTTAACACGCACATTTATGTAATTAAGTCGCAAACAGATGGTAGGATTATTTTCAAAATTAGTTGGAAGATACCGGGTATTCACCATTTCTGTATTTAGCGAAATTGGAATTGAGATGCAAATTAATATGCAAATTCTATAGCGAATTAGAGCTTGACAAAATGCGAGTATAACGACACAGCGCCGTGTGTAAGGCGTGTGAAAAGCAAAACTGTCTAAAGCTACGATTCCATATGTACGGAAATGCGTACGGAAACGCAAGCGGAATGGGGAATACCTCTGTAGTGACGTTACTACTTGGCATTTCCTATCCGATTCGTGTGCGGATACGATTTGAATCGCTACATGGAGCGATTCAATTTGCCACCGCAGCATCCGCACGACAAAACTCACCCGCCTATGCATGTTTGGAACTACTTATGTTAGTTTCCACCGGGCACTATATTCATTGTTTTGCCGCACGCCGCATGCCGCATGCCGCATCCGTACATATTTATCCCGCGTAAATGACAGCGGATTCCTGAATAGCTGTTGCTTTCGTAGGTATGAATGGCGGACAGAGTTCAGGGTTTAATTAGGGTTGTTCGAGGTAAACCGATCCATCATATAAAGCGAATCAGTCAACTTCTACGTTGACAGCACGAATTCATTTGACAGACACACTGATCTGCCATCTATTGGTCAACACTACACTTATTAGTGATATTTTTATAATGATCACGAGATGGCATCTGTGATTACAAGCATCCCGCATTTGTCATAGTGTGATCGCTCTGCCAAATTTCAAATTTTGTTGCAGGTAACTTTTTGTAGCGTGAATTCACGAATCCTGAAATTTCCATATCTACCACTGGTCGTAGTGGCATACTGTATTGATTTGATTATTTGATATATATACCTATTTTCTTGATGTGGCTGGGGTAGTTGCGATTTGCAACGCGACCCCAAGAACAAACATGGCTACTGGTTCGCTTTACCTTACCTTGTATACAAAAGTGAACCAGGGGTCATCAGTTAAACCGAACCAGGTGGTTCAGTTTTGCTTAACCGAATCAATTTCAGTAGGAGGGGGTGACAGGAGCGGATCCAGAACTTTTTAATAGGTCTACAAGGGGCACAGAATATACATTTTGAATCATAGCTTAAATAGGCTCGTAATCATGACTTATTTTTCAACATTGCCATGGAGAAAAGAAAATGATTAAAGCAGCAAATACCGAATCCCCAAGACAAAGGCGGCCAGCATGTTAATGCTCGACATCGCGGGGCTAGCCACAAAGGGGAGAGCATCAACAAGTGGGACCCGGGAAGAATGAAAGGGGCACTTCGTGAATGGGAAGCCCAACGAAGTAAACCAGACCATGAGCGTACTGGAACTCTCTCACGTACATGGGTGGTACCATATGCAACTTTGCGACGACGCATCCTGTCTTCCCCTGCAAATAGACATAGTTCACACCTGCATCAGTCGGGCAGGCCCACTGTACTTTCACGAGTTGCAGAGGCGGAATTGGCGGTTCATATTCGAAATTTGGCAGCTGCTGGATTTCCTCTGACGAGACTAGAAGTCCGAGGTTTAGCATATGAGTATTTATAAAATGCCTTAGTGGATTTTCAGCAGAAAACAAAACAAAATGTGCAGGGTATTACAGGTTGGAGGGTTTCATGAAGCGGAATGGAGAACTCTCCGTACAGAAAGGCACAACACCTGTCTGTCGCTCGGGCTATGGCCATGAATAAACCACAAGTCTTGACTTGGTTTCAGAAGTTAGGAGATATGTTGGAAAAACTTGGCATTAAAGATATGTCATCACATCTGTGGAACTGTGATGAAACCGGATGCCAGAACATCTACGTAGCTGATCAGGTCTTCGGAGAAGTGGGCGTTTCTACTTACAACATCACTGCGCTTAAAACGGGTGACACACCAACCGCATTGGTAACGATTAACGCTTTTGGACAGACATCCCCTCCAATGGTCGTACACAAAGGACGTAAAATTAGCAAGCACTGGGGCCAAGATTCGAAGCATGGTTGGGAGAACAAGGAAGTCTTTTTGGAATTTGCGGAAAATTTGTAAGGATGTGGAGAAAATGAAAATGGGCAAAAAAAGCACAGAACGATTCGAAAAGGCCGAAACTTGCCAACCATATGGCCGGTGGTCAAGCTTCCGCGAAACAAGAGCCTTGCACACTGTGCAGTTTTAAATATGGCGTCCGGCAGACTCACTGATTGAAGACGAGTGGATAAATTCTTCTACCTGCAGCCGTTGGTGGCATGACACGTGCACTCTTGCCTGTGGGCGACTTGTAAACGGACATTTTAAATGCGACCAGTGCATCAAACACACCAAGACGACCATGATTAAGTTGATGGTGGGCAGACGGACCAGATCACAGATAATGTGTGCAAAGTCCACTATATAGTTTTGATTTAGCGTTATGTTCAGTTTTCAAAAGTAAGGCGTGAAGTTACTGTTGAAAATAAATCACATTTGTGTGTTAATTAAAAGACGTTGTTACGTTTTTTTATTCAGGTAAACCGAACCACGTGGTTCAGTTTATATTCAACCTAATGAGTCGCTTTACCGACAAAATAAGATAAACCGAACCAACAAGACCAAACGAATACATTG
Source organism: Paraescarpia echinospica (assembly GCA_020002185.1). NCBI lineage: Eukaryota > Metazoa > Annelida > Polychaeta > Sabellida > Siboglinidae > Paraescarpia > Paraescarpia echinospica. Next base: position 75,533,196 of record CM034533.1, on the reverse strand, counting down.
ACGTTGTTCAGTTAACTTGAACATTGATTCGGCTTATCTGAATGTCACATGAAACTGACCTTCTCCACCATTAGTTTGACACTTGGGCGGCTGGATGTGGCCAAGGGGAGTTGTTAGAAATCAAGATAAGTGCTAAGTGGTTCGGTTTACCTTGACAAACCCTAACCCTAACATGACAGCGGATTCTTGAACAGCTGTTGCTTTTGTAAGTATGAATGAGGACTGAGTTCAGGGCTTAACCCACAAACATGTCAGCGGATTCCTGAATAGAGTTAAATAAAGTTACGCAATTATTTAGCGTCAAGTGTTTGCGTAAACTCCCGTGTTCACTTATATTAACAAAATCACGTCATTTACTATGACAATCATATTAGCGTTAAGAACGTTCTTGGTCGCTTCATGAAAGCGGCCCCCGGTGAATAGAGTGATCCTATTCTATCTGTGTTAATTTCCAAGCACGCCGTTGAAAGGAAAACGCCTGGGGCAGGTATCTTTACAACTTAATAACTTTATCATTAATTGTGAAATTTTCGTGAACAAAATTTTATAAATATACACATTTTATTTATATTATTTGTCAAACTTGTAATGTTATTACTACTTGCATTTTTGATCACAGATGTGCATTCAGCCATGTGCTCTGCCTTGCCTTAATAAATAGTAATATGTATTTTTAGTTTATCTTCAAGTTTGAACATACTAAGTATGATTACCAAAATTTACCATGCAAGTATATATATATATATATATGTATATATATATATATATATATATACACATATAGATATACATATTTGTTGTCATATTTATATTGCTATTACTACTTACTTTTTTGATCACACATGAGATGTGCATTCAGCCATGTGCCTTGCTTCGTCTCAAGTCCGATAGCATGCCGATTGCGCATCCGATCGCACGTCCGATCGCGTGCCCGACCGCGCTTCGTAGCATGTCGAAAAAATTAGACTGGCAAAAATTTGATCCTGGCTTAGGACCTGATCTGCATCAAATAAACAAATTGGTTCAAAATATATGTATGCGTGTTATTGGTGTGTTTCAATTTTGAAAACGAACACTCACTACTGCAGCTGGAGTCCATCAACACTAGATAGATAAGAAGTGCTATTTCAGTATTGGGAATTCGAATTTTGGAAAATCATCTCGACCACTTTCATACTTTGGGTATCCATCAAGATAAGAAACGAACCATAAAATAAATGTATCCTTTTCACGTAAGATGCGATAAAAACATTAATTACACTTTCAAGTTGTTAGCCACTTGCAATGTTTTACTAATGCACCGGTACACCACCAGGCACCTATAATAATAATAATAATAATAATGCTACTACTACTACTACTACTACTACTATTACTACTTCTACTACTACTACTACTAATAATAATAATAATACTAATAATAATAATGCTACTACTACTACTACTACTACTACTACTACTACTACTACTAATAATAATAATAATAATGCTACTACTACTACTACTACTACTACTACTACTACTACTACTAATAATAATAATAATAATGCTACTACTACTACTACTACTACTACTACTACTACTATTACTACTACTACTACTACTACTACTACTAATAATAATAATAATGCTACTACTATTACTACTACTACTACTATTACTACTACTACTACTACTACTACTACTACTACTACTAATAATAATAATAATATTGCTACTACTACTACTACTACTACTACTAATAATAATAATAATAATAATAATGCTACTACTACTACTACTACTACTAATAATAATAATAATAATGCTACTACTACTACTACTACTACTACTACTACTACTATTACTACTACTACTACTACTACTAATAATAATAATAATAAATAATAATAATAATGATAAACTTCTATAGCAATATCTACAAGAATCAGAAGGGCAACATACAAGAATCATTATTCAAAATCGTGAACAGGGACAAACAAGAGTCATCAGTAGAGATCAAGCGACTGCCGAAGGCTATGGTGGGAAAGCAATTTCAAATAAATAAGTCATGTTATTTTATGAAAGGCAGCTATAGTTTCAAATGGTTTTTAATCGATATGAAGTAAGTGCAGCTACAGACAAAGCTAGTTTGTTGATGTTAAGTTTGGTTTTAGAAACACAAAGTTGTTGCGACACAGATGGTCTGAAGTTCCTGGGGATATCTGTAAACTGCAGGAGACTAACCAAATAGCTTGGTTGTTATGTATAAAGCGCACACTATATAATAATGGCTAATGTTAATTTGATTCGATACGCAACCGGAAGCCAGTGAAATTGTGTAAATAAGGGTAAGAAACGAGAGGTTTTAAATACCACGCGTTGCTTATCGGGACTCGTATTCATAGCGTAATTATTGTTAATTATTGTTCGTGAACATATTACTTTACTTCCAATGATCAAAGTCGCCAAATTCTGTGACAACATTCCCCGTACTCGTTTACAACCAATCCGAACCAAGGTCCGTTCGTTTGAGTCTGGCGCTCTTGCGAAGGGGTATATAACACGGTAATCGGACAGTTGTTCATCAGACAGTTGCTCACCGGGGAAATGAAAAGGCGGACAGTTGCTCACCGAAATGAACCGATCTCCGAGCGGTTATCTCGCAGATATTTATAAAGATATTTTTTATTGATGTGTCCGGCTCGTTCTGGCCGTTAGCAACGACGCCAAACTCATTGATTTAGCGGATCGAGAGTATCGAGCAAAACTCGAAGTGCGAGCAAAAGGTGTCTGTGTAGTCATCGTCCGAACCGTTACGTGTCTGATTGGTGGTGCGTATCGCCGGGTCACCTATTGTTATCCGGGGCCTGCCTATCTCTTACATCTGTTGGTGAACAAGCAATACTTGAGAAAGGAGTTCCATCAAGACAAGGGAAGCCAATTTGACAACAAACGACAAACATTATAAAATAGGAGCCGGTGTTGTGCATTTATTTTTACAAATCCACAGTGCGTTTCTCTGAAGGTACAAATAACCATCCCATTAAATACAATATCCTTTTCAGCCTCTATGGCTGCCAAAGAAAATAAACTTATTATTATTAGATGAGACAGATCAAATATGCAAGATTACGGGTTCCTGAAGTGGAAACCCCCGCGGGGCAACCAGCATTCTCTGCAGTTCGATATATGGGCTTTGACGTACACTTATCACATCTTGGCGATCAGTCAAAATATGGTGCCTTCCAGTCTGCTTTGTGACAGTTCCTTTCATGGATAATGAAACTGTTTGCTGCAAAGAACTGACAAATCACTTATCTGTTTCACCAGAAGGGGGCATGCGAGAAATGATGACTAACATCCTTTGAAAACCGGTTTGATTGCCCGTGTGCACACGTTATCATTAGGAGCACTACTCCGTAAATCAGTTCCACAGGTTACATAAATGGTGTTCGTGTCTTTCAGTGCAATACTCAGTTAACTCCAGATGTAATTGTCTTACAACGAAGCTTGATAGCGTCACGCAACCTTTCTCTTTTTGTAAGAGTGCACTGACTACGGGGTAGGAACACAATGTTTTCGCATTAAACAAAGATTCCTGCTGTTCACAAAAAATAGCAAACACCAGTTTCTGCCATAGATTGTGAACATCCAGGTATATGTGAACATTACCGATTGAAATTTGGCGCACATGCGTTACAGATGAGCATTAAATATAGAGATATTCGTACACGTTGCTGGAATACTGTCAAACAATAGTTACATACCAAACACCATCGGTGCTATTATATCAAGTTGCAACATTCAAAACATAAAAAAAACATACGATTCTCAATGCATAAGTATTTTCATGTGAGGTATACATTGTGTGGAGAATCAACGTTTAGCTGGTGGCCCAACCTGACAATAGGATATCACTTTTGTCACGTCAATACGGGCCGTCCAAAATGTACGTCACACTAGATTTGGGATGTTTGAGATCCCCACCCCTTTGTAACCCTTCGTAGCTCTGGCTTATACACCCCCTAAAGTAAGCCGTACGTTCATTTCGTGAAACGCCCCTACAATATCCTTTTCGCACACACCGAATTTACATCCGTTGCATATGTGTACTGATTCTAATTCCACATGCATAACACAGCAGGTCATAAATATTATCATCTACACCAATGGGAGCTTACGACATTAAGGCAAACACAAATTTATTATTGCAACTGGGATAGCAATTATTACTATCAGTCTAATACTGACAACTATGCGAGCTGATATGGTTCCATATTTAAACGGTACATAACGCTTGCCCGGAAACCCACACCTTCATGTAACGCTATGTCACGCTGACCCGGTGATCGCTCCTTCTACGCGAGACGTACGTATTGAATGACGACGACTCCGGCCATTGAAGCAACATGTGGGAAAGGCTACAGGCGTTGTAACGACCATCAATAAACCAAGTCACGCTTAGGTATGCAAGTGTCAGCAATTCCCAAACATAAAATAGATTATTATGTTCACGGTAGCCTTTTATGGGACTGTTATCACACAAAATAAGTGGGAGTTAAATTAGTATGGTAAAAGATAAAGAAGCTCGTTATTTTGCTACTGCATGATGAGACAAATAAAGATGGGGATAAAACTACAATGGTCATGGTAATATAAACCTCCAGATGGGACTTTTAACACAACAAAAGTCAGTGCTAATATAGAAAACAATTGACTGATTTCGTAGTAACACAATCCCCACTGTTAGCACAAAGAGAGAGTGGGGATAAACTGCGGGGGTCATTACAGAAAGGATATCTCTGAAACGAGTATTGATAAACAATATTTCCGTGCGGTTCAGTTGGTTGCGCCACAAATATAGGAGCGGTGTAATTGTGGTTATACTCGATCGTAATACAAAAAGGAGTGGAGGTAAATAGTACTAGATTGTATCCGTGCCGTTGGGCGTGTTACACATGAGATAATTACTAGAACAACTTACGTCTACAAAATGGAACAAAAAGGAACATTTTATACCTAGTGCCGTGCAAACAAGAGGTAAAGCGCGTGGATACAAACACAATTTCAGTATAGAGTATTTTAACGTTAGGTATACGAATGTATGGAGAATCATCGTGTAGACGTTAGCCTAACCGGAAATGTAAATTACAATATCACTAATGTCACGTCATTTTTGGCCGTTCATAAAGTACGTCACACTAAATTTGTGATTTTTGAGATGTCCACCCTTTTGTCACGCTTCGTAGCTCTGGCTTATACAACCCCCTCTAGTTAACCATACGTTCGTTTAGAGAAACGCCCTTCCCATATGTGTTACGCACACGCCGATTTTACAGTCTTTGCATATGTGTATTGATTATAAATCCACATGTATAAGACAGCATATCATAATTATTATATTTACACCATTGGGAGCTACTTTTGCATTGATATTACTCTAGATATTAAATATACTATCAGTCTAATATTGACAACTAAGCGAGCTAATATGGTTTCGTTTTTTAAATGTTACAGAACGCTTGACCGGAAACCCACGCCTTCATCATCACCAGAAATGCCGAGCTATCGTAGACGCTAGGTTCGTGCCAATCGCCCGCGTTAAATGACAGATCTAATTCTTTTAAAGTGGACAAAAAACGAATGTATATTATGAACATCAATGTAATTTGAACGTGCATATTTTTTTTTACAAATTTGCTGTTATTAATATTCATAATTTCAATAATTAATCACACAATTAAAACTACTTATGTATTTAAAATGAATTCCCATGATTTTACAAACGTGATGCTGTATAGTAGTCATTTTGTAGAGCAAATACCAACACTTTGATGAAACAATAAACATTCGTACCTTAACATGGATGATGAGGCGTTGGCGTTCAACCAATAACTTCACAACAAATCTGTACCACGGCGGCGGCGGCGTCGAGTAAGCTTCACCAAAATGTCCGTGTCCCGTGTAACGTTGTCGCTTATAAAGATTCATAAATTCACGATACGCAGTTCCGAATACCCAGTGGAAAATCGACTACATAAATTGCTTTGGCCGCAACGTGCAACTTGACCTTAGTCCAGTAACTGACCATCTTGCCGGGCAACTATCATTTTGCATCCTTGTTTTGATATGTTAATACATTTTCGTTGCCCTGTCACCTCTTGGGTTGCAGCCTGCTGGATGCTTATCGCCTACGACAGAAGCGGTGGATTAATCCATTTTGGGTACCTTAATCCCATTTGAATTATAACAAATTTCTTGGCCAAAGGGTAGGACTGGGAAGTCATGCACAGGAACCCCTATAACCGATGTACCTTGCTACTCTATGAATCAGGCAACCAGTTATAGGTCCTCAGTCCCCTACACTCCTAACTTTACCCACTGGGTCGAGCCGTGATGTAACAAGGGAGTGGACGAAAGTCTTACATACTGTAGTTGTCAGGCTTGTTCGTATCTTGGCAATGCAAAATAGATTGGAGTAAGCAGCACGACAGGCGTTCGATACTTGAGCCAACATGTCAACATTGCTGGCAACTATATCCTCGATATCACGAACAGTCGGCGTCAGTGATATGGCGGACTCACATACATCGATGGTAGACACTGCGGAAGGCGAGCGGACGGCGGTAGAAAGAAAAACGATGGCTTCTGTTTTGGTCGCGTTTAGTAGGAGATGGTTGCAATTAAGCCAGCGTCTTATGTCGCATTGCATATGAACCATGCCTTGTGGAATAAAGCCGTAATGCACTTATTTTTGATGCTTTAAAAAAATGTCATACCTAATTGGCTAGCATAAACTTGTCTCAACCATCTGATTATAGTCCAGAATAATAATAATAATGTACATATTTCTACCAATACCAAACACATATGATTCATTGCACTATTGTGCAAGTTCCATTGGTCTTTGCGGTATATTTGTCTATATCGCTTAATATTTTAAATATGATATGGGACCTGTCAACCTAAAGAGCAATTTACTGACGTCAGTTGTGCTGACGTCAACTCGCAAGTGAGGACAACATGCAACGAAATCGACGTCACATTCGTCGACAATGACGCCAACATTACGTTCCGAAATGGGGCCGCCGACGATGCTGCTTTCCAGAAGGACGGACTGCACCTGTCTGAGAGTGGAATTGGCAGATTGCTGTCAAATCTCGATCTCCCGGAACAGTTACCGAAGCGCAACCAATGTCAACAACAACACCGACACATGGCTATGCCGAGGGCAGCGAACCATCGTCAATCACGCAGATCGTCGCCTGACAATAACTGGACAGTGGTTGAACGGCGTACTCGTCAGAGGCACACGCTGGGCAAGTGTGCCAAATGTGGTGAGAAGAACCACGTCACTGCCACCTGCAGACACCCCGAGAAAGTGCAGTGTCGTCAGTGCGGGGAACGGGATATAAGGAAAAACACCACACCCGTGATTAGGGAATGGGCCTAAACGATCTGGCCATTGAACACTCATCGAACATGCAAATTGTGGACTCTAATACAACGCGGTATTGTGTTCCCAATCCTACAGGAAGCATAAAACGCAACTGGGATCTGCCCTCCCTAATTAGTTTAAACGCCAGGTCTTTGAGCAGTGAAAAAATGGACGAACTGCAAGTAACTGTAGCAACACATGATGTGTCGATTGTATGTGTTAGTGAAACATGGTTTAAAGAGTATATGGATTCTAATAGCCTTACAATGCAAGGGTTTTGCTTGGAGTGGAAAGATTGATGTCATGGACGAGCCGGAGGTATAGCTTGCTACATTATAAATGACTTAATGTATACGAGGTTGAGTGATATGGAGGCTCACGATTTAGAGGTAATATGGATTAAGATTATGCGGAAAAAAATGCCTAGGAAATTTTCATGTATATTGTTAGCATGTATATATTACACTCCAAAGACGGAGTATTTGAAAATGCGTGACAATATAATCACATGCATAGATATTATGGTACGCAGACATCCAGAATGTGGTGTGATTGTAACTGGGGATTTCAATCAGTTGCATGACAACTTTATGAAAACGCATTATAGATTTGTCCAAGTAGTGAATGTAGTAACACGTGGACAGGCGATATTAGATAAAATATGGACGAACATGGAGGAGGTATATACATCGCCTGTTACTATTTCCGAACTTGGGTCATCAGACCACAACATGGTGTTGCTTAAACCAAAATGTAACCGTTTAGTTGACACTGGGTGTGTGACACGTTTAACCGTAAGGTGTATGGGGCCAAATGAAAAAGCCGCATTCGCTATGGCTTTGTCTGCCATCAAATGGGAACCACTATTTAGATTGGAGTCATGTGCAGATTAGTATTTATATTATAAAACTGTTATTTGCAACCTCATGGAAATATGCTTTCCTACTAAGGTCGTGACGCGGCACACAGCTGATAAACCATGGGTTACGGATTGGTTTAGAGCATTAGTACGTAACAGACAGCGCGCTCACATGAGTGGTGATTTGAACCAAGCAAAACTATTGCGTAATAAGGTTAACCACGCCGCTTCGAAACTTAAGTACAATTTTTATCAAACACAAATTGCAGCACTGAATGAATTAGGTTCCCATGATTGGTGGAAAAATATGAAAAAAATAATGGGACGTAAACCAAATGACAATTCATGCATGCAAGGTCTTGCTAACAAAACAACGAATGGTGATTGCGCGTTACTAGCCAGTAGAATGAACGAGTTTTTTGTACATGTAAGTGAACATTTACCTCGTTTAAATAAGGATCATAAAATATTCACAGTAAACGAGGAACTGCCAGATCAGTATGTCATCGATGTAATGACTACTTTTAAAGCTTTACAGAATGTTAAGGTGAACAAGGCTACTGGACCTGATAACATTCCTGCGTGGGTGTTAAGAAATCACGCAAACGTCCTCGCTCCTCCATTAACTGCTATCTTTAACAAGTCTCTAAGAGAAGGTGTACTCCCTATGGAATGGAAAATGGCCAACGTAATACCTTTACCAAAAACAAACCCACCTGTGTCGATTGAAAAAGACATTAGACCAATTTCACTAACTCCAATAGCTGCTAAGGTATTTGAATCAATAATAATGAAATGGGTGGACGACACAATTGAAGGAGAAATTGATGCTAAGCAATTTGGTGGAATTAGTGGAACTTCCACAACAGACGTTCTTGTCGAAATGATACACAAATGGTATGAGGCGACTGATAAATTGGATTCTTATGTCCGTGTTGTAATGCTAGATTTTAGCAAAGCGTTTGACCTTATTAATCATCATTTGTTACTAGAAAAGCTAAAGTTGTATGGTTTGCCGTCACTTATTATAAGATGGATGGCAACATTTTTACTGGACAGAACTCAACAAGTAAAAATAGGAAATGAATATTCGCATCCTGGTCACCCCAATGGGGGAGTACCACAAGGAACACTGTCTGGACCTAAATGTTTTCTAGTCTACATAAATGATTTAGAAACGCCTGTTCCGTTATATAAATATATAGATGACAGTACATTGTTCGAAGTATGCGACAGAAAGGGTGTATCTGTTATACAAGAATCGGTTGACGTTGCCGCTAGGTGGACAGAACAGAATGATATGAAAATTAATTCAGGAAAATCAAAAGAGATGATCATCTGTTTTGCACAAGACCGCAATTTTCGAAACGCTATCCCGAATATAACGATCGATGGAAAAGATTTAGATCAAGTAGACCATGCCAAACTTCTAGGTGTTACAATTTCAAAGGATCTGACATGGAATAAGCATGTCGAAAATATTGTGAAAAAGGCCGGGAAACGATTGTACATGTTGTATCAATTATAGCGAGTAGGAATTACCCAGAAAGATCTGGTCACTATATATGTCAGTGTTGTGAGACCTGTTTTAGAATATGCATGCCCTGTATGGCACACTAACTTGCCACAATATTTATCTGACAGTATTGAAATGATACAAAAAAGAGCATTAAAGTGTATTTTTCCTGCAATAAGTTACGCTGAGATACTTATGTATGTTAAATTGGAGACATTGAAAGCAAGACGGGACTGCCTTTGCCAAAAATATTTCAATAAGATTAAAGTTAGTACACACAGATTAAACTATCTGCTGCCTGACAAAAGGCATACCAAATATGACATCAGACAGAGTAATGTGTACCCTTTGCCAATAACCCGAACAAACAGATACCGTAACTCCTTTATACCATGGGGATTACTCAACTGCCAATGACGAATGAAGGGCAAAAGGATGGTTTTTATACTGTACGACATTTCGGTGTATTAATATTATATATGACGTTCCAATGTATAGTTGTATTTTATTGTATACTGTGAATCCAACTCAGATGAGTTGCTAATAAACTTGTGTTATTATTATTATTATTATTACTAAATATCTTCAGAATTGTCCTAAACAAAATCCAAGAAGTCTCTCCATGAGTCCGACCAATGTAAATGAAATCAGGCAAATTATAATGTCTCTCCAACTTAAGACCAGTTCTGGATATGACAAATTTAGTCCCCGCCTCATGAAATTATTCGGTGAGCAAATAGCCTTACCACTAACTATTTTAATAAATAAATCAATAGGTGAGGGAATAGTCCCTTGCGAAATAAAAATAGCAAAATTATACCTATAAGTCTAAAGCTACTGATGACTTTTCTAATTATAGACGGTGACAAATATCTCTGTTACCTTCAATTTCTAAAATACTGGGAAAAGTTGTACATAGAAGGACTTATGATTTTTTACTGAAAAACAATATATTGAATATGGTTTTCGTGAGAAACATTCAACAACCAGTGCTATTACCGTTTTTATCAATGACGTCATTAATGCACTACAAAAAACGGACTCGGTCCTTGCTGCTTTTCTGGATCTAAGTAAAGCATTCAGTACTATCAACCACCAAATCCTATTACACAAACTTGAATATTACGGTATAAGGCGTACTCCACTCAAATGGTTTAAGAGTTACCTTTTAAACAGGAACCAGTATGTTAAGTACAGCTCTAGTGACTCACTTCAGCAGGATGTCACACACGGCGTCCCACAGGGGTCTATTACCGCTTTTACTAGTGACGTTAGTAATGCACTAGAAAAAAGGACTCGGTCCTTGCTGTTTTTCTGGATCTAAATAAAGCATTCGATATAAGGCGTACTCCACTCAAATGGTTCAACCTTTCAAACAAGAAACAGTATGTTAAGTACAGTTCTAGTGACTCACTTCAGCAGGATGTCTCTCGCGGTGTCCCACAGGGTTCTATCCTCGGTCCGCTTTTGTTTATATTATATATTAATGACCTTCCATTCTGTGTAAATATGTGCAAAACAATATTGTTTGCTGATGACACTACTATATAAAAAAAATGGAAAACAAATTAATGAAATATATAAAGATATGAATAACGAACTTGAAATATTAGCTGACTGGTTTCGTGCCAATAAACTATCTTTAAACATTTCTAAGGCAAAATGCATGTTATTTTCTAGATCTCGTCCCGCTCAGAACGAAGAATTATTATTAACGATAGCTAATAACATAATTCAGCGAACAAAATGTATAATATTTCTAGGCCTTCATATAGATGACAGACTTGATTGGCAAGAACATATAAATGCATGCAAAACAAGCTAACTAGTCCTTTATACATACTTAATAAAGTTAACCGCTACCTTCCAATAGTTGCACTTAAAACAATTTATTACACTTTAGTTTACCCATACTTGACATACGGAATCCACATACAAAACTCGCAATTAAGAGAGCAATTGATACTAAGTACGTGCAAACTGTGCGACAAAAAACGATTGAGTAACACATTTATTTCACAAAAGAATTGTTAAATTTGGTGTTAAAAAAACATGGTCACAATACCACGGGGAGGGGCAAATTACTGTAATAGTACTTCGACGTCCCCAATCAGAATATTTATTATTAAATCAACCAGCGAGTCAATTTACTATGAAGTCACTTCGTTACACTACACCGGCGGCCTTGTGCGCGGACATGCTGCGGGTCGAATCAGAACTGTATTGCCTAACTGACACCGACGCCGTGCGTACTCGACCGTGCGAGATCTTGGGGGGGCTAACAACATGAGAGGGTGGAGCATAGAAGGCGGTGGACAATATTTAAAAATATTTGTTTATTTGTTCATAGATAGTTATGCTGCGTTCCAATCACCTCGCGTACACTGTGAACACGACTTCGAAACTCCTATTTGCATAAATTTACAAATGGTAAGAGCTCGACTTTCCAGTTCGCCAAGTCGTGTCTTCGATATAAACGAACCTATTGGAACGCAGCATTAGTAACAATTCAACTAAAAAACGAACCACACTAACGTGCAGATGCAATCAGTAATATCAATAGATGTCGCGAAGACACCAGCCAGTCCTTCGGCCTACCCGGTGTTCAACGACTGTCGGGCCGTTTATTGACACAAGGCGGTTGTGTTCACGGGTCTTCGTTGAACATATAAATTGGATTCTGGTGCTGTCAGAATGGAGCGATGCTGAGTTCACCTACAGACGGCCGCTGTCTATTGGCCAGTAGCATTTAACAAAGCTGCTCAGGCAACTGTAAATATAGAAATAAAATAGGCAGTGCACTGTTTCTTAGAGGAAACTGGTTCGTATGGGAATGTCAAGAGCACATTTGCATAAGGTGTGTCATGACAGTTTTCTAAGCGCACATATTTGTTCTGTGGGGTCACAACCTCAAAGAACTCGCCTGCCAACAATTCGACGTCTTTCCAGAGTCAACAACGCTTTTGTTCAGGTGACAAATGGCGTAGTTATTGATGTGAGTCACGATCGTTCCAGTTTCGACTGGCTCCACGCTTCAGACCGTATATTAGTCATTTTCCAGAAATTGTACAGCCAGTCGTTACGTTGCATAATGTTAAGACGTACAACGTCACATTTGACATTTTACTGCTTATGCCATGTCTGGGTAAACGGATTCAAGCAATCAAGCATTCTAAGTAGTAAAATAAATTGTGGAATAAATCAAAACATCCAGGCTCCTCCAACACATATAGTAGCATGAATAGCGTGATTTAGTGTTGTCATAATATCAGGAGTGCATTGTTTAAACAGTGGTGATATATTTCATCAGATACATACTTTCTGTAAGTTCATATGTTGTACTGAATTAACATACTTTTTAAATAGAATGTAGTATTTTTATTTGATAGGTTGACCAACCGTGTTAAACATTAATCTCTCAGTTGTGTTACCAAGTGAATATTCCAGCAATACTGATAAATCAAGATCTACCGGTACCAAATTTAGTTTCTTGAAGGATATATATTCGTTTGTGTGTGAGTGAGTGAGTGTGTGTGTGTGTGTGTGTGTGTGTGTGTGTGTGTATGTGGGTGTGTGTGTCTGTCTGTCTGTATGTCTGTCTGTCTGGTTGCGTGCGTGCGTGCGTGCGTGTGCGATTGCGTGTGCGAAAATGCGTGTGTGACTAAGTTTGTGCTGATGGTTGTGCGTGTGTGCATGCGTGCGAACTTTGAAATGTAATTGTGTGTGTTTATTATGTCGATATATTCGGTGTTACGAATAGGTTCAAATGCTTTGCGTAAACTAAACAAAAAGCTCTTATTTGATGATATAACAGTCGTCTTAGTCATTGTGGGAAATGCAAGTTTTTTCCAGGTTCTCGTAGAAGCGACAAACAGTGGCTCCATATTACGCGGCTTGGGTAGTCGAGGCTAGATCGTGGGTCATTGTCCTCCAGGTCAGATGCCGAGTAGATTTCATAGCAGCTAGCGCGGTGTACTAGGGTACACATAACGCCATCTATCGGATTCATTGGTTCAAAGGCGGAAGCGAGATGGTTTGTACGCAGAAATGTTGCTTTTCCTCAAACGTATATCCAAAAGTGGCCTCGCTTGTTTGCGTAGGTGTAATGTAATGTTAAAATGACATTTATGATAAGCAGACTGTGAACACAAAGTAAACCATTCTATGTTCTCCGTGCTGGAACTAGCGGGAGGGCGCGCCAATATTTTAAGCGGGGTTTGGATGTATGGTTAGCTCCATATATTTGTCATGTGGGTAGTTACAGGGGCATAGCTTGGCATAAAAACACGTGGAAGCACACTTATATATATATATATATAATATATATATACACACAAAGTATGTATATATATATATTATATATATATATATATACATACTTTTTATTTTGACAAAAGGGTGCAGTTAAAGGTTTTGGTGTACTCAAGAATGGGGTTGCACTCGAAGGGTGATGGTGAGCCTCAGCCTCCCCCTTATCCCCACCCCAATATAATTCACTTCCTGACGCCTATATAGAGGGGATGTGGTAGTCCGAAACGGTGAATCCAGTTGCAATTGGGTGCATTTAGAAGCCGAAATATAGCATAAAAATGCCGTCGGAATACCGGAGAAAAACACATGTATAAACATTGGCCATTGAGCTTGGTTTCTAAAGATCTAAATGCAGAAGTTACCTTATTATTATTACGTGATACCATCTCTGATAAAAAAAAAGTGGATATAAACCTTAGTGTAGCATAGCAACAGTTATTGCTGCCTGGATAACGTGTTTATTTCTTGCTCAAATTGCCCTGCTAGCTCTACAATGACACAACGCGTTCTACGTCCTCCTGTAGCTGTGAGACTGCAGAGGCTGCATCATTGGTTGTCTGTACAAGGACACACTGTTTGACCTGTAGTAGACTGTGGAAGCAGACTATGGTGGACATGGTCATTACATGGTCACTAGTGTTACGATAAAGTTAAATGTATTGTTAGATAATTAACTTCTGTTTTTTTCGTCCCAATGGATCTTCCATATATTCCAAGCCAGTGACTACACCACATAATGCAGACTTGAATGTGTACAGTGCATTTGTACGACTGGCCCATCTTGTAACACAAATCGAATGCTGCGTGCACCCCATACTGGATGCCATTTTGGCAGCTCCTTCATATCACTGAGTGCATATCTTTGCCACCAAACTCCATGTTCTTCCCGTGGAACTATACACTTTGTGGCCAATGCTTCACCAGTTCTGCTGGCGGCTTCAACAAATCCAATGTAGATGCGAGAAGATATATCAGCCATTGCGTATACTTTCTGGGAAAGATTTAAAGCGAATTATCTATTAAAATACACTTATATTTTCAATAATGTGTATCCACATTGATAAACAACTAAATTAATAGGATGTCTGCAGTTGGTTTCAAGAAAGGTATGTTTAGTATTGTTGAGTATTGGCTTTTAAATTTTCCAAAGCTAGCTGCTAAATCTAGGTAGTAAAGCTACGTGTCATTCTCGAGGTTGATAGTGAGAAAGCCTATTCATCTTTGTCAATGCCTTTCTCATGTTTTTTACCCTCGACTACCATTTCTCCCACGTGCCCACCAGTTACCTAATCGTTAACAGTGACAATATCAGCTGCATCAACGGTTATTTCATAATTTAAATTATTAAAAAACCTAACTTGTCGATTTCACTTGCCGATGTGAGGCTTCGTCAACGCCACCATTAAGGGCTTGTATTTTATCGCGTTACTGACGTCATAGTGGCTGCATGGTTCTGTTACGTTCGCCCCATAGAGGTAGACGAACATTGATAAATTGTTACAAGTGAATGATGATATGAATTTTATGCAATAACCAACACAAGCCCAATGTAGTTTGAGAATTGAAATTGGCCAAAGGATGACGTTTTTATTGGAAAGTGGATTGCTTCTAGTGCAGCCACTTTTGGGCATAAAGATAGTAGGAATGTGATGTCTAACATGCAAACCAGATGGGAAACTGAAGCCTTGTACAGCCCTATCAAAGTTTATCAGGCACACATTCCTACAACATGACGACAATATACAGACATACATTATTTGTCGCTATAGAGGTATAAAACCACTACGAATATAAACCTAAGCAAACAATACAAACATTCCACCACCAATAGACACATGCAATTACAAAAAGGTGGGGCCATTCCGCCACAAGGTCACCAAGAGGAACCTGTGACCACCCCACCGTATGAAACACATCAAACCTTCGACCCAAGATACTTATGCAAGTCGGATATACTTCCTAAAACATCCGATGTGCACCTGCCTGCTTCCCTGATTCGTGCGTCAGATTTCCATCACAAAGCTGCTGCCGTAGCTGTACCAATGCGAAGACTGTGACCTTTAAATGAACTAGTTTGGTAGCCACAAAAGCTGAGGAGCCGTTTAAGGGACACGTCAAATTCACACCGCAGCATAGGCGAACCATCCGTGTACACAAACAGGATACCCTGTACTGGGCCCCTGGCATGAATCAATTCCCTTACCACCGCTGCTTGGTGGATGACAGAACCTTGTAAGCATTCAGCCCTTACCTGCAGAGATTGTGGGCCTTGTCGTGCACTATGCTTAAAACGACCAAGGGACACTGTAATAAGGTCACCAGATAGCATAACATCTCCTAAATGTAAACTGCTTTGCACACTGCGCCTTGCCCTCAGTACAATTTCTCTTATTCGCAGGTATGCTCTAAATGCAAGGACCATCACAGCCCGTAGCATGGTACATTAGTACTGTACAGAGAACACAGTTGAGAGAGCTTGTACTAAGCGAGTGAGGATAGGTAGTGTGACAGGCAGGCGGACATCACGAAAGACCCAAAATTTCGTGCAATAACTTGTGCACAATCAAACTACTAGTTGGATCAGGAAACCCATTAATCTTGTGAAAATATGCCACTGCTGAAACGATAGAAACGATAGATGCTGGGGCTAACCCTCCAGCATGCATGTGTGCCACAAAAAACATAATCATTTCCACCGAGATTGGCAGATAAGGATACATGCTCAGTGACTGAAAAAAAACAAAAAAACACACTACCAACTTACCCATGCCCGCTCATAACAAGACAAAGATTCCCCATAGCTGACTGGGGAGACACAAAAGCTGAGGAGCCGTTTAAAGGACACGTCGAATTCACTCCGCAGCATAGACAAACCAGCCTGGTACGCAAACAGGATAACCTGTACTGGGCCCCTGGCATGAATCAATTCCCTTAACACTGCTGCTTAGGAAATGACAGAACCGTATAAACATTCACCCCTCTCTTGCAGAGAGTATGGGTCTTGTTGTGCACTGTGTTTAAAAACAACCAAAGGATACTCTCCTAAATACGAACTTCCTTTGAATTCAACACCAGGGAGCAGCTTCACTGCTGCTTAGGAAATGACAGAACCGTATAAACATTCACCCCTCTCTTGCAGAGAGTATGGGTCTTGTTGTGCACTGTGTTTAAAAACAACCAAAGGATACTCTCCTAAATACGAACTTCCTTTGAATTCAACACCAGGGAGCAGCTTCTGGTGTGTGTTAGGAATGTGTTGAAGCAATTATTAGCCTCTCCAATGGTGTTTCCCAACAATTAGTAACCGCTTGCTAATTATGCATTGTTTCACTGAGCAGATATGCGCTGAAGCTATCAACTGATTAACAAGCTGATCATTTCCTGTTGTGTAAATACCGGTTCAGTAATTGTGTGTACATTGTGTACACATCCCTTGCTGTTACCACATACACAGTTGTACATTGTGTACACATCCCTTGCTGTTACCACATACACAGTTGTACATTGTGTACACATTCGTTGCTGTTACCACATACACAGTTGTACATTGTGTACACATCCCTTGCTGTTACCACATACACAGTTGTACATTGTGTACACATCCCTTGCTGTTACCACATACACGGTTGGAATAACATGCAAACAAACCCAAGGTTTGGACATGTGCATCAATAGGTATACTATTGCAGCAATAGGTATAATAAAAGGGGGTAATTAAACTATTATCGATTACTTTCAGATCTATTACTATTACTTTTGATAAAAGCTCATCTATTACTATGACATGAGAAACGATCTATTATCTATTAAAATCACTATTACCTATACTGTTACACAATGTCTGATCATAGGTCCTGCGTTGCATAGCTAAAGTCCTCTACCTGTAACATCAAATATGTTGTATGTACCCTTGGTTAAGGCGTCGCATTGGTACTGCCCCAACTCCAGTCAAGTGTCTGTTGCTGGACTGAAACCACGTGCAACTGCCATAAGTGTAGCAGGATGGATTGCTGGTACAAAAGCATGTGTCCTGTGCAGCAGCTTCTCAAAAGATGCCATACTGTGTTCGATAACCTGCTCCAACAAATGTCAAATGCATCCCTGCATTCGTCTAATTGTCCACCACTACCTGGAGTCTGAGTGTACTGTCATGGCTCCTGTGTCGAGCATTCACTGGCGTTGACGGAGGAGTTCTCGTTGTCGCAGCAGCGATCTGCCAATGTCCCTACCAGGCAACCAAACATGTCCAAGTGTATACTGTCGAGGGTAACCGATCCTGCCTCTGACTCGGATGTTGGCTGACTCAAGGATGAATTTCAGGAGAAATTCTACAATAATAGATGCACAACAGGACAGTACTGGAACTACAGAGAAAATCACTCCCATCGTCATGCACGATAATCAACAATCTTGTACTGTTCACATTTGTCAAACATATTAAGCATGTCTGAAAACCCAGAAACTTGACCATGACGCTAACTAAACGCATGGCAGTAAGAAATGTGTGTCTTGGCATATGTGGGTGTTGTTAATGTTGGTATCTGTACTATCTGTACAACATGATATTTTATTCTTGCATGTGTATGTTTGTAACTGTATGTGCTGCACAGACAGGAACACAAGTGCTGAGTGAGGATCACTAAAGCATTCTTTATCTTTAATCATAATATTTCACATGCCTCCAGAAACGCATGGCGATAATCATAATATTTCACATGCCTAAAGCAACACATGGCGGAAATCATATTATTTCATATGCCTCTAGCAACGCATCACAGTAATCTTATTATTTCACATGCCTCCAGCAAAGCATGGCGGTAATTATATTATTTCATATGCTTCCAGTAATGCATGGCGGTAATCATATTATGACACATGCCTCCAGGAAAGCATGGCGGTAATCATATTATTTCACATGCCTCTAGCAAAGCATCACAGTAATCTTATTATTTCACATGCCTCCAGCAAAGCATGGCGGTAATTATATTATTTCACATGCTTCCAGTAATGCATGGCGGTAATCATATTATGACACATGCCTCCAGCAGAGCATGGCGGTAATCATATTATGACACATGCCTCCAGGAAAGCATGGCGGTAATCATATTATTTCACATGCCTCCAGCAACGCATGGCGGGAATCATATTATTTCACGTGCCTCCAGTAACGCATGGCGGTAAACACATTACTTCACATGCCTCCAATAATGCATGACGGTAATCAAATTATTTCACATGCCTCCAGTAACGCATGGCGGTAATCATATTATTTCACATGCCTCCAATAACGCATGGCGGTAATCATATTATTTCACATGCCTCCAGTAACGCATGGCAGTAAGCATATTATTTCACATGCCTCCAATAACGCATGACGGGAATCATATTATTTTACATGCCTCTAGTACGCATGGTGGTAATCATATTATTTCACATGCCTCCAGTAACGCATGGCGGTAATCATATTATTTCACATGCCTCCAATAACGCATGGCGGTAATTATTGTTATTTGTATTAGTATTTTTACTTAAGTTATACTATATCATTATTATTGGAAAATTATTTATGGCGAACGGCCAATATATGTTAATTTGGCAAACGGCCATGATATATTATTTGTGGCGAACGGCCGTGAACACTGAATACTTGGCAAATGGCCATGATCAGTAATTTGTATTAATGGCGAACGGCCAAGAGACGGTAGTTTGGCAAATGGCCATCAAGTAATTGTTTGGCAAACGGCCGTGAATACTTAATGCATGACAATGCGAAGTATTGTTATTAATGGCGAACGGCCAAGAGACGTGCATTTGGCAAACGGCCATGATATGTTATTTGTGGCGAACGGCCGTGAATACTGAATACTTGGCAAATGGCCATGATAAGTATTGTTTATTAATGGCGAACGGCCAAGAGACGGTAGTTTGGCAAATGGCCATCAAGTAATTATGTGGCAAACGGCCGTGAACACTTAAGACATGACAATGGTAAGTGTTGTTATTAATGGCGAACGGTCAAGAGACGGTAGTTTGGCAAATGGCCATCAAGTAATTGTTTGGCAAACGGCCGTGAATACTTAATACATGACAATGCGAAGTATTGTTATTAATGGCGAACGGCCAAGAGACGTACATTTGGCAAACGGCCATGATATGTTATTTGTGGCGAACGGCCGTGAACACTGAATACTTGGCAAATGGCCATGATAAGTATTTTTTTATTAATGGCGAACGGCCAAGAGACGGTAGTTTGGCAAATGCCATCAAGTAATTATGTGGCAAACGGCTGTGAACACTTAAGACATGACAATGCTAAGTATTGTTATTAATGGCGAACGGCCAAAAGACGGTAGTTTGGCAAATGCCCATCAAGTAATTGTTTGGCAAACGGCCGTGAACACTTAATGCATGACAATGTGATGTATTGTTATTAATGGCGAACGGCCAAGAGACGTACATTTGGCATACGGCCATGATGTGTTATATTTTTGGCAAACAGCCGTGAACAGTCAATACTTAACAAACGGCCATGACAAATATTTTTGATTACTGGCAAACGGCCAAGACAAGTTAATTTGGCAAATGGCCATGATATGTTATCTTCAGCGACTGGCCATGAACTTGGCAATCGGATGTGGTAAGTATTTTATTAGTATTAATGGCGAACGGCCAAGATGCAGTAATTTGGCAAGCAACCATGATATTTATTAATTAATTATTTTTTGTTATTTACTTAAGATTTTAATTAGTGGTATTAACATTTTGTTTTAATTCCTAATCATGTATATGTTATTAATGGCGAACAGCCTAGAAGTTAATTTTGGCTCAAGGCCATGATAAGTAATATTTACAGCCAACTGGCGAGTAAGTAATAACTGGCAAACGTCCATAACCTTTACTGGCATTAATAGTCGTCAACAATAACAGGTGAAAAACATTCACGGGCATCTTAAAATATGGACACTAGCCAATTTAATTATATTAAGCAAACACCAGTTTTGCCAATCTTCAGAAATGGAACATGTCAAAGCCGCATAAACTTTGTGAAATTGGCAAACCGTATATCAATATTAACTGCGCAAGTAGTACTGGGACATGCACTAATATCACCGAGGTACTAATTATGGCATGCACTCATAAAGTTAATATTGGCAAACGGTCGCTGACATTTCCAATTGCAACGGCAATCTTTATAACTTGGAGTCACAATTGACCCGTCATGCTATGCCCGGGGACAAACAAAACCAGTGAACCGTAACTACCCGGCTTACGGCTTTAAAATTTACCCCACGGATGCTACGATATATTGCAAAGATGTCAGTAAAGTGAATACCTTCAGATCGCAAAATATTCGCTTGGCTGTTCCATATATATACTTATGTCGCCAGCAAAACAGGCCCCGGCTCCGGTTACATTCTGTTTTGAGCAGATAAATTACCGCTGCCACTCGAGCTAGCGGACCCATTTTCGAAATCAAAATGGCGCCACCTTCGCCAGCGCTCGATTTGACACAGACATTCTTGCTTAACTCCTCTTGCCAACAATTCGTCGGCAAAGACACAAAGCCGTGATCCAACGGACTCTGGAGGAGGAGAACATGTTTTGTCTAAATCATTGCCACTCCGCAAAACAATTACAATGTCAGGTTGTATCGCCGAAATCTGCGCCATGGGCATAACATTTGGTTGCCGAAAAGTAGATACGGTCCGGCCGCTTGCATCTACGGCCCGGCCTGCTTTTCGAAGTTCGCAATTAACCCAGTTGATCTAGCGCACTCGACAAACTCGCCCAACCAATATGCATGAGAATGTCCGTTAATAAGTATTTCTAGATCAGAAATCGCAGCCGACATGATTACGGCCGACGCCATTTCTGATCGTCACAAGACTTCAAGACAAAGGAAAACCACGAAGGCAAATACTAAACGAGCGATACTTATCTGTAATCGGCGCTCGAACGGTCTTCCTTTCGCGTTTTGGTAGACGTCAACGAAGTGTAACTGTATCTGCGTTTAAATCTAATTGATCTATAGGGTATACAAACAGTTAGAAATCAAGATTTAGAAGTATCAGGATATACACGACATGACACACAGATACCTAACGCGGAAGTGGCAGCTTAACCGCTAATCCAAATCGTAGGCTGGGGCCTAATCCTGACATGTCGTGATTGGCTGAAGACGCTGGGCGGTTTTATTAAGCCAAACAGCTGGAAGTAATTATCGCCTCAGCCAGTTACCTCAATACCCGCACTAGGCATGTCCTGGCCATTGCATAAATTACAGAATGCTCTGCGTTCATACATTCATATATGCTTTGCCAAGACACCGGCTTGCCTGCCGGCCCGGCCCGTATGCCAACGGCAGCAGCTTCGTAGAAAGGCTGTCTAGTAACTTCATCCTGTATCATCAAAGTATTGATAAATTGTTACAAGTTAGTGATGATATTTTCTTTGCCAAATGGTAGAATGTTATCAGAGCTTCCAGCGGCCACTGTCTTACATGGAATGTGTTTGGTTTGACAAATTGATGTAGAAGGACGTGCCGTGCGTACGATTAGCTACGCCCCTGAGTTAGAGGTTTACTGGCGAGCGAGGTGGTGCAATTTATTTTTGTGAGTTACAAGCGTGTGCAAATGGAGCACATTACAGGACCGCGCCCTGATTGCATTCATACATAACCGCACGTGCGTCATCGGTAACCATTCTGCCAATGTATACAAAGCCACCAGCATACTTGTTATTCGACACCTCATTCTGGTGTCCCACCAGAATTATTTATGTGTTAATCAGGCCAATATTCCACTAACGTTTCTCGGATTCGTCCTTCGACAAGTGTTGCGCTTCTTGTAATTCATGTTTGTTCTCCGCTAATATGGCCATATCGGTAGATATTAAAGTAAGCACCGGCCCGAACCAAAATAAATCATCTATTTTCTTCTCAACTTTCGTTTTGCATGAGCGTATGTTCTAAAATGAGTAGACCCCTATACATGTGCGTGTATGTGCGTGCGTGTATGTATGCGTGCGTGTGTGTGCATGTGTGTGCGTGTGTGTACGTGTGTGTGTGTGCGTGAGAACATCTTCCTGTGCTGCGTACGGTGGAGTGGAAGTTTATACCCGATGTCAAGGATTTTTCTATAGTGTTTGTTTTACGTGGGCCGAATAGTGTGGGTAATTACATTAATTTAATTATGATGGCTCCTGTATCGTATTTGCATACTAAGGCGTGCTTTCTTTCTACGGAGTTAGAGTTTATGCGAAAATAAAGTAATAAAGTGACAGAAACGGCAATCACTACCAACTCGCCTTTGTTGAAACCTTTTCACATTGCAGCGAACGCGCTGTGAGAACGAACCTCCGCGGTTTCTGTTTTGCCCCTCTGAAAAAACCCTTCACATACCAACGCCATTACGACAACAAAGTTGTGGTCCGCCCGGTGACACGCATCGTCGATCATTAAGAATACCCATATAGACTAGCAGTAGTCATTCTTTGTGAATTGCATGTGTTTTTTAGGAACTGTCGCATAAGTTTGCCAGGTTAATGTCAGTTTCCCTACCCGGAATTAGCGGGCGTAGTAATTTGCAACAGGAAGTCTGCTGCATTGGACGTGAGAAAATAGGAAATCGTTGAACATCAAAGGGTAAAACGGTTAACTCAGCCCACCGATAGGCAGTATTGACAATAAAGCTTGTTTTGAAACTGTATGTTTTGTGTACCATTTGAACATGCTCTTCTGAATTGCGAACGTTGTTACTGGCTAATTAAACACAATTTGACGGACAGTATACCTTCAACATAATTATTATTGTATTAAGAACATTGTTTTAATTAATAAATGAAAACATAGGAACATATTGCCTCCTTTTAATAATTACGTGGGGATGGTTCGCTCGTCACCAAGCATCGCTAAAAAATAAATGACTATAGTTGCCCCATCTAGCGAGTGAAATACGAATTGATTTAACAAGATTTAATCAGATTTAACAAGATTTAACAAGATTGCCATCCAGAAAATTAACTCTAGATGGCAGATGGACAAGGAAGCCTTCTGGCTTATTGAGAGTCCAATATTTTTTTTCTACGTGTATCCCGCCCTTTTAAGGTATGTGTCGATTTAATTTTTAAACATATTCACGCTACAAGCACCAACACAATCAGGAGAGAATCTGTTCCATTCATTTACAGTCCTTTATGAGAATGAGAACTTTCTTATATATAATCTACACTGCTCCTTTACTAATGTAACTTTATGTCCTTTGGTCCTGCTATCTTTCTTAACTGAGAAAACATATTTCTATCAATATTTACATAGCCATTCAATATTTTAAACACTTCTATCTGATCTCCTCTCAATCTTCTGGTATCTAGTGTTGTTAAACCACATTGTTTTATTTCGTAACTAAGATCCCTCAGTTTTGGTATCATTTTAGTTGCTCTCCTCTGTACTCTTTCTAGCATATCTATGTCCTTCCTGCGATATGGCCTCCATGTTTGAATACAATATTCAAAATGAGGCCTAACTATTGTTTTGTACAGCGGTGTTATTAGCTCTTTTTCCTTACACGTAATGTTTCGCCTAATTAATCCAAGGATTTGATTTCTCTTTGAAGCGGCAATATCGCACTGCTCTGAAACCTTCATATATCAGCACTAATGGTTAACCTAAGTCCTTTTCTTTTACAGTAGTACTTAGTACAGAACCTCCCATTGTGTATTGTATATCTTCGTTCCTATGTCCTGTGTGGAGACATTTACATTTCTCAAAATTGAACAGCATTTGCCATTTTTCAGACCATTTTATCAACCTATCAAGATCATCTTGTAAATGCTGTCTATCTCCATCACTTTTAATCCTTCTAAACAATTTTGTATCATCAGCAAATTTCAACACCTTACTTGTTATATCATCGTCCTAATCATTGATATATATTAAGAATAATATAGGTCAAAGTACTGATCCCTCTGGTACCCCACTCAAAACTGATTTCCAGTTTGAAGCTTCCCCATCAACTACTACTACCCGTTGTCTTTTGTCAATTTGCCATTTTTCTATCCAGTTAACTAAACCATTTCCTGTGCCATGAGCCTTTGGTTTAAGCAGCAACCTTTGATGTGACACTTTGTCGAAAGCTTTCTGGAAAAGTAGGTAGATTATATCTACTGGTGATTTGGTAGTAGGCCCATGTTGATCGTGCAAGTAACTTAGTCAGGATCTCGGACAAGATTCTACAGCCAACGGTTTCTCATGTGAATGTCCACCGAGTGATCCCAATTGTGTCATGTGTTGCATCCGTGACAGATTCCCCAGTGCCGATGGGGTGTACACTGTCTCCAGGTCAGTCAGTCAGTTTGACTGACTCGAAACCAATGTAGAATGCAGGTTGCTCAACATACGAATATGGTGACGCCTGACAAGCTTTGCAGCTGGTGATGGAATTATGGGTGTCAGGGTCTGGCAGATATGGCATGAGTCTTCGGGCAACAACTCTCGACGCTGTGAGACAGGTTCAGTGTCGAGCATTCTTCGGTGAATTACGTCAGTTTGGATATCGATGACATCACTGTATGTGTTCGTTGTCTTCGATGGTTCTGCATACCCGCTTTCTGACATTTTGCTGTACATCCGCATCTACCTATACCGGAGACAAAGTGACAATTTGCATGGCTCTGACATGTATGATATTGTATATGTGACGACACATTTAACAAAAGTCAATAATACACAGTATTTGTATTCAATTCAACTTTAACATTTAGCAGTATCCATAAAAAATACATCAATTATCCAGCTTTGTTACAGTGGTAGGGATTCATTGTGTTAGTGTTGCTGATAGTCAGTGGCAGTCAGCTGAGTTCTTGCAACATACACCAGGTACTTGTTATGTACAACACAAGTTTGTAATGAAGTAATGGTATAGAAAGCCTTTTCAAATTTTTTTTTACACTGGCAGCAGCATTTTACTTGTTTAAATTCTCTATGTATCATGAGCACTGCTATATTATATACTTTTCATGCCACGTTTAATTTGTCTAAATAATTGTTTTTATGACTGGTTTATATTTTCACAAATAATTTACATTACATTTTCACTTTGTATGATGATTATACACCTGTACACATTGTACTAATTATGTTATAAACAACACTTGAGCAAAGTTAGTTCTGATATGGTGTAGTATCCAGTCCTCAGGATTGCTCAAAGCGCTTCACAATTTATTCCCTGGCAGACCTGTTAAATCGAACACCATTTCGACTTATGTGGGAAGCATTCAGCCACGCTGAAATTACTATGCGAAGACTATTCATACAAAAATATCCACAGTTGTCTGTAGCCGGTACACTTCATACAGCTGAGTAAACCTGAGAAACGTAGCAGATAGCCTGGTAGTGATTGTACATGTTATTCGCAGTCACGTGGCGATGACCCTGACTAGTCTAGTCTCTATTATCTGCAAGTTGTAAACATACCAAGCATTGCATAAACTACAACATTTTCGAATTTTATGTCATTGATGTTTTTTTTAACAAAGACTCATAAATTACGATTCTTTGTTAAAAAACAATTATGATTCATAATATAGTTATTTTTATTTGATATGTACATATTACATTTGTTCAACCAAACAAACTACGTAATTTTTTCTCATTGGTCTACATTTTATGTGGTATTAAAAATTGTTGTTTAATACACATAATTGTTTAGTCACTAATTTTGTGAGTTGTAAACATGCAAGGCATGTATAAACTACAACTAGCATTTGACATCATATGTACTAGTGTTGTTTTTTGTCACAAAGAATCTTGTTAAAAGTAACTGTTTTTTATATGTACCTGACATTTTTTCAACCTCTCCCAAATTTTTATTTATATTGTTGCTTTGCATTTTATGTGCATGTAATGTGTATGTAATATTAACAATTATTACGTTATACATATCAAGTGCAGTGATTGTACCTGTAGTTTTCATTATTTTGTAGTCAATCTCATCAAATAGTTTCAATAAAATGTTTTTACTTTACATTGTCTCTACAAAATCCTCATGCAGACAAACAAAACTATCACATCCAGGGCGGATCCAGAACTCGAGTCTGGGGGGGGCACAAAAACGTCCACTGGCGGCCGAACCAAATGGTGTAGCCTAAATTTTGCCACTATCGTGCCGCCATAACTTCAGCCGCTCGGCAGGAGTGGTGATATTGGAAGACTCCATAATTTCAGCTTATTATTATCACCTAAACTGGGGCACATTTCAAATGGTCTGAGGGGACACAGTCGCATGGGCCCATTATAAAAGGTCTACAGACACGCAAAATTCCTAAGGTCTAAGGGGGCACGTGCTCCCATGCCCGCCTGGATCCGCCTATGATATACTTGTTTATTGCTTGTATTTATAGTTTCGATAAAAGGTTTGGTGACAGAGTAATGTGTACGACATTTGACAACACAATGTTTACCTGAAAGTGAAGAGCTTTGACGCATACATCTGCATGTGGTGTTGACACACCTCGAGTTCTGAAAATATGGTACACGTATTAATAGTCAGCACTGGTTGTTTTTAACAATAATCATTTTAAAGTACTTGCAAAAGTTGCAATGCAATGAATGACCACCTGCCAGATGCAACTTTTAATTTAATTAATTTTCAAGCCTTTCACAGTATTGATGGGCGCTGGTTTTCTGAACATAACAAAAACTCACAGAAGGGGCAATCAAAAAACCTGGTGAAACTACTGGAATATTATTTTCCTCGTAAATAATTAAATACAAAGACTACATACAATTACAATTTAATTCAAATTAAATGTTTAAATGTCCAATAATAGTAATTTTTAATATAAAAGTATTAGATTAGTTAAATTATTATTACAATACTGTTATTAGTAAATGATGTACATATTGTTTTTGTTCAATCTATTACTATTAGTTTAGTCCACTGGCACTGTCCCCAACTCGTTCTGTTTACTTTGTTTCCTTCCATAGTCTTTCCCAAATAGAAATACACCTTTACGCGTGGGTACTGTCTTTGTCTGTCTAATTTAGCCCATTTTGACGGGTCGGTGGCATATATGTTCGTGGACGTCCACTCATTGCCTAAACTCCGTATTTCATAACATCAACAGCGCCAAAGGGTGGGGTTAAAGGTCAATATCGCCCATAATTCGCGATCACGAGAAGACAAGAACGCAATTCCACACAAAGTTCAATGTCCATACTGAGGTAAAATCGAAACAAAAAACTGGATCCGGTTTAAACCGAAAAAGAAAGAGTTCGCAGTTTTTCTATTAATTAAAAAAACCGAACTAATACGTATGCATAAACGAACTAGGATATCATTGGGAGTACTTGATGCCTCTGTTTTTTTTTTAATTACTAAGAAACGCGAGGAGCAAAACAATCGAATTGGTTGAGTACCTTTAACGTTGTTTATTTGCGACAAGTAGATCTGCTTGTCGATTTCGAGTCCGGTTAAGCGCCATTTTCTCTCAAGTGCTCGTCGCTTACGCCTTAAACCCAAGGTTTCATCATCAAGCCATGGCTGGCTTTTCTTTGATCTTCGGGTTCGCGACACAACTGGAGCATGAATGTCGAGTGTGACAGAGACGGAATGTTGATACTGTCGTAAGAGATATTCGACGCTATCGCTGTTATTGTCATCGTGTGAGGTTATTGCGGCGTGAAGGTCAGCTTTGAAGATATTCAGGTCTACATGACGGTAGTCACGTCCTCGCCACTTGTTGGTTGGTAGGCGTGGCGCGTCTCCTTCAATAGAAAATGTTATTATGTGGTGATCCGAAAACGTATTAGGTAGGACAGCAGCGGGAGATGTGAGGATGCTGCTTTCTTTCCGGGAGATAACGGCATCCAGCGTGTGGCTGGAACAGTGCGTAGGACCAGTCACATGCTGGACGAGTCCTGTCGAAGCCAGGATGTTCGTTATTCGTCTTACTCCCGGCGATAATGCGTCGTCGATATGAAAATTGAAATCGCCCAATATCAACAGTCGTCCTGGAACGATCGCAAGTGATGTTACGAGATCTTCGAATTCGTCCAGAAAGCCGGATATATTGGAAGATTGTGGCCTGTATATCAATACGAAGTAGTACGATGGCTTGTTACACGACAGTTGTAAAAGCTCGAAGAGGGTCGGTGTCACGGCAGGTCTACGCACAACCAATTTCAGCGAACTTCTGTGCAGAACACCCAGACCACCGCCCCGTATCAGCGTTCGGTTGAGTTTCTCAAACTCGAACCCCGGCACTGTTAAATCGTTCACGACGTCTTGATGCTCATCTCGCAGCCAGGTCTCTGTGAAGAAGGAGATGTCGGCATCAGCGTCTAATAACGTGTCGCTCACAACAGATACTTTGTTGCAGAACAAGAACAACAAGAACAAGACGTTTATTTTGACCCCAAAAATGTAACACAATAATAACATAATAAACATGTCAGGTATATGCATTACCACAAATAAAATAAATATGCATATATATTATACACCATTTATTAAAGGCAGAAATAATAAGTGATTAAAACAGAAAAATATACCTTTTGATTTAAGACACACAATGGGGTCAGTGGCTCCCACTAAGACATGCTGTCGCTATCATGGGAGCCACGGTAGTTATAACCAATTATTATAACTTTTTTCTTTTTCTTTTTAATATATGTTGTCCTTTATATTTTACATGTCGGCTGATATATTCAAATATGTGCGTATACTTAAATAGTAGTTTTCGTCCATTTTGTAAGAATTTGCATCATTGATTTTGGAGACATGAATAACAATTTGTAAGTGTGCATGTATCATTGCATTTTTTGAGGAAAATATTTTTAGCGTAGATTGCAAAGCTTCGCAGGCCATGAGTATGTATTTTGTTTTTCACAATTTCAGGAGTATTGTTTATAGTGTGGGGCAAGTTATATTTAAGACATTGTTTTGCAAATTCATGTTTAGTTCTGACGTTAAGTATATTTTTAGATTTCCGAGTATCATGATGATGTATATTAGCAACGGAAGTAATCTGCCAGTTTAATAAATAAACAGGAAGGTATTTGTAAATGTATTTAAAGTAAAATGTCAATTCTTGTAATTTTAATTGGTCTTCTATTTTTAACAAATTAAGTTGCTTAAACGGTGGCTCGGTGTGTGAATTATATCCACTTAACATTATTATACGAATAATTTTCATTAATATGTTTACTTTGTATCCCCATGACAATATACAATAGTTTATATGTGATAACACTAAAGAATCAAACAACATTTTTTAAATTTCTAATGGTTCTATTTAATATGCCAATCATTTTTGAACATCTATTATATATTTTTGTGTTTTTTTAAATTTAAGTTTATGTCAAGAGTTAACCCGAGAAAATTAAATTCATCCATTTTTTCAATAGCTGTATTGTTTATTTTAAGTGTAAAGGTTTGTGTACTTTTGGTGGGGACATGAAAAATCATATATTTAGATTTGGTTTTATTTAGTGATAGTTTATTTATATTTAGCCAATCAACATCTTTGGAAAGTTCATAGTTTATTAAAGGTTCAATTGTGTTATTTTGTATAGTATCACTAAAATATGTTAAAGTACTAAATAACGTGGTGTCATCTGCATATATTATAAATTTAAATATACTACTAGCTTGTGAAAAGTCATTTATATATATGATAAATAGCAATGGCCCAAGGATTGAACCTTGTGGGACACCAACTACTATTGATAAAACTTCAGACTTTATTTCTTCAATTTCGACATACTGTTTACGATTATTTAAATAACAGAAGTAGAGCTGCATCATCAATTTGCTTAATAAAATGGGGTGGTCAATAGTGTCAAAAGCTTTAGAAAGTTCGAGAAATATGTTAATTGGAACATCATTTATTTATCATCATGGATTGGTTAATTTTAATTGTTTATAGAGATAGGTCTAGTGTTCATTAACAAGATTTAACAAGATTTAACAAGATTGCCACCCAGAGAATTAACTCTAGGTGGCAGGTGGACAAGGAAGCCCTTTGGCTTATCGAGAGTCCGACCCTTTTATCTATGTGTATCCCGCCCGTCTGAGGTATGTGTCGATTTTATTTTTAAACATATTCACGCTACTAGTACCCACACAATCAGCAGATAATCTGTTCCATTCATTTATTGTCCTTTGTGAAAATGAAAACTTTCTTATATCTAATCTACTCTGCTCCTTTACTAATGTAACTTCATGTCCTCTAGTCCGTCTATCTTTCTTAACTGAAAAAAATATATTTCTATCAATATTTTCATAACCATTCAATATTTTAAACACTTCTAACTGATCTCCTCTCAATCTCGTGGTCTCTAGTGTTGTTAAACCGCATTTGTTTAGGCGTATTTCGTAACTAAGATCCCTCAGTTTTGGTATTTTGTTTGAAGCTGCAATTCCGCACTGCTCTGAAACCTTCATATCAGCACTAATGGTTAACCCTAAGTCCTTTTCTTTTACAGTAGTACTTAGTACAGTACCCCCCATTGTATATTCTACCTCTTCGTTCCCATGTCCTGTGTGGAGGCATTTACATTTCCCAAAATTGAACAGCATTTGCCACTTTTCAGACCATTTGATCAACCTGTCAAGATCATCTTGTAAATGCTGTCTATCTCCATCACTTTTAATCCTTCTAAACACTTTTGTATCATCCGCAAATTTCAACACCTTGCTTGTTATTTCATCATCCAAATCGTTGATATATATTAAGAATAATATAGGTCCTAATACTGATCCCTGTGGTACCCCACTCAATACCGATTTCCAGTTTGAAGCCTCCCCATCAACTACTACACGTTGTCTTCTGTCAATCAGCCATTGTTCTATCCAGTTTATTATACCATTTCCTATGCCATGGGCCTTTAGTTTCAGCAGTAATCTTTGATGTGGTACTTTGTCGAAAGCTTTTTGAAAATCTAAGTAGACGATATCTACTGGTGATCCCTCATCTACCCACTTAGTGATGTCTTCCAAAAAACATAACATATTTGTTAAGCATGACCTTGCTTTAGAAAAACCATGTTGAGATGGGTTGATCAAGTTTTGTTTAACAAGAAAATCCACCATGTGATCTTTAATTAATCTTTCTAATAATTTGCAAATCACTGATGTTAAACTCACTGGTCTATAGTTCTCTGACTTGTTTCTCGAACCTTTTTTAAATAACGGTATAATGTTTGCCTCTTTCCATTCTAAAGGAACCACTCCCTCTTCTAATGACAAATTGAAAACTGTTACAAGCGGTACGCTAATTTGTTCTACAATTTGCAATAGTAGTTTGGGCGGAATCCCATCCACTCCAGGTGATTTATTATCCTTCATAGCCCTTATTTTCTTAGCTACCATTTCTGGGGTTACAATTAATTGTCCTAAATAGTCTGAATCTGCCCCCTTGAACTTAGCCTCTGGTACTGGCAGTGAACTAATATCCTCTCTGGTAAACACTGAACTAAAGTACTCATTCAGGTCTTCTGCCATTAAGATTCCCTCTGATATTATATTTCCAGCACTATCTTCTAGAGGACCGACCTTATCTTTAACTTTCTGTTTGCTTCGAACATATGCATAAAAACTCTAGCTGTCATGTTTTATATTACTAGCTAATTGTTGTTCATGGCTTCTCTTTGAATTTCTAATTTCAGCTGTAGCTTGGTTAAGTGCTTCTTTATAACTGTTGTAGTCTTCATCATTTCCAGTACATCTATATGACTTCCACATCATTTGTTTATACTTAATTTTTCTAATGGCATCTTTCGATAAGTGTTTCTTTTTGGACCGTTTCCCTTGTTTTTTGAAGGGTACAAATTTGTCGACTATGCACTTAATTTCACTCTTTAATATATTACAGCATTCTGTTGCTGTTTTATTTTGCAGTGTGTTATTCCAGTCTATCTTTGCTAAATATTTCCTCATGTCCTTATACCTTCCTTTGTGGAAATTTCTCCGATGGTAAAATGTATCTGGTTGTGATCGCTACTCCCCAGTGGCTCACGTATCTTGACATTGTCAACTAATTCATTCTGTGAGGACAAAACTATGTCTAACACATTCTCACCCCTGGTTGGTTCTAGCACATGTTGAGAAAGGAATGTATCTTGAACTAAAACTAAAAACGTGTGGTCCTCACTCCCCATACTCTGTAGAGATTTCCATTGTATATGCCTGTGGTTAAAATCCCCCATAACAATACAGTCCCGTTTGCTTACTTCCCTTATAGCGATTTTTATTTTTTCATTCTCTTCTATGCTTATGTTTGGACTTCGATAAACTAACCCAACTGTTAACGTTGAGTTACCTGTAACTATATTACACCAAACAGCTTCTTCGCAATCTGCTTCTCTTTCTAATTTTATTTCATAAGCCTGGATAGATTCTTTAATATATAAAATAACTCCACCTCCCTTTCTTCCTATTCTATCTTTTCTAAACATTACATATCCTGTCAATCCCAATTCGGCATCTGATATATCGGTGGTGGTCCAGGATTCGGTTATACCTATTATATGAGGGTCAATATCTTCTACCATAATGTTTAGTTCATTTCTTTTGTTTACTATACTCTGTGCATTTAAACACACACATTTATATCCAGCTTCAGAAGAGTTTTCCAGACTATTATTTGCTGATTTATTTGGGCTGTCTTTATCTTTGCCTTCATTTTCAGGCTTTTCTGTGAGTCCCCCCTGCGAATCTAGTTTAAATAGATGCAACCTCTCCCACTGTCAGCAGATCGCAGCAGGTTCTCTGAGAAAACTGCTGCCCACTTTCCACTAAAATGGAGGCCATCTTTCATGTACATATCTTCCCTCCCAACAAAGTATCCCCATAAATCTGTGAATCCCACCCCCTCTTCTTCACACATCTGCTGAATTATTGCATTGATCGCCATCCTCTTGCAGTTTCTATACGTTGCCCCCCTTCCTCCCATTACTGGCAAAATTCCTGACAGAATAACCTGTTCAACTCTTGTCTTCTTTAGCTTCCTCACTAACTGTCTATACTTCTGTACTATCGCAGTTGTTCCCTCCCTGTCTGCATTATTTGTTCCTACATGTACCAGTATAGACCCCCCCTTGCCATGTCCCAATACCTTCTCTACCCTGTCAGTGACATGTTCAATTCTAGCCCCCGGTAGACAAACAACGACATCTTTCCCCTCGCTCAGTGTCTTGTCCGTCTTTCTCATAATGGAGTCGCCCATAAACACCCTCTCTTTCCTCATTGCCCCCTCAATCACTGCCTTAGAATAGCTCCTTCTTCGGTTTGCATCTGTCTGGTTGTTGTCTTTCCCCCCTGTCGTCTTCTCTCCTGTCCCATTCTCTTCCGATCCATTCTTTCCTGTCGCTTTTTCTCTTGTCACCTTTCCTCCTGTCAGCGTCCCTTTTATCGACTTCTCTTCTATCACATTTGCTCTCACTTCCTTTCGTCCCTTCATCTTTCGTCCCATCTCATTTTCTTCTTTCCTCTCCCGTCCCATCTTCCCTCCCTCCTTCTCTACGGTCACTTTCTTCCCTGTCACCTTCACGCTTGTCACGTTTTCTGTTGTCGATTTTCCAATGTCTTCCCCTCCAATCACCTTCCCTCCTCTCAATCTCCTTTCATCAGTTTTCTTGCCACTGCTATTCTCCTTCAGTCTTGCAGTATTCTCACCTCTCTCCCTGTCGTCTCTCTCCATTCGACCTGCCTCCATGCTAATTCCCATCTCCATTCCCTTCACAATATCTGTCAACCTAACTATCTCCTGCTGCAGACACTCCACCTTCCAACACCCAATGCACTGAAAGGTGAATCCTTCCTCCATGGTTTCTGCCCATGACTTCCCACAGCCGGACAATGCAAAATCTACCCAGCTGTGGCAGTGATCACACACCAAGTGTCGCTTTGCCTTCACTTGCCGTTTGCAAGGCGCCATATCCCGATCATAATTTATTTAATAACTTAACTAACTTAGTCTTTATAAAGACTGTTTCCTGTGTACTACAGCACACTTTAGGTTACAAATTTCAGTTACACAGCCGAATATTTATCCTGTCACGAACGCTAACATTACCGGTAGTAACCTAATTTAAATACAATCAATTACGTTACGTTACGCCGCCCGACTATCGCCCTTGCTTAATTTTAACAACAATGCTACCTAATCAAAATATCTAGCGAGTGCTGGCTTACACATATATTATCTTAGGTAAGAAGTTTGATGGTTGTTACTTTATCTCCTATATATTCTACCACATAATCAGGTTTGTTAAATCTTGTTTACAACTTACCGAAGGCTAAGTGAGTTACCCTATTATCACTCACTATACTAAGGTGTTCTAAAATACTTTAACTAACTAACTTTAAGCACAGCTGCTACTCAATATGTGTTTATTGCAACTTTATGAATGATATTAAGGCAAGAATTATACTTATCAATCTGTAATTCCACTTGTTTATCAACTTTTCTGCACCACCAATTTCTACGATCTATCTCCGCCAAATATAGCCTCGAACGTGATTTTACAAGTTTCAGTTATGGCGATGGTGACCTTATGCTGATACACCTTAGATAGCGTGCTCGATGTACAGGCTTAGCGGATGTTGTTGGTCGCGCTAACACAAGTACATGTATCGATCGTTGTTTGCGTGCACCCCCACGACAACCTCGATGGGTGGGCCGATGGAGTGCAAGCAGCTCTCCAGGCGGCATTGTTGAGCCGAATATGACTGTGACCGCTGGGCCGTAACCGATACAGTCAATCTTCGGTCATGCTGAGCGTGTAAACAATATTCACTTTGTCCGGGTTAAACATGACTGATCACCAGCTTGTCAATGTCACACAGGTGCAATCGCAAATGTAAAATGTAAGTCGGTTAAAATAGTAAAAAGTCAAACACACTTGATAAAACCTTTTAGTCCAGTCTTGGTGTATTCATAAAATATATATTTACGAACTTGAGTGCTGTAGATTGGCTAAAACTTATAAAATCCGCAATATATCCAGATAGCATATATAGGTGCAGCCACATAGGCCCAGACCAAGTGTGCTCATATGTCAAAATGTCATAGTATAAATATTACACACACACACACACACACACACACACACACACACACACACACACACACACACACACACACACACACACACACACACACACACACACACACACACACACACACACACACACACACACGCACACACACACACACACACACACATATTATAATTATATATTACACAATTGTTGGCTAGTTGATAATTTAGGATATGTATATAATATATATATATATATTATAATATATATATATACATAATTATAATATATATAATATTTACGATATATATACACATATATGTAAAATAAATTAGCAATTGGTCTACAATTGTTTTATATTTTACTCATACGTACATTAAAATTTTATAATAATAAATTCAGAGACAGTTGTTAATGACTACGAGTTTTCCAGATATAATGCACCAGTTCGGTGAGTCAACGATAAGTTATTTACGCAATATATCCCCTTATTTGTGAAGTACTAGGGGTCTTCTCGGAACATCGATTTCCTACCACAGATTAAATAACTTTCATCTGGCCTCAACCCCCATCTCCATCAAATGAAAGTTTCTAAACATTGATATGGTCATGTGAATGTATTATAAATATCGGTCGATCTACGTCGATTCACTCTGTATCATTTGCCTAAACATAGTATTAGCTGTAAAACGTTTACTATTATTATATTTTTACTTTACTGTTAGCCTCAGAGCCACTCATCATCTTTACCCAGATTCGGGGTAAATCCGCCTACCGGCGAACATTTCAAAGTTATGTTATACCTCCGTTAGTTGTGAGAGACGCGCACATTGCTGTCACCTCATGGCGCCTGTGAAATCAAGGTTAATCAAGTGACAGCGTAAAACGAAGAACAAAATGGTGCGATCAAAGTGAGGGGGTGCGAAAGTCCGAAGCGTAAATTATCGATGCCCGACGCATGACGAAATTGCCTCTGACCCCCTCCCCAACACGAAACTAATTTCGTATAAAATCCAACATTGATGTTAAGAGATGACCCCTTACTTCTCCTGACATAGACAACAGGTAAAAGAGAACAACGGTTGACAGTGTCATTTCCGAAAAAGAGAGGATGCGGTGAAGGAAATTGTCCTGATTTCGAAATGGCAGCAGGTCGAATCGTAACCTGGACCACTCGATTGAGAGTTCAGCACTTTACACGCTGTTTGGCTCCTCTTGACTCGTGACTCATTCCGTTTTCACGTGTCACATCACCAAGCCCATCCTAGTTGCACATGCCATTCAAATTCGCCCTGTTTGCTGAAACGGCAAAATACTGCGACGATGCTTGGTTGAGCCAGGCTACCCTTGTGCATATGCCCTCAGCCTCACGACACTCTCAACCCCACTGTCTAACGCGACTGTTCGGACGTGCTTTACGGCCACTGGCGAATCGTCTAGACTTTAATTTCTATAATCAGCTCTTGTTCACTGCATTTCAACCATCCAGCAGTAATGCAGCTGTTCCTTGTTAGCGTTCTTCTTGTCTTCGTCGCTGCCGCTTTTGTGCCAGGTAAGTCACTGTTCCTATTTGTATCAAATGTTATACTATTGTGTGGTTTACTAAGACTGAAATCGTAACTTGAACTTCACGCAATCAATTCATATTATCCGTCAACTTATAAAGGGACAAGAACAACGGACATCTGTCTTAAAATCAAGAACCTTATGTTACATAGCTTGTGTTTAGAATAAGTTAATATTTTAATTGGGAAACAAATATTCAGCGTCGGATTTATGACTTTAGGCAAGTTGATGGTCAATGAAACCTGTTATTAATAACCACACAACTGCATCTGCACATGATATAATGAATTAAATATCTAACCCAGGTATTTCTTATGTTTAAGGTGATGCTATCAAGTGCTACGAGTGTGAGTATCCGCTCACGAGCGCCTGCGAAAAACCCAGTATAAACAATAACGACAGTACCTGCACCGGGACATCGTGCGCCAAAGGATACGCCTTGAAAGACGGTGAGTGCACTGTCTATGTGTCTTTTCTTACTGAGATCGGCATATTTAAAACAGTCAACATCGTATTTGTTCAACAAAAGCTAATATTCCGTATACGAACATATCCTTGTCGTGCATTTCATATATTGTGTACAACCGTGTCGAGTCTTCTATGTGATGTGTAAAACCATGATGTGCTTTTCGTGCACAGTATATAACCGTGTTCTATCTTTCGTGTACTGTTTACAACCGAGTTGTGTATTCCATGCACTATGTACAACCGTGTTGAGTATTTCGACGACAGTGTACAACCGTGTTCTATCTTCCGTGTACTGTTTACAGCCGTGTTATATCTTTCATGCACTATGTACAACCGTGTTGAGTATTTCGTGCACTGTGTACAACCGTGTTCTTTCTTTCATGCAATGTGTTGTACAGTCGTGTTCTATCTTTCGTACCCTGTTTACAACCGTGTTATATCTTCCACGCACCGTGTTCGATCGTGTTGCATCTTCTCTATAAAGAATGCAATGCTTTGGTATATCTTGCGCTATTTACGAGGGACGGTCGCGTTTTTAGGAGAGTTGTGTTTTCCATAATTGCAATAGTCATTCGAGAATAATCACAGCTGAACATTTGCAATACGTTTCTAAATAGACAGAGAGAGAGAGAGAGAGAGAGGGAGAGGGAGAGGGAGAAGGAGAGAGAGAGAGAGAGAGAGAGAGAGAGGGAGAAGGAGAAAGAGAGAGAGAAAGAGAGAGAGAGATAGAGAGAGGGAGACAGAGAGAGAGAGGGGGGGAGAGGACGATAGAGAGAGGGGAGGGAGGGTGGGAGGGAGGGAGGGAGAGAGGGAGGGAGGGAGGGAGGGAGGGACAGAGAGAGAGGGGAGAGAGAGGAAGATAGAGAGAGGGTAGGGAGAGGGAAGGAGTGAGGGAGTTAGGTAGAAAGAGGAGGAGGGAGGGAAGGAGATAGAGATAGATTTAGAAAAAGACAGAAAGAAAGAGAGAGAGGGGGGAGGGGGAGATCGGCGAAATGTTGCAGTTACATTTGTAATATGATACATTAATAAGTACAAAACGTTTACAAAAATTTAACTGCAGTAATTTTTAAAATATTGCGCCCGCGCCTCATTTGGACATTATCTTGCGTTTCAGGCAAAAAGATAATAGGGCGAGGGTGTGTGTCAAAACGCGTGGAGAATGAATGTTCCACTCACACAGTGGACGGCCAAAAGAGCACGACCTGCTTCTGCAACAGTAATCTCTGCAATGGCGTCTCATACCAGAGAGTCTCCGTCGTTTCCACGGTTACTCTGGTCCTGTGTACGGTCTGCGCCGCCAAGTGGCTGTAGAAAAGTTTTAGAATTTCGCACGACATCTTTGTGCCGACGTTTGTTCTATTTGTCAGCATGAAACAAGAAACGGAATTAATCGACATCATAGACACATATCCTTCTCACCCCGAAAATCTATAAGAGGCGCGCTCGTCAGCGCGAACAGACGGTTGTGAATATATTGTAATGTCTTGTGTACTGCGTTATATTAATCCGTAAACACATGTGTACTTACAATCTCCTGACGACATATGCCAAGAGACGACACATCTAATGTCTTCGGATGTTTTATCCACACATCGTGTTTTGCCTGTGACATGATGTAGAAAATTAACAATAACATTATGAAAATGGTTGAACGTTCTTGATCCGAAGTTTGATCTTATCGGTAGCTGAATTGCTGCCTCTTAGCTCAATCTAGCCGTGTTTGATACACGGTTTTGGTAATGTCACTTTGTCTTCCCTTTGATCTATTCCCTCGGACATAATCCCCTCCGGGCAAAGCTCTCTCCGAATGAAGCCCCGGCCGAACTTAACCCCTCTACATTAATTGGTCAGTTCCGTTGTAGCAAAAATACTGCAGTTGTTAAATACTGCAGTTGTTAAATACTGCAGTTGTTAAATACTGCAGTTGTTAAATACTGCAGTTGTTAAATACTGCAGTTGTTAAATACTGCAGTTGTTAAATACTGCAGTTGTTAAATACTGCAGTTGTTAAATATTGCAGTTGTTAAATACTGCAGTTGTTAAATACTGCAGTTGTTAAATACTGCAGTTGTTAAATAATGCAGTTGTTAAATAATGCAGTTGTTAAATAATGCAGTTGTTAAATACTGCAGTTGTTAAATACTGCAGTTGTTAAATACTGCAGTTGTTAAATAATGCAGTTGTTAAATACTGCAGTTCCGGTCCTCACTGCGTATGTACGGAAATAGAAGTTCGCTGTGTAAGGAAATATTCTCCTCCAAAATATCAAATACTTTAGTACTAAATACGTGTTTTGGCAGTTTGTAGATATTTGTGCTGATTACAAATTACAACACCTTAGTCGACTAGCAGAACTATTTCCACGCATTACATCCTTCTTCGAAATTACTAAGATTACCAACCTTCTAATACTTGTACACCCATCTCATCGCCAACATTCATAATAAAGCTTGGAGACCGCGACTAGATTCATATTTTGGCAATATTTTGCTTAATTGACCTAAATTATTAACTGCATCTGCCGGACAGGTACAGTTCTGGTTTGAAGCATAGGTTTGGGACTTACGGTCAGTAGGATGAACCTAGTTTTGACCACTTAAATAAAATATTACCCATATCTTTAGAATAGGTCACACAATCTCCTTATACACCGAACTTATATTTCCGGACATGCGCATTAACGGCCGGAACTGCATTATTTAACAACTGCAGTATTTTATGCTACACCGCCATCTCTTCCTTTCATATCCATAAATATTAGTCTTCTGCAAAGATCTTGCATCCTCGACTGTTCCTACCTGTCCTTTTGAGACCTCTGCGCTCCTACTCCGACTTTCTATCTTACATTTGATCTTACTCTTCCCATTCTATCGCCCTCTTCTGTTTTCCATGTACTGTTTGTCAATCGTTCATCAATCCTTCTTTGTTCATGTCCTGCCCATGTCAGCCTGTTATAAACAACATTCATTCCATTCAAAGTGTTTCTTCGTGCCAACATCTTCCTTCAATTCCCCAGTTGCTCTGTCATCTTCTCGCGTAACTTGATATTCTTCGGATCGAGATGTTTTCTGTTATCAATATAACTTCT
Organism: Paraescarpia echinospica; assembly: GCA_020002185.1. Lineage (NCBI taxonomy): Eukaryota > Metazoa > Annelida > Polychaeta > Sabellida > Siboglinidae > Paraescarpia > Paraescarpia echinospica. The sequence goes on along the minus strand of CM034533.1, from coordinate 75,491,925 downwards.
CCTCCTGTCTCTCTGTCAGGCCTATCGCCATTGCCGGAACGGATGACATTCAGAACGAAGATTTGCTACGATGTATGCGTAAAGTTGCATTCTGAGGAGTTAAACTACCATTTTAACGATTGCCATACGTTATCCAGCGCATGTACCGCTGCCCAAGCCTGGGCTTTTCTACACTTAATGTCATGTTGATAGTTAGTGTACGAGCCGAGGTATTCATGATCTTTTTCTATTTTTCCTATATGACTCCCATCTAAGGTGTGTATATTAGGATTTGTACCTAGAATGATGTGCATGTATTTAGTTTTTCTTGGATTGAAAAATAATCCGGTAGCATTAGAACACTTTCAGTTTGATGTAGTAGGAGTTCTGCTTCGTTTATTGTGTCAGCAAACAGAGCTATGCTATCAGCAAAATCCAGATTAGGGAAATGACTGGCTGGATATCGAACACATAATCGTTTCACTACGCGTCTGAGATTAGCACCAGACAAGCGGGCCTTTGTTAAACCACACACGAACACAAGCAGGGGTAAAGATGAGCAATAGTGACAACACGATCAAGTTGGCTACAAATACATTTTAACTATGTTATCAACAACTACCTTGACCTTGGCGACACGGAAACATCCAATTACACAGATAATCATCCGTGTCATAGATGGAAACGTTTTGATCGCGAGTACACACAATGCTTATATGCGTATATTCGACGTTCCCGACGGCGTATCTTTCATTCAACATAAGGAATGAGTTCAGTCCCAGTACATCTGCTAGTCGCGTTTCAATGGTGCCGAGATGGAGTCCACTTCACGTAGTCTTATAGGGTGGGGGGGGGGTTTCAAACGCCATCTAACTACATAATCGAGTTTGCGTATGGGTGAATGTAAGTATATGTAAGAATGTATGTATGTATGTATGTATGTATGTATGTATGTATGTATGTATGTATGTATGTGTGTATGTGTGTATGTGTGCGTATGTATGTGTGTATGTATATTTGTGTATGTATGCATGCATGCATGCTTGTATACATGCAGGTATGGATGTGTGTACGTGTGTACGTGTGTATTTGTGTATGTGTGCATGTGTGTATATGTACATGTGTACATGTGCGTATATGTGTATGTATGTTTATATGTATGTTAACGTTTTCTTCCTAGACGGTATGCATATCGGACGCCAAACGTTCAGAGCTTAATTGCGAAATATTGCGTTATAACAATAAATTGCGTCGTAATACACGTAGAGTTTCGGGAATCCGCCTAGTGTGTCAGTATATTTATATTGCGCCAACCTGAGGAATGCCATTTTGGTAATATTTGTTAAACAACCTTGCAAATAGTCCTAGGGCTGGTATCCAGATGAAGATTCAAGAATATATGAGAGTATTCGTAAAGTATTAAACAGTATGAGGACATATTATGTCATCACTGTAAATAAATATAACACTATCCAAAGTAGTGACGTAAAACCTGATCAAACTACTTTTTCGCGTTTGAAGTTTGAAGTCACTTTGTAACTGTTTGACTCGCGAGTGCCGTTTCTTTTTTGAAAATATTTAACCCAATTATATTGTTTTTCTTACCAGTGTGATATCCATTGACACTAACACTGGACATTTTGTGTCATTGGCACCTCTCTACGGGTGCTGGTATTGATTTTCTGACCGAACGTTTCGTCATTTTTAACAAAAAAGGCTCCCTTAACTTTATATGGTGGGTGAATGGTTTAGCCAAAAAATCAATATTTGTATCCACTGAGAGGTAAAACGTTATACAAAATGACGTCAGTAGGTGTCACGAATGCAACAAAAAATTAATTTGGTAAAACAGTTATAACTGTATATTTTGAATACGCTTTCACAAAATATATCCTCGCGATTTTACACGTCCATGGGTCATAGGCGCGAGTACGGGGGAAGGGGCAAAGGGGGCAATTTACACCCAGGAATTTCGCTTGGGGGCAGACGCATAGTTTTGTTCCCCAGTAAATCTGGGCCTGGATGTGGGTTTTTGGCCCAAGAGCATGAGCAGTTGGAGGTTTCTGGTGACCTTAAAAAATGTTGAACGTCGCCGCAAAAAATAAAAATAAAATAACCCCCCCCCGTCTTCCGATGTCATCATCCGACAACAAACGGAGGGGTGGTGAAGCTCAGGATCTCAGCTCCCACAATATTAATTTCGTTCCCGCGCCAATGGCATGGATTAATTATAATGTTACATATCATGGAACGTTTTATGAAATGTGATAGGCTAATGTCACGTAACATGGTTAGTCAACGTGAAAAGATACGGTGACGTTCTCTGTTTAGGTCCACATAAACCGCAAAGGCTTACAGCGTAAAAGACGCGTTCACTACATTCATTTTGCTTATGTGTCTAGCACAGCGATGTTTAACCTCTTTGCACTGTTATCCTTTTCTCTATAGCGAGCCAAGAAAACCCATAATCACCCCTCCATTTTAAAATACCAAACTCAACAAAAAGAAATTTTGAAAGAACATTTATTTGATATGTATCACGTAATATTAGTTATACATTAGCAACAAAATCAAACGTATGACAAGCAATACTTTATATATGAATGTATCGGTGTATGACTGAAGTGGCATCTTCCTGACAAGCTTTGATGTGTGAACACATCGCAGATCATTAACAAAATCCAATATATTTTGTGTCTTGGTTTTAATGTTGATCCTTGTAGAAATGCATTGGGTTGAGGGAAATGAGAGCAATATGAGATCAAATTGGATATACACCACCAATCTTTTGTCAGAAAGTTACCGAGTCAGAATCCTAAAAGTCTTCGTCCAGCGTCATTTCTTCTCGCAGACCAAGGAACTCATCTTTCGTCTTTTTACGACTCCTACAACCACAGACGGGATCACTATCGATGCAATCTTCTCACAGTGTTCCAGAGTTGTTATCAAGTATGAACCCGTCAACATCATGACGGGTCAATAGGTTGAATTGATCTCGCGAAGTGACCTATATAATTATAAAAGCGTAGCGCACGATTGGGAAGACGTCAAAAGAGTAGGTTCTATGTGTTTATTTCTCACTTCGCTGACGTATTGTTCTGTCTATAATATTGTTGACTGTATCTTATTATACTATAACAAAGCAAATTGTTACTCGCGTCGTAGTTCACAGGCACAGACAGTCGCACAACGGCAGCGATAGCAAGTCCACAGTAAATGCCAGCAAACACGCTACTAGCCTACAAAAGAACAGAAAAAATGTTATATTCATAATGTAAAGCTACTTAACTGAGATGTTAAAGAAATGTCTTAACATACACGTAATATTTGTCAACTCGCTTGATATTGTTAATTTGTGTTATGTAATTTTTAAGATAATAATGATGATAGTGTGTTGCTGGGTGTCTGCATCAATGTTGATTTATTTGATGTTAATCAACCAGTCTATAGACAACAATGACTGATGTGAATGTTGAGAGGACAGGATGAGTATGAGAGTCTTACGTCTATGAAAGGAATGGTCCAGGCTTTAATTACGATGTTTACTGGTATATGATTATAAACAAATGGTGTTCATTCGAAATGCCCTCACCTCGCAATTCAATCATTGAAATATGTTCTGTTTGTTTATAGAGGGGCGACACAAGTGCAGCCAACAACTAGTGCGAGAAGGCGCCAAGCACTGGGTCGTGGCTCAAAAAGGGTGTCGATGGGCCGACCGCGGGCCGAACTGTCAATGGAAGACGCGTGGCCGAACATGCGTTCGCCAAGGATGACAATGTCGTGAAGAAAAGACGAGCAGCTCCTCACAACCTGACATAAACTGTCGATGAAAATATTGCTTTGGGGAAAACATTGACTCACTATGTCTGCTTGCTAGCTTTAATTAACACAATTGGTTTGTATTTTACTTAGACAAACAGTCTTATCAAACTCTAATAGTCCCATAACAATGGCTTTTCATTTGGTTAATTTAACAACTGTTTTCAATGTTTACAGTTATTTACTTCATTTCATCTTTATATGTTTACTCATTATAAGACTGTGGGAGTGAATATTATATCGTGTGCATGTATATTTGCGAGGAATTGAATAATACAATACTTAGTGTTAATTATATGCACACAATTATTATGAACATACAGTGTATATTAAATTAATGGATTAGCTACAACAATGTGGGTCATCTCTGGTAAAGGAAACCATCTGCTATTATAATTGTGTAATTTTAGTAGCTTCGTAAGTTGTGTTATGTAATAAACAAGGATATGTGCTTCATGACGTCCAGGTTAATATAATCACTGCCTATTTTGTAGTACTCTATCCATGGGTTTCTGTATCATTGGTAGACTGGTATTATATGTTTACTATAACGTGTACAAACAAATATAAGAAAATTAAGATTGGAAAACAGAATAGATAATCAAAATTGTAATGTTACTATCTAATTTTTATAATGATTCTAAGTAAGTAATATCTTTAAAAAAAAACATATATTTAGATACTGTGAATATCGAATGTATTGATTGTGTAGGCTAATCCCTGCTATAATGTGCTATATTTGATACATTATGACTGTTTTGGATTTGTAGTATAACTTTTTCTATACATTGTACTTTTTTATTACTTGTAATTCAGGTACATGTGGAGTAAAATATGTTTTATCGATTAATTTTGCATTCCAAACGATAGATGAATAAATAACTTTGAGTGTGGTCTGTTGCCTTACATGGCTTTACGTCTGCATGCAGGCAGAATAACCTTTTCTTGTATTTTGATGAGCACACGAAACAAGTGCATAATATGTAGTATTCGATGCCTTGTGACCTTGTATGGTTTACTGAATTATGAAACCTAGTGTATATATTAACTCAATCAATAAATTGTAAATAGTTAATGTTCATAGTCATGTGCATATTAGTGATTAAAAGATTGTAATCTATATGCATTTGCCATTGGCTTCGATGTGATATATTCAGTTTTAACGTCAAAAGACAGAGGAATGAATCGCGAAAGTATAATTTATGTAAAACGAATACAAATAAATGTTTACTTTAATAGGTGTCATAATAATAATTTTAATCCTGTATGTGTAAGGTAAAAATATACTTGATATAAACTATAGCCGTGTAGGCGATCATAGTCGAAACAATGTTCCTTTTTCGGCTGTCAGCCCTCTCGTTCTAATATGAATTTTCCATATACATTCAAGCGACTGTGTATTTCGACTTACCGTACACATTGGTCAATGCAACATGTTCAAGCAAGTTTTCAATGTGTTAGTACTTTTACGATCCGCAGTCAAGACTGAATTTATGCACCCACGATCGCGTATACAGGGCTGAAACACAACAAATAATATTTTGATAGTTATCATAAGCTTGCATAATATATGTGAACAGAGTTTATATATTGTTGAGGAAAGTGATACTTAGTGTGTGAAGCATGCTGATTTACTGAAAATGTATATATATATATATAAATATATAGTATAATATATATTTATATACGGACTGCAACTTTAATACGCACAAGTCGAAAACAGACGGTAGGATTACTTTCAAAATTGGCTCGAAGATATCCGGTATTCACCTTTTCTCTCTTTTGCGAACATCCAACTATACAACTAGAAGGCATTTGGATGCAAATTAATATGCAAATTCTATAAGGAATTAGACCGTGACAATGTGCGGGTACAATGACACAGCGCCGTGCATAGCGCGTATGAAAAGCAACTTCTAACCCGTAAACATGACAACGGATTCCTGAATAGCTGTTGCTTTTGTAGGTATGAATGTGGACAGAGTTCGGGGTTGGCATTGTTGTCGATTTGCAACACTGATAGTGGCATATCGTGCTTAGTCGGGGAATGGCAGATTTCACAATGTTGTCAAATAAATTGACAAGAAAACGTTCCGCCAAATCAGACTTCATAGCACAATACAACTTTTAAAAAGGTACGTTCTTATATAGCAGAGTATCCAGTCATTAGGACAGCGCATTACATTTTACTCCCAGGCAGACCTGTTCAATCAAACATCATCTCGACTTCTCTTGGAAGTATTCAGCAACGCTGCAATTAATGCGCGAATACTATTCGTACCAAATATCCACCACCGTCTACTGCCGTATATTCATTGAAAGAGTTGAGTGAACTGGAACCACATAGAATGAACGAACTTACCCAAGGTTCGACACGACAGTGTAGGATTCGAACCCGGGTTCTGTTGATTGAGAGTCCGATGCTAAAAACACTGCGCCACTGCAATTTAGTTTGAAATATAAACATGCATCAAATAAAAAATTGGTTCAGATTATATGTCTGCAGGTTCAAAAGTAACACACAACAGAAACCCGAAACGTCATACTCTATATTCATTATAGTGCTCATAAGCGAGGCGGTCCTGCGACATGATTGTGGGAAGCGTATTCTTGATGTGTTTCAATTTTGAAAACGAATGCTTACTACTGCAGCTGGAGTCCATCAGCACTAGATAGATAAGAAGTGCTATTTCAACATTGGGAATTCGAATTTTGGAAAATTCTCTCGACCACTTTCATACTTTGGGTTAAGTTAAGGTGAAACGGACCATGAGACAAACGTATACTTTTTACGTAAGATGCGATAAAAATATTAATGACACTTTCGAGTTTTTAGCCACTTGCAATGTTTTACTAATGCACCGGTACACCAAGAGGCACCTATAATAATAATAATATTAATACTACTGCTACTACTACTACTACTAATAATAATAATAAATAATAATAATAATAATAAACTTCTATATCTATATCCCCAGGAATCAGAAACGCAGCATACAAGAATCATTAGGCAAAATCGTGAACAGGGATGAGCAAGAGTCGCTAGAGTTAGAGATCAAGCGACTGCCGAAGGCTAGTGTGGGAAAGCGATTTCAAATAAATAAGTGATGATTTTTTACGAAAGGTAGCTATAGTTTCAGATGGTTTTAAATTGATATGGAGTAAGTGCAGCTATAGACATAGCATGTTTGCCAATGTTAAGTTTGGTTTTAGAAACACAAAGTTGTTGCGAAACAGATGATCTGAGGTTCCTTGAGATATCTGTAAACTGCAGGAGACTAACCAAATAGCATGGCTGTTATGTAGAAAGCACACACTATGTAATAGTGGCTAATGTTAATTTGATTCGATACGCAACCGAAAGCCAGTGCAACTGTTTAAATAAGGGTGAAAAACGAGGGGCATAAAGTTCCACGCATGCTTATCAGGACTCGTTTTCAGAGTGCAATTATTGTTCGTGAACATGTTACTTTACTTCCAATGATCAAAGATTACTTACTTACTTAGGCCTGTTTGCTCGCTGGGAGCATAGACCATCGACCATGGTCCTCCACTGTGGTCAGTTTGATGCCATTTTCTAAAAAAAATTCTCAGGTTTTTCCCATCTGCTTTCTTTTGCTTTCTGTGTCTCTCAGCCAGGTGTTTCTCGACCTTCCTCTTCTGCTTTTCCCTGGGGAGTTCCATTTTAATTGCTTGTCGTGTGACGTTTGTTGCAGGTTTCCTCAGTGTATATCCTAACCACCTCCATTTTCTCTTCTTTATTTCTTTTTCTATTGGTAGTTGTTTGGTCCGTTCCCATAGTGTAGTGTTGGGTATCTTGTCTGACTACTTTAGGTGTATGATTCTGCGCAGGCATTTGTTGATGAAGGTCTGTAATCTTTTTTCTGTGTAATCCGCCAAGTCTCCGAGAGATAGAGTAACACACTGACTTGACATGAGTTGAATATCCTCAATTTGATGTTAAGCTTGAATTGTTTGCCTTACAAATGTTTCTCAAAATGTGAAATGCCACTGTTGCTTTTGGTATCCTTGCTTTGACGTCTTCTTTCGTGCTTCAACTCTTGTTAATTACGTTTCCCAGATATGTGAAGGAGTCTGTTTCTTCCAGTGGTTCCCATCCTAACATGACTGGGCTGTTATTTTTCGTGTTGGCTTTCATGATCTTTGTCTTGCTTCTGTTGATGTTGAGTCCTATCTGTTGGCACTGTATTTAGAAGCTGTCTTATCCTGCATCTGTTGGTCACTGTGAGACAGGAGAGCGAGGTCATCTGCAAAGTTCAGATCCTCCAACTGGCTCCAAGGTGTCCACTGGATACCATTTCTTCTGTTTTCTGTTGTCTTTTTCATAATCCAATCTATGGCAAGCAGGATGAGGAATTGTGAGTTGTCCTGCAAGAATGACCTTACATGTCATGCCTTCATGGTTACTTGTATCAGAGAAATAAATGTCACTGGTATCACGTAGTGTCGCAGGAGCTTCCACTGTCTCCCTGTCGAGACTATCAAATGCCTTCTCACAATCTACAAAGTTTACGTACATGGACGAGTCCCATTCCATTGACTGTTCAACTATGATTCGGAGTGTAGCTATTTGGTCGGTGCATCATCTATCTTTACGGAAGGCTGCCTGGTGATCTCTGAGTCTGGCGTCCGCTGCTGTTGTCAGTCCAAGATCACTATATTTAGGATCTTTCCGGGCACTGACAAGAGCATTATCCCTCCGTAATTCTTGCATTCCTGCAGGTCTCCTTGGGAGTTTCACCAGTTATCCTTCTTTCTATTCAGTACGTATTTCTTCTTGATCACATATCTTCCCAATCAGATCATGCAGCATCTCTGTGGCGGTCTCCATGTCAGCCTAGATTGCCTCACAGGAATTTAATCTGGGCCGGAAGCTTTCCCTCTCTTCAGTTGATGAACGGCTTTCTCGATCTCTGGCTTGCTTGGTTTTTCGCAGTTTACTTGGGGAAGTTCTTCAGCTGGTGGGATATGTGGTCGGTTCTGTGATGATGGTCGGTTCAACAGTTCATCAAAATGTTACCTCCATCTGTTCAACTGATCTTCGTCACTTGTAAGTACGTTGCCGTTCTTCTCTTTGATTGGCCTGTGTACGTGCTTGTACTTTCCTGCTAACTTTCTTCTTGTGTCATACAGTTGTTTCATGTTCCCTTGGGTTGCGACATCCTCTGCGTCCTTGACAAGGCCTTCGATGAAGTTGTCCTTGTCTGTTTTTACGCTTTTGTTGACCGCTGTGTTTGCCTCTGCATACTGTTCCTTGGCTGCTGCTTTTGCTGCTCTGGTTCGGCTACTGTTAATTGAGCCTTTCTTTTTCTTCCTCACTTGCACTTTGTTGATAGTATCCATGAGATCCACTCCTTCTGTTGGCATTTTTTCTTTCCCAAGACTTCTTTGCATGTGCTGGTCCACGTTTCCTTGAATTTTTGCCACTGGGTGTGTAGTCATGTGTCCGTCTTCTAGAAGGTCTTGTAAGACTTCATATTTGTTGCTGATTGTGAGTTGGAATGTCTCTGTTGTGACTCTGTCCTTTAGGAAGTCCACATTGTATCTTGTCCTGGTGCTTTTCTTTACGTCTCTCTTCTTCATCTTCAGTCTGGCCAGCACTAGGTGGTGGTCTGAGGCAGCTTCGGCTCCTCTATGTACCCGCACGCCATGATCTTCTGAACATTCTTTCTATACAGATGTGGTCGATTTGGTTTTCTGTTCGGTGTTCTGGCGATATCCATGTAGCTATGTGAATTCTGCTGTGCGGAAATACGCTACCTCTAATGATCATGTTGTTACATGCGCAGAAGTCTGCCAACATCTCGCCATTTTCGTTCATTTTTCCCAGTCCATGTCTGCCCATGACTTCATCGTACTCGCTGTGGGTTGATCCTGTATTGGCATTAAACTCTCCCACGAGAATCGTCATGTCCTTGTCCTTCAGCTTGTCGAGCAATGCTTGCTGTCTGTTTTCGAAGGCCTCCTTTGTTTTTTCATCCTTATCATTTGTTGATGTATAGCACTGTATGATGTTTAGCTTGATCCTTTTCTTCTTTCTTTTGAATGCGGCATAGATGATCTTTGGTCCCACTGCCTCCCAGATGGTGAGGACGCTCTGTGCCTCTTGTGACAACGTGACTGCCACTCCTTTAGTGTGATGGGCATCTTCTTCTTCACGCCCCGAGTAAAATATCAGTTCTTCTGTGTTCAGTCTGACTTGTCCTGACTGTGTCCACCTTGTTTCGCATATACCCAAATACTGTGATGTTGTAGGCACGTCGTTTCCTTGATATTTGGGCTGCTTTGTTTGCTTCGTACATGGTTCTCACGTTCCATGTTCCGATTTTTAAAATTGTCTTGGAATATAAAAAAGGCATCGGCGATGGAGCTTCCTTTCGGCTTTCACTGCATAGCGTCATACTCTCCATGGAAGGCGCCCCGTTCCCAAGTTTAGTACAGTTCCTTTGGTCGATGGTTTCATAACAATCTGGTTTTTTTTCGGGACAGGATTGTTAGCCCTTTGCCCAACCCTCTTCTTTTCACATCCGGGCTTGGGACCGGCATTGGCAGAGTCACTTCCAATGAAGGAAGTCCGTAAATTCTGAGACAACATTCCCCGTACTCGTTTACAACCAATCAGAAACAAGGTCCGTTCTATTGAGTCTGGCACTGTTGCGGATGGGTATAATAGCGTGCATTTTATGTTTCCTGTACATAATGATAAATTATCTGTAGGATACGTATTACCCCATATTTCCACTAATACACAGTGCAGTAAATACGAAAAATTTCAGAGTAAATATAGCATTTAGCATGTATATGGCGCAATAAATCGTACTGTCGCTGATATATGATATATGCTGTTGTTATCGACGATAAAATATTTAAATCTGGGCACATTCCTCAAACACGGCATGTACCACTTCAAAGTATTGTTTTTTTTTTCAGGCAGAACGAAATTGTTAAGAAGGGCATATGTTATATATAGCGTTTCACAATCACTCGTACTGCTTTCGGGTGTAATTAGCCCTATTTTATGAATGTTTAGTTTTAATATCCCAAAGAAACTCTGGCAGCATGAGTTTATTAACAGATTCACTCTAGAACGGACGCTGTAGCTTACCATATGAATATGCCAATTTGCTGATGAGTTAAATATAACCATTACTGGTATGCTTAGGGTAGATCTAGTTGGACAATTCGTGGCAATTAAAGGACACAATATCACGCCATCCAAAAAACTGACGCGACCGTTCTCACAACTTTCCACATAAAACGAAAACGCTCGGACACTGAAACCGGATCTTACGTTTATGTAGACAATGTTCCGCTTTTTATCACTGTGTGGAATTTAGATGAAAGAGATCAAATATGCAAGAATACGGGTTCCTGAAGTGGAAAACCCCCGAGGGACAACCAGCATTCCCTGCAGTTCGATGTAACTGCTTTGACGTACACTTATCACATCTTGGCGATCTGTCAGAATACGGCGCCTTCCAGTCTTATTTGTGACAGTTCCATTCATGGACAATGAAACTATTTACCGAAAAGAACTAACGACCACTTATCTGTTTTACCAGACGTGGGACATGCGAGAAATGATGACTAACATCCTATGAAAACCGGTTTGTGTGCCAGTGTGTACACGTTATCATTAGCAGCACCACTCCCTCTATCAGTTCTACACGTTACACAAATGGTGTTCGTGTCTTTCAGTGTATTACCCAGGTAACTCCACATATAATTGGCTTACAGTGAAGCTTGTTAGCGTCATGTAACCCTCCTCTGTATGAGTGCACTGACTACGGAGTAGGAATACAATGTTTTCGCATTAAACAAGGATTCCTGCTGTTCACAAAATATACCTAAAACCAGTTTCTGCCATAGATTGTGAACAGCCAGGTATATGTGAAAATTACCGATTGAAATTTGGCACACATTTGGTACAGGTGAGCATATTGTCAAACGATAGTTACGCACCAAACACCATGGGTGCTATTATATAAACTTGTAACATACTAAACATAAGGGAAAACATACTATGTGCAGACTGCGAAAGGTTATTATAGTACTAGCTAGGGTATTTTAATATTATATATACAGAAGTGTGGAGAATCACCGAGTAGATGGTGGCACAACCTGAAATTATGATATAATTTTTATCACGTCACTACGGGCCATCAAAATGTACGTCACACTACAGTTGGGATTTTTTTAGATCCCCTCCTCTTTGTCACCCTTCGTAGCACTGGCTTATACACCCCCCTAAAGTAAGCCATACGTTCGTTTCGAGAAGCACCCCTCCCATATCCTTTACGCAGACATCGAATTATTTACATTCGTTGCATATGCATATTGATTTTAAATCCACATGCATGAGACAGCACTTCATAGTTATTACATTTACGTCCTAACTGCAGTGCCGAAAGTCAGTGGTGCGCGTCAAGAAAGAAGTATCGGAGAGAAGTGTCATAAAGACCGGTGTTCCACATGGGTCGGTCCTCGGACCAATACTCTTTAATGTGTACATTGCGCTACAAGCGAAACTTGTATAACAACACGGTATATAACATCATCTCTACGCTGATGACACGCAGCTGTACCTCGACTTCCCACCAACGGAACACGCAGATGGTTTTAATGTTGATCCTTGTAGAAATGCATTTGGTTGAGGGAAATGAGAGCAATGTGAGATCAAATTGGATATACACCACCAGTCTTTTGTCAGAAAGTTACCGAATCAGAATCCTAAAAGTCTTCGTTCAGCGTGATTTCTTCTCGCAGACCAAGGAACTCATCTTTCGTCTTTTTATGACTCCTACAACCACAGACGGGATCACTATCGATGCAATCTTCTCACAGTGTTCCAGAGTTGTTATCAAGTATGAACCCGTCAACATCATCACAGGTCAATAGGTTGAACTGATCTCGCGAAGTGACCTATATAATTATAAAAGCTTAGCGCGCGATTTGGAAGACGTCAAAAGAGTAGGTTCTATGTGTTTATTTCTCACTTCGCTGACGTATTGTTCTGTCTATAATATTGTTGATTGTATCTTATTAGACTATAACAAAGCAAATTGTTACTCGCGTCGTAGTTCACAGGCACAGACAGTCGCACAACGGCAGCGATAGCAAGTCCACTGTAAATGCCAGCAAACACGCTACTAGCCTAGAAAAGAACAGAACAAATATTCTAATCATAATTTAAGACTACTTAACTGAGATGTTAAAGAAATGTCTTAACATACACGTAATATTTGTCAACTCGCTTGGTATTGTTCATTTGTGTTATGTAATTTTTAAGATAATAATGATGATAGTGTGTTGCTGGGTGTCTGCATCAATGTTGATTTATTTGATGTTTATCAACCAGTCTATAGACAACAATGACTGATGTGAATGTTGAGAGGACAGGATGAGTGTGAGAGTCTTACGTCTATGAAAGGAATGGTCCAGGCATTAATTACGATGTTTACTGGTATATGATTATAAACTAATGGTGTTCATTGGAAATGCCCTCACCTCGCTATTCAATCATTGAAATATGTTCTGCTTGTTTATAGAGGGGCGACACAAGTGCAGCCAACAGCTAGAGCGAGAAAGCGCCAAGCACTGGGTCGTGGCTCAATGAGTCGCTAGAGTTAGAGATCAAGCGACTGCCGAAGCCTAGTGTGGGAAAGCGATTTAAAATAAATAAGTGATGATTTTTTATGAAAGGTAGCTATAGTTTCAGATGGTTTTAAATTGATATGGAGTAAGTGCAGCTATAGACATAGCACGTTTGCCAATGTTAAGTTTGGTTTTAGAAACACAAAGTTGTTGCGAAACAGATGATCTGAGGTTCCTTGAGATATCTGTAAACTGCAGGAGACTAACCAAATAGCATGGCTGTTATGTAGAAAGCACACACTATGTAATAGTGGCTAATGTTAATTTGATTCGATACGCAACCGAAAGCCAGTGCAACTGTTTCAGAAACGAGGGGCTTTAAGTTCCACGCGTGCTGATCAGGACTCGTATTCAGAGTGTAATTATTGTTCGTGAACATATTACTTTACTTCCAATGATCAAATATTACTTACTTACTTAAGCCTGTGGGCTCGCTGGGACCATAGACCATCGACCATAATGGTCATCCACTGTTGTCGGTTTGATGCTACTTTCTCAATTTCTTTCTAGGTTTTTCCCATCTGCTTTCTTTCGCTTTCTGTGTCTCTCAGCCAGGTGGCGTTTCTCGACCTTCCACTTCTGCTTTTCCCTGGGGAGTTCCATTTAATTGCTTGTCGTGTGATGTTTGTTGCAGGTTTCCTCAGTGTATATCCTAACCACCTAAGCACTAACCATTTTCTCTTCTTTATTTAGTTTTCTATTGATAGTTGTTTGGTCCGTTCCCATAGTGTAGTGTTGGTTATCTTGTCTGACTACTTTAGGTGTATGATTCTGCGCAGGCATTTGTTGATGAAGGGCTGTAGTCTTTTTTATGTGTAATCCGCCATGTCTCCGAGCGATAGAGTAACACTTGACATTTGAGTTGAATATCCTCAATTTGGTGTTAAGCTTGATTTGTTTGCCTTCCAAATGTTTCTCAAAATGTGAAATGCCACTGTTGCTTTTTGTATCCTTGCTTTGACATCTTCTTCCGTGCCTCAACTCTTGTTAATTACGGTTTCCAGGAATGTGAAGGAGTCGGTTTCTTCCAGTGGTTCCCATCTTAACATGACTGGGCTGTTATTCTTCGTGTTGGCTTTCATGATTTTTGTCTTGCTTCTGTTGATGTTGCGTCCTATCTGTGTTGACACTGTATTTAGAAGCTCTGCATCTGATGGTGACTGTGAGACAGCAGAGCGAGGTCATCTGCAAAGTCCTGGTCCTCCAACTGGCTCCAAGGTGTCCACTGGATACCATTTCTTCTGTTTTCTGTTGTCTTTTTCATAATCCAGTCTATGACAAGCAGGAGGAGGAATTGTGAGTTGTCCTGCAATAATGTCCTTACATGTCATGCCTTCATAGTTACTTGTATCAGAGAAATAAATGTCACTGGTATCCCGTGGTGTCGCAGGCCTTCGATGAAGTTGTTCTTGTCTGTTTTTACGCTTTTGTTGACCGCTGTGTTTGCCACTGCAAACTGTTCCTTGGCTGCTGCCTTTGCTGCTCTCGTTCGGCTGTTGTTAATTGAGCCTTTCTTTTCCTTCCTCACTTGCACATTATTGATAGTATCCATGAGATCCACTCCGTCTGTAGGCATTGTTTCTTTCCCATGACTTTTTTGCATGTGCTGGTCCATGTTTCCTTGATTTTGTGCCACTGGTGTATATGTCCATGTTTCCTTCTTCGATGATGTCTTGCAAGACTTCATATTTGTTGCTGCTTTTGAGTCGGAAAGTATGCTACCACCAATGATCATGTTATTACATGCGCAGAAGTGTGCCAACATCTCGCCATTTTCGTTCATTTTCCCCAGTCCATGTCTACCGGTGACTTCATCGTACCTGCTGTTGGTTGATCCTATCTTGGCATTAAACTCTCCCACGAGAATCATCATGTCCTTGTCCTTCAGCTTATCGAGCAATGCTTGCAGGCTGTTTTCGAAGTCCTCCTTTGTTTCTTCATCCTTGTCATTTGTTGGTGTATAACACTGTATGATGTTTAGCTTGATCCTGTTCTTCTTTCTTTTGAATGCGGCACAGATGATCCTTGGTCCCATTGCCTCTCAGATGGTGACGACGCTCTGTGCCTCTTGTGACAACATGAATGTCAATCCTTCAGTGTAATGGGCATCTACTTCTTCACGCCCTGAGTAAAATATAATTTCTCGTGTGTTCAGTCTGACTTGTCCTGACTGTATCCACCTAGTTTCGCATATACCTAATACTGTGATGTTGTAGGCATATTGTTTCCTTGCTATTTGGGCTGCTTTTTTGTTTCGTACACTTCTCACGTTCCATGTTCCGATTTTTGAAATTGTCTTGGAAAATAAAAAAGGCATCGGCGATGGAGCTTCCTTTCGGCTTCCACTGCATAGCGTCATACTCTCCATGGAAGGCCCTCCCTTTCCCAAGTTCAATACAGTTCCTTTTGTCGATGGTTTCATAACAATCTGGGTTTTTTTCGGGACAGGATTGTTAGCCCTTTGCCTAAATCTCTTCTTTTCACATCCGGGCTTGGGACTGGCATTGGCAGAGTTACTTCCAATGAAGGAAGTCCCTAAATTCTGAGACAACATTCCCCGTACACGTTTACAACCAATCCGAACCAAGGTCCGTTCGATTGAGTCTGGCACTCTTGCGGAGGGGTATAACAGCGTGCATTTTATGTTTCCTGTACATAATGATAAATTATCTGTAGGATACGTATTACCCCATATTTCCACAAATACACAGTGCAGGAAATACGAAAACTTTCAGAGTGAATATAGCATTTAGCATATATATGGCGCAATAAATCATACTGTCGCTGATATATGATATATGCTGTTGTCATTGACGATAAATTATTTAAATCTGGACACATTCCTCAAACACGGCATGTACCAGTTCAAAGTATTGGTTTTTTTCAGGCAGAACGAAATTGTTAAGAAGGGCATATGTTATATATAGCGTTTAACAATCACTCGTACTGCATTCAGATGTGATTATCCCTATTTTATGGATGTCTAGTTTTAATATCCCAAAAAACTCTGGCAACATGAATTTATTACTAGATTCACTCTAGAACGGACGCTGTAGCTTAGCATATGAATATGCCAATTTGCTGATGAGTTAATATAACCATTACTGGTATGCTTAGGGCAGATCTAGTTGGACAATTCGTGGCAATTAAAGGACAATATCACGCTATCGAATAAACTGACGCGACCGTTTTCACAACTTTCCACATAAAATAAAAACGCTCGGACACTGAAACCGGATGTTACGTTTATGTAGACAATGTTCCGCTTTTTATCACTGTGTGGAATTTAGATGACACAGATAAAATATGCAAGATTACGGGTTCCTGAAGTGAAAAACCTCCGAGGGGCAATCAGCATTACCTGCAGTTCTATGTAACTGCCTTGACGTACACTTATCACATCTTGGCGATCTATCAAAATACGGCGCCTTCCAGTGTGCTTTGTGACAGTTCCTTTCATGGATAATAGCCATAGCGTCGTACTGTTAGCTGATACTAGTCAATAGTAAACAGTGCCCAGCCAGGCCGCCCATTCCCCCATTGCCATTGGCTATGACTAAAAGGTAAACAATCAAATACATTTAGTACAAGCAACATTAACATGTATATTCACTCATACGCCTAAATATACGTGATTATAGCTGAATAATTCGAAATTACTAACCTAGCTATTTGGAAGAACCTTCGCGAACGCTGCATCTGTTGCTGATGACGTTGACGTTATGACTGACCCCACGGCTCGGGCCACGGCCACAGTCCACTGGCAATGTCCCCAACTCGTTCCGTTTACTTTGTTTCGTTCCATAGTCTTTCCCAAATAGAAATACACCTTTATGCGTGGGAACTGTCTTTGTCTGTCTAATTTAGGCCATTTTGCCGTATCGGTGGCATATATGTTCGTGGACGTCCACTCTTTGCCTAAACTCGGTATTTCATAAGACCAACAGCGCAAAAGGGTGGGGTCAAAGGTCAATATCGCCCATAATTCGCGATCATGACAAGACAAGAACGCGATTCTACACAAAGTTCAATGTCCATACTCAGGTAAAATCGAAGCAAAAAACCGGATCCGCTTTTTACCAAAAACGAAAGAGTTCGCAGTTTTTCTATTAATTAAAAAAAAAAAAATAACACGTACGCATAAACGAACTAGGATATCATTGGGGAGTACTTGATGCCTCTGTTTTTTTAAATTACTATGAAACGCGAGGAGCAAAACAATCGAATTGGTTGGGTACATTTAACGTTGTTTATTTGCGACAAGTAGATCTGCTTGTCGATTTCGAGTCCTGTTAGGCGCCATTTTGTCTCAAATGCTCGTCGCTTACGCCTTAAACGCAAGGTTTCATCATCAAGCCATGACTGGCTTTTCTTTGATCTTCGGGTTCGCGACACAACTGGAGCATGAATGTCGAGTGTGACAGAGACGGAATGTTGATACTGTTGTAAGAGATCGTCGACGCTATCGCTGTTGTTGTTATCGTGTGAGGTTATTGCGGCATGAAGGTCAGCTTTGAAGATATTCAGGTCTACATGACGGTAGTCGTGTCCTCGCCACTTGTTGGTTGGTAGGCGTGGCGCGTCTCCTTCAATAGAAAATGTTACTGTGTGGTGATCCAAAAACGTGTTAGGTAGGAGAGCAGCTGGAGTTGTGAGGATGGTGCCTTCTTTCCGGAGATAACGGCATCCAGCGTGTGCTGGAACGGTGCGTAGGACCAGTCACATGCAGGACAAGTGCTGTCGAAGCCAGACTGTTCGTTATTCGTCTTACTCCCGGTGATAATGCGTCGTCGAAGAGAAAATTGAAATCGCACAATATCAACAGTCGTCCAGGAATGATCGCAAGTGATGTTACGAGATCTTCGAATTCGTCCAGAAAGCCGGATATATTGGAAGATGGTGGCCTGTATATCAACACGAAGTAGTACGATGGCTTGTCACACGACAGTTGTAACAGCTCGAAGTGGGTCAGTGTCATGGCAGGTCTACGCACAACCAATTTCAGCCATCTTCTGTGCAGAACACCCAGACCACCGCCCCGTTTCAGCGATCGGTTGAGTTTCTTAAACTCGAACCCCGGCAGTCGTTCACGATGTCTTGATGCTCATCTCGCAGCCAGGTCTCTGTGAAGAAAGAGATGTCGGCATCAGCGTCTAGTAACGTCTCGCTCACAACAGATACTTTGTTGCAGATATATCTAGTATTCAGTAAAACAAGTTTCAGTGATGGCGATGATGTCCTTGTGCTGATACACTTTAGGTAGCGTGCTCGAGGTACAGGCTTAGCGGATGCTGTTGGTCGCGCTAACACAAGTACATGCATCGATCGTTGTTTACGTGCACCCCACGACAACCTCGATGGGTGGGCCGATGGAGTGCCACCCCCGCTTCACAAGCAGCTTTCCAGGCGGCATTGTTGTGCCGAATGTGACTGTGACCGCTGGGCCGTAACTGATACAGGCAGTCTTCGGTCATGCTGGGCGTGTAAACAATGTTCACTTTGTCCAGGATACACATGACTGATCACCAGCTTGTCAATGTCACACAGGTGCAATCGCAAATGTAAAATGTAAGTCGCTTAAATTAGTAAAAAGTCAAAAACACTTAATAAAACTTCTTAGTCCAGTGTCCTCTTGGTGTATTCATAAAATATATATACGAACTTGAGTGCTGTAGATTGGCTAAAACTTGTAAAACCCGCAATATATCCAGATACCATCTATAGGTGCAGCCACATAGGCCCAGACCAAGTGTGCTCATATGTCAAAATGTCTTACAATAAGTATTAAACACACACACACACACACACACACACACACACACACACACACACACACACACACACACACACACACACACACACACACACACACACACACACACACACACACACACACACACACACACACACACACACACACACACACACTATAATGATATATTACACAACTGTAGGCTAGTTGTTAATTTATGATATGTATATAGTATATATTATAATATATATATAATATATATATACAAAATTATAATACCTATACTTTTTACGATATATACACATATAAGTAACCTAATTTAGCAATTAGACTACAATTGTTTTATTTAGTGATACGCACATTACAATTTTATAATAATCAATTCAGATACAGTTGTTATTGACTACGAGTTTTCCAGATATAATTCACCAGTTCGGTAAGTCGGCGATAAGCTATTTACAAAATATATCCCCTTATTTGTGAAGTACTAGGGATTTTCTTAGAACATCGATGTCCTACCACATTTTAAATAACTTTCATCTGGCCTCAACCCCCATCTCCATCAAATGAAAGTTTGTAAACATTCGTATGGTCTTATGAATGTATTAGAAATATCGGTCGATCTACGTCGATTCACTCTCTATCATTTGCGTAAACATAGTATTAGCTATAAAACGTTTACTAATATTTTACTTTACTGTTAACTTCAGAGCCAATCATCATCTTTACCCAGATTCGGGATAAAGCCGCCTACCGACGAACATTTCAAAGTTATGTTATTCCTCCGTTAGTTGTGAGAGACGCACACACTGCTGTCACCTCATGGCGCCTGTGGTTAAGGTTAATCACGTGACAGCGAAAAACGAAGAACAAAATGGTGCGATCATTTTGTTCGAGCGCATGAACAAAGTGAGGGGGCGCGAAAGTCCGAAGCGTAAAATATCGATGCCCGACGCAAGACGAAATTGCCTCAGGCCCCCTCCACAACACGAAACTAATTTCGTATAACATCCGACATCGATGTTAAGAGATGATCCGTTACTTCTCCTGACATAGACAACAAATAAAAGAGACCAACGGTTGACAGTGCCTTTTCTGACAAACAGAGGATGCGGTGAAGGAAATTGTCCTGATTTCGAAATGGCAGCAGGTGGAATCGTAACCTGGACCACTCGATTGAGAGTTCAGCACTTTATAGGCTGTTTGTCTCCTCTTGACTCGTGACTCGTGACTCGTGACTAATTCTGTTTCCACGTGTCACATCACGGTTCACGGGCGTGCAAACATCACCAAGCCCAACTTAGTTGCACATGTCATTCAAATATTTTAATTCGCCCTGTTTGCTGAAATGAAAAAAGTCTGCGACGATGATTGATTGAGCCAGGCTACCCTTCATACGAACTCGGCCTCACGACACTCTCAACCCCACCGTCTAACTTTAAACGCGACTGTTCGGACGTGCTTTACGGCCACTGGCGAATCGTCTAGTCTTTAATTTCTACAATCAGCTCTTGTTCACTGCATTTCAACCATCCAGCAGTCATGCAGCTGTTCCTTATTAGCATTCTTCTTGTCTTCGTCGCTGCCGCTTTTGTGCCAGCTAAGTCACTGTTCCTGTTTACATCATATTGTGTGGTTTACTAAGACTGAAACCGTAACTCGAACTTCACGCAATCAATTCATATTATCCGTCAACTTATAAAGGGACAAGAACAACGGACATCTGTCTTAAAATCAAGAACCTTATGTTACATAGCTTGTGTTTAGAATAAGTTAATATTTTAATTGGGAAACAAATATTCAGTGCCGGATTTACGACTTTAGGCAAGTTGATGGTCAATGAAACCTGTTATTAATAACCACACAACTGCATCTCCACATGAATTACATATCTAACCCAGGTATTTCTTATGTTTAAGGTGATGCTATCAAGTGCTACGAGTGTGAGTATCCGCTCACGAGCGCCTGCGAAAAACCCAGAATAAACAATAACGTCAGTACCTGCATCGGGACATCGTGCGCCAAAGGATACGCCCTGATAGAAGGTCAGTGCACTGTCTATGTGTGTTTTCTTACTGAGATCGGTATATTTAAAACAGTCAACATCGTATTTGTACAACAAAAGCAAATATTCCATATACGAACATATCATTGCCGTGTATTCCATGTATTGTGTACAACCGTGTCGAGTAAAACCATGATGTGTTTTTTTGTGCACAGTATTCAACCATGTTCTATCTTTCGTGTTCTGTTTACAACCGTGTTTATCTTTCATGCACTATGTACAACAGTGTTGAGTATTTCTGCCACAGTGTACAACCGTGTTCTATCTTTCGTGTACTGTTTACAGCCGCGTTATATCTTCCATGCACTATGTACGACTGTGTTGACCAATTCGTGCACTGTGTACAACCGTGTTCTATCTTCCACGCACCGTGTTCGATCATGTTGCATCTTCCCTATAAAATATGCAATGCTTTGGTATACCTTGCTCCATTTATTTAATAATCACAGCTGAACATTTGCAATACGTTTCTAAATAGACAGTGAGAGAGAGAGAGGGGGGGGAGAGAGAGAGAGAGAGAGAGAGAGAGAGAGAGAGAGAGAGAGAGAGAGAGAGAGAGAGAGAGAGAGAGAGAGAGAGAGAGAGAGAGAGAGAGACAGAGAGAGAGAAGAGAGAGAGAGAGAGAGAGAGAGAGAGAGAGAGAGAGAGAGGGAGGGAGGGAGACAGAAAGAGAGATGGAGAGAGAGAGGGGGAGAGAGAGGACGATAGAGAGAGAGGAGGGAGGGAGGGAGGGAGGGAGGAAGATAGAGCGAGAGAGACGGTGAGGGAGGGAGTGAGGGAGGGGGACAGAGAGAGAGGGGGAGAGAGAGGAAGATAGAGAGGGTAGGGAGAGGGAGGGATTGAGGGAGTTAGATAGAGAGAGGGAGGGAGGGAGATAGAGAGAGGAGTTTTAGAGAAATACTTAAAGAAAGAGAGAGAGAGGAGGAGGGGAATAGCGGCGAAATGTTGCAGTTATTTTTGTATTATGATACATTAATCAGTACAAAACGTTTACAAAAATGTAACTGCAGTAATTTTTTTAATATCGCGCCCGCGCCTCATTTAGACATTCTCTTGCGTTTCAAGCAAAAAGGTAATAGCGCGAGGGTGTATGACAAATCGCGTGGAGAATGAATGTTCCACTCACACAGTGGACGGCGTAAAGAGCACGACCTGCTTCTGCAACACTAATATCTGCAATGGCGTCTCATACCAGAGAGTCTCCGTCGTTTCCATGGTTACTCTGGTCCTGTGTACGGCCTGCGCCGCCAGGTGGCTGTAGAAAAAGTTTAGAATTTCGCACGACATCTTTGCGCCGACGTTTGGTCTATTTTTCAGCATGAAACACGAAACGGAATTAATCGCTAGCATAGACGCATATCCTTCTCACCCCGAAAATCTCTAAGAGGCGCGCTCGTCAGCATGAACAGACGATTGTGAATATCATGTAATGTCTTGTGTACTGCGTTGTATTAATCCGTAAACACATCTACGTGCATCTACAATCTCCTGAGGACATATATCAAGAGACGACTCGAATAATGTCTTTGGATGTTTTATCCACACATAATTTTATGCGTGTGACATGATGTAGAAAATTAACAATAACAAAATGATAATGGTTGAACGTTCTTGATCCGAAGTTTGATCTTATCGGTAGCTGAATTGCTGCCTCTTTGCTCCAGCTAGCCGTGTTTGATACACGGTTCTGGTAATGTCACAATCTCATTCATCTTCCCTTTGAGCTATTTCCTCGGACATAATCCCCTCCGGGCAATGCTCTCTCCGGATAAAGCCCCGGCCGGACTTCACCCAATACGGACAAAAGCCCCTCTACATCAATTGGTCAGTAAAATTTGTTCCGCTGTAGCAAAAATACTGCAGTTGTTAAATACTGCAGTTGTTAAATACTGCAGTTGTTAAATACTGCAGTTGTTAAATATTGCAGTTGTTAAATACTGCAGTTGTTAAATACTGCAGTTGTTAAAAACTGCAGTTGTTAAATACTGCAGTTGTTAAATACTGCAGTTCCGGTCCTCACTGCGTATGTACGGAAATAGAAGTTCGCTGTGTAAGGAAATATTCTCCTCCAAAATATCAAATACTTTAGTACTAAATACGTGTTTTGGCAGTTTGTAGATATTTGTGCTGATTACAAATTACAACACCTTATTTGACTAGCAGAACTATTTCCACGCATTACATCCTTCTTCGAAATTACTCAGATTACCAACTTTCTAATACTTGTACACCCATCTCATCGCCAACATTCATAATAAAGCTTGAAGACCGCGACTAGATTCATATTTTGGCAATATTTCGCTTAATTTACCTAAATTATTAGCAGCGTCTACCGGACAGGTACACCTCTGGTTTGAAGCATGGTTTGGGACTTACGGTCAGTAGGATGAACCTAGTTTTGGCCACTTAAATAAAATATTACCCATATTTTTAGATGACGTCACACAATCCCCTTACACAGCGAACTTATATTTCCGGCCATGCGCATTAACGGCCGGAACTGCATTATTTAAAAAAACTGCAGTATTTTATGCTACACCGCCATCTCTTCCTTTCATAGCTATAAATATTAGTCTTCAGCAAAGTTCTTGCATCCTCGACTGTTCATACCTGCCCTTTGGAGACCTCTCCGCTCCTACTCCGACTTTCCATCTTACATTTGATCTTAATCTTCCCATTCTATCGCCCTTTTCTGTTTTCCATGTACTGTTTGTCAATCGTTCATCAATCTTTCTTTGTTCATGTCCTGCCCATGTCAGCCTGTTATAAACAACATTCATTCCATTCAAAGTGTTTCTTCGTGCCAATATCTTCCTTCAAATTCCCAGTTGCTCTGCTATCTTCTCGCGACACTTTATATTCTTCGGACCCAGATGTTTTCTGTTATCAATATAACTTCTCCTCCTGTCTCTTTGTTAAGACTATCGCCATTGCAGGCACGAACGCCATTCCGAACGAAGTATTGCTACGATGTATGGTTAAAGTTGCATTCTGGGAAGTTAAACTACCATTTTAACGATTGCCATACGTTATCCAGCGCATGTACCGCTGCCCAAGCCTGGGCTTTTCTACACTTAATGTCATGTTGATAATTAGTGTACGAGCCCAGGTATTTAAAATATTTTTCTACTTTCCCTATTTGACTCCCATCTAATGTGTGTAGATTAGGATTTGTACCTGGATTGATGTGCATGTATTTGGTTTTTCTTGGATTGAGAAATAATCTGGTAGCATTAGAACACTTTCAGTTTGATGTAGTAGGAGTTCTGCTTCGTTTATTGTGTCAGCAAACAGAGCTAAGATCAGAGAAATGACGGGCTGGATATCGAAGACATAATCGTTTCACTACGCGTCTGAGATTAGCACCAGACAAGCGGGCCTTTGTTAAACCACACACGAACACAAGCAGGAGTAAAGATGAGCAATAGTGACAACACGATCAAGTTGGCTACAAACACATTTTAACTATGTTATCAACAACTACCTTGACCTGGGCGACACGGAAACATCCAATTACACAGATAATCATCAGTGTCATAGATGGAAACGTTTTGATCGCGAGTACACACAATGCTTATCTGCGTATATTCGGCGTCCCGTAGGCGTATCTTTCATTCAACATAATGAATGAATTCAGTCCCAGTACATCTGCTGTTCGCGTTTCAATGCTGGCGAGATGGCGTCCACTTCACGTAGTCTTATATGGGGGGGTTTCAAACGCCATCTAACTACATAATCGAGTTTGCGTATAATTGAATGTAAGTATATGTAAGAATGTATGTATGTATGTGTGAATGTGTATATTTATGTATGCATGCAGGTATGGATGTGTGTACGTGTGTACGTGTGTACGAGTGTACGTGTGTACGTGTGTACGTGTGTACGTGTGTACGTGTGTATTTGTGTATGTGTGCATGTGTGTGTATGTATATGTGTACATGTGCGTATATGTGTATGTGTGTATGTACGTTTATATGTATGTTAACGTTTTCTTCTTAGACGGTATGCATATCGGACGCCAAACGTTCAGAGCTAAATTGCGAACAATTCCGTTATAACAGTAAATTGCGTCATAATACACGTGAGTTTCGGGAATCCGCCTAGTGTGTCAGTATATGTATCTTGCGCCAACCTGAGGAAGGCCATTTTGCTATTATTTGTTAAACAACCTTGCAAATAGTCCTAGGGCTAGTTTCCAGATGAAGATTCAAGAATATATGAGAGTATTCATAAAGTATTAAACAGTATGAGGACATATTATGTCATTACTATTAAATAAATCCTCGCAATTTTACACGTGCATGGGTCATAGGCGCGGGTACAGGGGAAGGGGCAAAGGGGGCAACATACACCCAGGAATTTCGCTTGGGAGCAGACGAAAAGTTTTGTTCCCAGTAAATCTGGGCCTGGATGTGGGTTTTTGGTGAGCCCCAAGAGCATGTACAGTCTGAGGTTTCTGGTGGCCTTAAAAAATATTGAACATCGCCGCGAAATTAAAACAATATTCAAAAGCCCCCCTTTTTCCGATGTCATGATCCGACAACACACGGAGGGGTGGTGAAGCTCCGGATCTCAGCTCCCACAATATTAATTTCGTTCCCGCGCCAATGGCATGGATTAATGATAGTGTTACGTATCATCAAAAATAGATAGGCGAGCGAAAAATGAACAACTCAGAACACATCCAAAACATAAAATTATACGGTCGCTAGCACCCTCACGGCTCGTCCTGTCCCGACGATCTTGGTATCATTTGAAAGGATGCACTTTTGTTATTCTAGCATCATCTAGATTCACCGGTAACCGTTTAAAGAACACCGATAAACGGACCTACAATCACGCCGTTTTCGGTGTTCTTTACGGTTCCGAACGATGTTGGCGGCGGGTACTCAGTACACTAATCTTCCGATTGCGGCGCTGTTTTCCTCATTTGCATAGGTTCAGACATGCGCACTTCACTATTTCTTGATTTCATGTTATAAGCTCCACCCACTTTTAAATCGCGGCGAAATTGATGTGCTTTGATCGCAGCGAAACCGATATATCTCTACGCCGGCGTGACGTCACAATAACGTACGCCACCCAACGGGTCTAAATTCGTTGCGTTGGTTGGTTGATATACGTGATTGTGACGTCACGCCTACTTCGCATATGTCATTTTAGCAGCCGTTTGAAAGTGGGTGGAGCTTATATAATGAAATCAGATGGTGGTGCCTCAATCGGTAGATTGGTGAACTGTGTCGACGAAACAACATCGTTCGCAAGTGTCTAAGACACCTGAACGGACCCGGTTGTAGGTCCGTTTTTAGTTAATTTTAGGAATGATTATCAGGAAACCATTTATATGTTTGAATAGCAGAAAGCTTAAACTTTCAAACGACATCAATATTGGTGGGATCCGACGAACCGTAATGGTACTAACAGTCGTTCAAAAGGCGTTTTTGGAACGTGTTTGACAGTTGTTAATTTTTCGCTCGCTTATATATTTTTGGTATCATGGAACGTTTTATTAAATGTGATAGGCTAATGTCACGTAACATGGTTAGTCAACGTGAAAAGATACGGTGACGTTCTCTGTTTAGGTCCACATAAACCGCAAAGGCTTACAGCGTAAAAGACGCGTTCACTACATTCATTTTGCCTATGTGTCTAGCACAGCGGTGTTTAACCTCTTTGCACTGTTTTCCTTTTAGCGAGCCAAGAAAACCATCATCATCCCTCCATTTTAAAATACCAAACTCAACAAAAAGACATTTTTGAAAGAACATTTATTTGATATGTATCACATAATATTAGCTATACATTAGCTACCCAACCTTTAAAACAAGATCAAACGTATGACAAGCAATACTTTATAGATGAATGTATCGGTGTATGACTGAAGTGGCATCTTCCTGACAAGCTTTGGTATGCGAGCACATCGCAGATCATTAAAAAAATCCAATATATGTTGTGTCTTGGTTTTAATGTTGGTCCTTGTAGAAATGCATTGGGTTGAGGGAAATGAGTGCAATATGAGATCAAATTGGATATTCACCACCAGTCTTTTGTCAGAAAGTTACCGTGTCAGAATCCTAAAAGTCTTCGTTCAGCGTGATTTCTTCTCGCAGACCAAGGAACTCATCTTTCGTCTTTTACGACTCCTACAACCACATACGGGATCACTATCGATGCATTCTTCTCACAGTGTTCCAGAGTTGTTATCAAGTATGAACCCGCCAACATCATGACAGGTCAATATTATAAAAGCTTAGCGCGCGATTGGGAAGACGTCAAAAAAGTAGGTTCAATGTGTTTATTTCTCACTTCGCTGACGTATTGTTCTGTCTATAATATTTTAACTGTATCTTATTAGACCATAGCAAAGCAAATTGTTACATCGGCAGTAAACTACTACTCGCGTCGTAATTCACAATCAAAGACAGTCGCACAACGGCAGCGATAGCAAGTCCACAGTAAATATTTGTTCTGTTCTTTTGTAGGCTAGTAGCGTACAAAAGAACATAAACAATATTTTATTTATAATGTAGGGCTACTTATCTCAGATGTTAAAGAAACGTCTTAACATACACGTGATATTTGTCAACTCGCTTGATATTGTTTATTTGTGTTATGTAATTTTTAAGATAATAATGATGATAGTGTGTTGCTGGGTGTCTGCATCAATGTTGATCTATTTGACGTTTATTAATTAGTCTATAGACAACAATGAATGTTGAGAGGGTAGGATGAGTGTGAGAGTCTTACGTCTATGGAAGGAATGGTTCAGGCTTTAACTATGCTGTTTACTGGTATATGATTATAAACTAATGGTGTTCATTGGAAATGCCCTCACCTCGCTATTCAATCATTGAAATATGTTCTGCTTGTTTATAGAGGGGCGACACAAGTGCAGATGCTAGATGGCGCCAACCACTGGGTCGTGGCTTAGAGGGTGTCGATGGGCCGACCGCGGGCCGAACTGTCAATGCAAGACGCGTGGCCAAACATGCGTTCGCCAAGGATGACAATGTCGTGAAGAAAGGACGAGCAGTTCCTCACAACCTGACATAAGCTGTCGGTGAAAATATTGCTTTGGGGAAAACATTGACTCACTATGTCTGCAGGTCTTGATTGTTAGCTTTAATTAACACAATTGGTTCGTGTTTTATTTAGACAAACAGTCTTATAAAACTCTAAAAGGCCCATAACAATGGATTTTCATTTGGTTAATTTAAGAACTGTTTTTAATATTTACAGTTAGTTACTTCATTTCATCTTTATATGTTTACTCATTATATGAGTATGGGAGTTAGAAAATTTCTCTGGTATTCTGTAGTGTCGCAGGAGCTTCCATAGAGTCTCCCTGTCGAGGCTATCAAATGCCTTCACATAATCTACAAAGTTTATATACATGGATGAGTTTGACTGTTTAACTATGATTCGGAGTGTTGCTATACGGTCAGTGCATGATCTATCTTTACGGAAGTCTGCCTGGTGATATCTGAGTCTGGCGTCCACTGCAGTTTTCAGTCTGTCCAAGATCATTCTATTTAGGATCTTTCCGGGCACGGACACGAGCATTATCCCTCTGTAATTCTTGCATTCCTGCAGGTCTCCTTTCTTTGGGAGTTTCACCAGGTATCCTTCTTTCCAGTCAGACGGTATTTCTGCTTGATCCATTATCTTCATAATCAGATCAAGCTGCATTTCTGTGGATGTCTCCATGTCAGCCTTGATTGCCTCGGCAGGAATTTAATCAGGGCCGGAAGCTTTCCCTCTGTTCAAGTGATGAACGTCTTTCACGATCTCAGCCTTGCTTGGTTTTTCGCAGTTTACCTGGAGTAGTTATTCAGCTGTTGGGATATGTGGTCGGTTCTGTGATGGTGGTCGGTTCAGCAGTTCATCAAAATGTTACCTCCATCTCTTCAACTGATCTTCGTCACTGGTAAGTACGTTGCCGTTCCTGTCTTTGATTGGCCTGTCTACGTACTTGTACTTTCCTGCTAACTTTCTTCTTGTGTCATTCAGTTGTTTCATGTTCCCTTGGGTTGCAACATCCTCTACTTCCTTGTCAAGGCCTTCGATGAAGTTGTTCTCGTCTGTTTTTACGCTTTTGTTCACCGCTGTGTTTGCCTCTGCATACTGTTCCTTGGCTGCTGCTCTAGTTCGGCTGTTGTTAATTGAGCTTTTCTTTTCCTTCCTCACACTTTGTGGATAGTATCTATGACATCCACTCCTTCTGTTGGCATTGTTTCTTTCCCAGGACTTCTTTGCATGTGGTGGTCCATGTTTCCTTGATTTTTTGTCACTAGGTGTGTATGTCCATGTTTCCTCCTTCAGAAGGTCTTGTAAGACTTCATAATTGTTGCTGATTTTGAGTCGGAATGTCTTTTTTGTGACTCTGTCCTTTAGGAAGTCCACACTGTACATTGTTCTGGTGCTCCTCTTTATGTCTTTCTTCTTCATCTTCACTCTGGCCAGCACTAGGTGGTGGTCTGAGGCTGCGTCTACTCCTCTATGTACACGCACGTCTTGCAGTGATTTTCTGAATTTGCTGTCTATACAGATATTGTCGATTTGGTTTTCTGTTCGGTGTTCTGGCGATATCCATGTAGGTATGTGAATTCTGCTGTGCGGAAATACGCTACCACCAATGTTCATGTTGTTAAATGCGTATAAGTCTGCCAACATCTCGCCATTTCCGTTCACTTTCCCCAGTCCATGTCTGCCCATGACTTCATCGTACCCGCTGTTGGTTGATCCTATCTTGGTATTAAACTCTCCCACGAGAATCGTCATGTCCTTGTCCTTCATCATGTCGAGAAATGCTTGCAGTCTGTTTTCGAAGTCCTCCTGTGTTTCTTCATCCTTGTCATTTGTTGGTGTATAACACTGTATGATGTTTAGCTTGATCCTTTTCTTCTTTCTTTTGAATGCGGCACAGATGATCCTTGGTCCCATTGCCTCCCAGATGGAGAGGACGCTCTGTGCCTCTTGTGACAACATGAATGTCACTCCTTCAGTGTAATGGGTATCTACTTCTTCACGCACTGAGTAAAATATAATTTCTCCCGTGTTCAGTCTGACTTGTCCTCACTGTGTCCACCTTGTTTCGCATACACCTAATAATGTGATGTTGTAGGCACATCGTTTCCTTGCTATTTGGGTTGCTTTTTTGCTTCGTACATGGATCTCACGTTCCATGTTCCGATTTTTGAAATTGTCTTGGAATATAAAAAAGGCATCGGCGATGGAGCTTCCTTTCGGCTTTCACTGCATAGCGTCATACTCTCCATGGAAGGCGCCCCGTTCCCAAGTTTAGTACAGTTCCTTTGGTCGATGGTTTCATAACAATCTGGGTTTTTTTCGGGACAGGATTTTTAGCCCTTTGCCCAACCCTCTTCTTTTCACATCCGGGCTTGGGACCCGTATTGGCAGAGTCATTTCCAATGACGGAAGTCCGTAAATTCTGAGACAACATTCCCCGTGCTCGTTAACAACCAATCAGGTCCATTCGATTGAGTCTGGCACTTTTGCGGATGGGTATAATAGCGTGCATTTTATGTTTCCTGTACATAATAATAAATGATCTGTAGGATACGTATTACCCCATATTTCCACTAATATACAGTGCAGTAAATACGAAAAAATTCAGAGTGAATATAGCATTTAGCATGTATATGGCGCAATAAATCGTACTGTCGCTGATATATGATATATGTGTAACCAGGTGCTCACTGCAGCACGATTATACCCTACTCTGTCACTTCGCATCATGTACTTGGGCGCCCTTTTTAGGGTAGCTTAATTTCAGTGTGACAGTCCCTTTTGGCGGTGCGATAAGATTACACCACGAGATACGTTCGAGAAAGTATCCGTCAACTAAAGAATCCGTGACATAACAGGGATGATCCAGAGTACGTACATAACGGTGATGCTACCATTCATCTTGTGCACACACTATAGTCGTAGATCTGCATTATAATTCGACTAAATGTTCGTTAATTTGAGTAATTTCACTGCGTTCCTTATTACCGCTCGTGTCACGTAAACCAAATATGCCATATATGGTTAATGACAGTAATATGTAGCTATCTGAGTACGCTTATTATGTTAGTAAGTGTACACTAACTATGTGACTGTGCATTATGTAACCGACATCGTGACTGTTGGATCGATGAGTAATTGATGCAAATCATACCAGGTCGGCTTCGCCGAAAGTATATGGAGTGACGTTGCAGGAATTACCGCATAATATATACATTATGCTGATTGTACTGATATTGAGCAGTCGTGTGTATCGTTGCACCACGGGTACGTCTAGTTACTTTTATTTACACGCACGAGAAAGGGACTTTGCTATTTGTATTGTTTGTGATATCACGTGATGGCAGCAGTATTTAGTTAGTGACATTATGAACTTTATCTGTAGGAAACCGGGACGGAGTTGGCCTCCCTGTAGAGTGTACGCAATAACCGAGTTGTAAGGTATGGCACGTATAATCTTAGCCCAGTTGATGTGAATTGCCAACGGCAACATTGCTAATGTGTGCTAAGTTTGAAGTCGGTTATGAAATTAGCCAGGTTGTTTACAGGAAGCTACAAATTGATGTCATTTTTAGTAGCATATGTAAGATAAGTTAGCGGAGAAAACGTGGAACAGATAATATATGTCCATTGTCTCTTAATTATGTCTACGGTGTGCGCATGTTCTTGAGGGCTGAAGGGAAGTTGGTAAAAGTGACCAAACCCAGCCTGCACAGTATGTAGCAGTAGTGCCATCTGGTGTCTCTTAAAATACGTTATAGTCGATCTATCTATGTTGACTACTGTAGGACCTACGATGCATCTGTGTGATATGTCCCACGCGGGATCTCACTCAATGTATGTTTTAGGGAGATGCGACGGGCCCAATAGAGAGCCGAGGACCTGGTCGGGTTGTGTTTGTGTTTGGTATTAATTATAGTTAGTTATCCCATCGTGTGTCTTGATTACTTAATAAAGGTTGTAGTTCCTACCGAAAGATTGTTATTGTTCTTTAACATCACGAACATGTTTCGGCCCGTTACATATGCTGTTGTTATCGACGATAAATTATTGAAATCTGGGCACATTCGTCAAACACGGCATGTACCAGTTCAAAATATTAGGTTTTTTTTCAGGCAGAACGAAACTGTTAAGAAGGGCATATGTTAAATAGCGTTTCACAATCACTCGTGCTACGTTTATGTAGACAATGTTCCGCTTTTTATCACTGTGTGGAATTTAGATGAGAGAGATCAAATATGCAAGATTACGGGTTCCTGAAGTGGAAACCCCTCGAGGGGCAACCAGCATTCCCTGCAGTTCTATGTAACTGCCTTGACGTACACTTATCACATCTTGGCGATCTGTCAGAATACGGCGCCTTCCAGTGTGCTTTGTGACAGTTCCTTTCATGGACAATGAAACTATTTACCGCAAAGAACTGACGACCACTTATGTGTTTTACCAGACGTGGGACATGCGAGAAATGATGACTAACATCCTATGAAAACCGGTTTGTGTGCCAGTGTGTACACGTTATCATTAGGAGCGCTACTCCCTAAATCAGTTCTACAGGTTACATAAATGGTGTTCGTGTCTTTCAGTGCATTACCCAGGTAACTCCAAATATAATTGGCTTACAGTGAAGCTTGTTAGCGTCATGTAACCCTTCTCTGTATGAGTCCACTGACTATGGAGTAGGAATACAATGTTTTCGCATTAAACAAGGATTCCTGCTGTTCACAAAATATACCTAAAACCAGTTTCTGCCATAGATTGTGAACAGCCAGGTATATGTGAAAATTACCAATTGAAATTTGGCACACATTTGGTACAGGTGAGCATATTGTCAAACGATAGTTACGCACCAAACACCATGGGTGCTATTGTATAAACTTGTAACATACTAAACATAAGGGAAAACATACTATGTGCAGACTGCGAAAGGTTATTATAGTACTAGCTAGGGTATTTTAATATTATATATACAGAAGTGTGGATAATTACCGAGTAGATGGTGGCTCAACCTGAAATTATGATATAATTTTTATCACGTCACTACGGGCCATCAAAATGTACGTCACACAACAGTTGGGATTTTTTAGATCCCCTCCTCTTTGTCACCCTTCGTGGCACTGGCTTATACACCCCCCTAAAGTAAGCCATACGTTCGTTTCGAGAAACACCCCTCCCATATCCTTTACGCAGACATCGAATTATTTACATTCGTTGCATATGCATATTGATTTGAAATCCACATGCATGAGACAGCACTTCATAGTTATTACATTTACGTCCTAACTGCAGTGCCGAAAGTTAGTGGTGCGCGTCAAGAAAGAAATCTCGGAGAGAAGTGTCACAAAGACCGGTGTTCCACATGGGTCGGTCCTCGGACCAATACTCTTTAATGTGTACATTGCGCTACTAGCGAAACTTGTATAACAACACGGTATATAACATCATCTTTATGCTGACGACACGCAGCTGTACCTCGACTTCCCACCAACGGAACACGCAGATGCGCTCGCGCGTATGGAGGCCTGTATCCGAGACGTGAACGTCAGGCTCAGCGACAATGGGTTCATACTCAATGGGACCAAATCGCATGTCATTGTCATAAGATCTTCTAGCATTTGCGCACCGATACCAATAACACATATCGAAATCTGCGGTTATCTTGTGGCGACATCTGCCGTCGTCAAAGATCTCACGATGGCGGCACAAGACTAGTTGCGAATGCATGCCGGAATGCGTAGTACCACCTGTACAGAATTTCGCGGATAAGTGACACTCTAACGACCGGAACAACTGAGTGTCTAGTGCATTCGCTGGTGACGTCGACAATCGACTTCGGAAATGCGATGTTGTACGGAGCGTCAGACCGTTTGCTCCACCTCCTTGAGATGGTCCATCATTCCGCGGCTAGGGTGGTTCTACGAATGAAGCGAGCTGTCCGGCAGAGCGCCAGCATGTGTGCCGACATCTAGCGGCTTATATGTTAGTTATGTTAGCACTTACAGAGCGCCCAAGCCATGGTGCTTGGGAAAAAATGTAACTGTCATTAGGTTTGAGAATTGGAAGCGCAACATTGTGTATACTGTTTCACTCGATCAGGATTTGTCCCCATTCCTCGTCGATGGAATAAGCTGGGGGAAAAAGTCAAAAACTGCTCCTCTTACTGGCATATGATGTTGCACCCATCCGTACAGAACGTCGGCGCACGGCGGCCCAAAAAGTGAACATTCTTGAGTTCATGTTGGGCCAGATTGCGGACTATTGTCCGGTGCTATCACGTAACACCATCGTTCGCAACGCAACTTCGATCAACAACATATGACAAAGCGTACGGCTTCACTATGGCTTCCATTCGACGGGGGGCACATTTTCTCGACTTTGCTGTCATTCGACTGCAGGCGGAAGAGTAGCCGGAGGACTTGTACCAACACCTGGTTGCGTTCATGGAAGACAACTTATTGAAACGCGACGGTAGTATTACTCACCACGGCGAATTGACCACCGTGTTCAGTCTGACTTGTCCTGACTGTGTCCACCTTGTTTCGCATACACCTAATAATGTGATGTTGTAGGCACGTCGTTTCCTTGCTATTTGGGCTGCTTTGTTTGCTTCGTACATGGTTCTCACGTTCCATGTTCCGATTTTTGAAATTGTCTTTAATATAAAAAAGGCATTGGCGATGGAGCTTACTTTCGGCTTTCACTGCATAGCGTCATACTCTCCATGGAAGGCGCCCCTTTCCCAAGTTCAATACAGTTCCTTTGATCGATGGTTTCATAACAATCTGGGTTTTTTTCGGGTCAGGATTGTTAGCCCTTTGCCCAACCCTCTTCTTTTCACATCCGGGCTTGGGACCGGCATTGGCAGAGTCACTTCCAATGACGGAAGTCCGTAAATTCTGAGACAACATTCCCCGTACTCGTTTACAACCAATTAGAACCAAGGTCCATTCGATTGAGTCTGGCACTCTTGCGGATGGGTATAATAGCGTGCATTGTATGTTTCCTCTACATTATGATAAATTATCTGTAGGATACGTATTACCCCATATTTCCACTAATACACAGTGCAGTAAATACGAAAAAGTTCAGAGTGAATATAGCATTTAGCATGTATATGGCGCAATAAATCGTACTGTCGCTGATATATGTGTAACCAGGTGCTCACTGCAGCACGGTTATACCCTACTCTGTCACTTCGCATCATGTACTAGGGCGCCCTTTTTTAGGGTAGCTTAATTTCAGTGTGACACTCCTTTTGGGCGGTGCGATAAGATTACACCACGAGATACGTTGGTGAAAGTATCCGTCAACTAAAGAATCCGTGACATAACAGGGATGATCCAGAGTACGTACCAAAAGGTGATGTTACAATTCATCTTGTGCACACACTATAGTCGTAGATCTGTATTATAATTTGACTAAATGTTCGTTAATTTGAGTAATTTCACTGCGTTCCTTATTACCGCTCGTGTCACGTAAACCAAATATGCCATATATGGTTAATGACAGTAATATGTAGCTATCTGAGTACGCTTATTATGTTAGTAAGTGTACACTAATTATGTGACTGTGCATTATGTAACCGACATCGTGACTGTTGGATCGATGAGTAATTGATGCAAATCATACCAGGTCGGCTTCGCCGAAAGTATATGGAGTGACGTTGCAGGAATTACCGCATAATATATACATTATGCTGATTGTACTGATACTGAGCAGTCTTGTGTATCGTTGCACCACGGGTACGTCTAGTTACTTTTATTTACAAGCACGAGAAAGGGACTTTGCTATTTGTATTGTGTGTGATATCACGTGATGGCAGCAGTATTTAGTTAGTGACATTATGAACTTTATCTGTAGGAAACCGGGACGGAGTTGGCCTCCCTGTAGAGTGTACGCAATAACCGAGTTGTAAGGTATGGCACGTATAATCTTAGCCCAGTTGAGGTGAATTGCCAACGGCAACATTGCTAATGTGTGCTAAGTTTGAAGTCGGTTATGAAATTAGCCAGGTTGTTTACAGGAAGCTACAAATTGATGTCATTTTTAGTAGCATATGTAAGATAAGTTAGCGGAGATAACGTGGAACAGATAATATATGTCCATTGTCTCTTGATTATGTCTACGGTGTGCGCATGTTCTTGAGGGCTGAAGGGAAGTTGGTAAAAGTGACCAAACCCAGCCTGCACAGTATGTAGCAGTAGTGCCATCTGGTGTCTCTTAACATACGTTATAGTCGATCTATCGATGTTGACTACTGTAGGACCTACGACGCATCTGTGTGATGTGTCCCACGCGGGATCTCACTCAATGTATGTTTTAGGGAGATGCGACGGGCCCAATAGAGAGCCGAGGACCTGGTCGGGTTGTGTTTGTGTTTGGTATTAATTATAGTTAGTTATCCCATCGTGTGTCTTGATTACTTAATAAAGGTTGTAGTTCCTACCGAAAGATTGTTATTGTTCTCTTACCTCACGAACCTGTTTCGGCCCGTTACGTATGCTGTTGTTATCGACGATAAATTATTTAAATCTGGGCACATTCCTCAAACACGGCATGTACCAATTAAAAATATTGTTTTTTTTAAGGCAGAACGAAACTGTTATGAAGGGCATGTGTTATATATAGCGTTTCACAATCACTCGTACTACGTTTATGTAGACAATGTTCCGCTTTTTATCACTGTGTGGAATTTAGATGAGAGAGATCAAATATGCAAGATTACGGGTTCCTGAAGTGGAAAACCCCCGAGGGGCAACCAGCATTCCCTGCAGTTCTATGTAACTGCTTTCACGTACACTTACCACATTTTGGCAATCTGTCAAAATACGGCGCCTTCCAGTCTGCTTTGTGACAGTTCCTTTCATGGACAATGAAACTATTTACCGCAAAGAACTGACGACCACTTATCTGTTTTACCAGACGTGGGACATGCGAGAAATGATGACTAACATCCTTTGAAAACCGGTTTGTGTGCCAGTGTGTACACGTTATCATTAGGAGCGCTACTCCCTCTATCAGTTCTACACGTTACATAAATGGTGTTCGTGTCTTTCAGTGAATAACCCAGGTAACTCCAAATATAATTGTCTTATAGTGAAGCTTGTTAGCGTCATGTAACCCTTTTCTGTATGAGTGCACTGACTACGGAGTAGGAGTACAACGTTTTCGCATTAAACAAGGATTCCTGCTGTTAACAAAATATAGCAAAAACCAGTTTATGCCGTCGATTGTGAACAGCCAGGTATATGTGAAAATTACCGATTGAAATTTGGCACACATATGCTACAGGTGAGCATTACTGTCAAACGTTAGTTACGCACCAAACACCATGGGTGCTATTATATCAAATTGCAACATACTAAACATAAGGGAAAAGATACTATGTGCAGACTGCAAAAGGTTATTATAGTACTAGCTAGAGTAGTTTAATATTGTGCGTACAGAAGTGTGGAGAATCACC
This sequence comes from Paraescarpia echinospica, assembly GCA_020002185.1. Taxonomy (NCBI): domain Eukaryota; kingdom Metazoa; phylum Annelida; class Polychaeta; order Sabellida; family Siboglinidae; genus Paraescarpia; species Paraescarpia echinospica. Next base: position 75,454,140 of record CM034533.1, on the reverse strand, counting down.
GTGTAGATGGTGGGACAACCTGAAATTAGGATATCACTTTTCTCACGTTATTACTGGTCGTCCAAAATGTACGTCACACTACAGTTGGGTTATTTTAGATCCCCTCCTCTTTGTCACCCTTCGTAGCACTGGCTTAAACACCCCCCTAAAGTAAGCCATACGTTCGTTTCGAGAAACACCCCTCCCATATCCTTTACGCAGACATCGAATTATTTACATTCGTTGCATATGCATATTGCCTGTATCCGAAACGTGAACGTTAGGCTCAGCGACAATGGGCTTATTCTCAATGGGACCAAATCGCATGTCATTGTCATAAGATCTTCTAGCATTTGCGCACCGATACCGATAACACATATCGAAATCTGCGGTTATCTTGTGGCGACACCGGGGTTTCGTCATCGACACCGACCTCTCGATGGCGGCACAAGACTAGTTGCGAATGTATGCCGGAGAGCGTAGTACGAATGAAGCGAGGTGACCGACAGAGCGCCAGCATGTGTGCCGACATCTAGCGGCTTATATGTTAGTTATGTTACGCTAGCGCCCTCTAACAGAAGCGCTGTCACCAGTCGATATTTATGAGCCTCGCTCTGGCAGAGTATATTTTATTATCGCTCGATCTCATGCGTGTTGTATGTTCCAGAGGAAGGTGGATCTATGAAGTCTTTCTACCCAACCGCTGTAGTTCACCCCTTATCTAGGATACCTATGGTATAATCTCTCCACATTTAAGTGTTGGCAGCGTCGGGAAGCGAACTATGCTTTCAATCTAAGATTATCAGGTCGACCATCACCGTTCGCTATTCTAGATTTATGTGTTAGACAACGGGCGAGCACTTGCACATATCGGACATTGAACAATCCACAGCGGTTAAGATGAGTGACATTATTAACACATACACCATGGCTAGCACTTACAGAGCGCCCATGCCATGGTGCTTGGGAAAAAATGAAACTGTCAATAGCTTTGAGAATTGGAAGCAGAACATTGTGTATACACTTTCCCTCGATCAGGATTTCTCCCCATTCCTCGTCGATGGAATAAGCTGGGCGATCAAGTCAAAAACTGCTCCTCTTCGTGGATTCGATCATGTTGCACCAATCCGTACAGAACGTTGGCGCACGGCGGCCCAAAAAGTGAACATTCTAGAGCTGATGTTGGGCAATATTGCGAACTATTATCCGGTGTTATCACGTAACACCATCGTTTGCAACGCAACTCCGATCAACAACAACAAAGCATACGGCTTCAATATGGCTTCCATTCGACGAGGGCACATTTTCTCGAGTCTGCTGTCATTCGACGGCAGGCGGAAGATAAGCCTGCGGACTTGTGCCAACGCTTGGTTGCGTTCGTGGAAGAAAACTTATTGAAACGCGACGGTAGTATTACTCACCACGGCGAATTAACCACCGACAATGAAGAAATGCCTCGGATGATGGAGAATTTAATTGTACTGACATGGTTGCGATTGATTGACCAAGAAATAACCGGGGACCAGATTCTGTCTGAGACCGGGAAGTAAGCGATTAGACAGGTCGTGCCCTGTATGCAAAGAAGCAGGCAAAGCTGACCAGCACTTCCCGAGTGCTTGCAAATAATTACCTGATCAAGATCGCAGGTATCTGACAAGGGCATGCCTCATCGGAAAAATTATGGAAGATCTAGAAGCTCATGAGCCGAAGTTTGGCCCCACTACAGAAGAGGAGGTTACATAAGATCAAACTGACCCCATTCCATCTCACACGTTAGGCGTCCAAGTGTGTTAGTCTCCTTACGTGGATACATTCCACAACCACCATGCGGTGAGGATTAGGCAGTGGCGCACAAGAAACAGGGTGAGAGAATCGACAGCCATGGGTTGGAAGCCAAGTGCACTTCTCAATCTGCCCACCAAGCTGACGGGTTGTCTCCTCTTAACGTGGTTGGCGAGACGCATTGGGAGGCACACCTTTCATGGAAGAATGATTTGACCGTCCGTCCTGCCAAACGACAGGTCATCCTAGGTGATGGCATCGTGTACCTGTACGGCTCGAATGGTAATGTACTGAATCATTCCACCGTTCGATGCGCGTGTGTACTGAGGGCTCCTGTTGAGAGAACGACGATCTGGCCGGACGAATATGTCGAAGTGACTGTGCCTAATGACTTGACATCACTCGATGAGTCAATTGCGCTAGAACCTCGTGTCGATTCACCTATTTTGAAACACGAGAAGCCATCACAACTATGGCCACCTCCTAGTACCATCTCGAGTGTAGCTGGGAAGATCCGCATCCCAAACCTGACCAATAAGCCGAGACTCTTGAAAAAGAATGAACAGTTCTGTCAGATACGCCCGGTTGCCGTAGCTGCCATCACGGGAAGTGAATCAGAGAGCGTCAGTGTCAAAGTTGCTTCCCAGAATGCACCATCAACTACTTCGTCTCACTTTGCGACCGTTCGCGTTGATCCTGATAGTGTTTTAGATGACGCTGAAAGGGAATAGTTCAGGTCCCTGCTGGAGGAATATGACAACGTCTTCGACCCAGCATTCCAAGGCTACAATGGTGCTGCAGGGCTATTCCAAGCTGTCGTCAATATGGGTCCCGTCCAACCCCCACGGGACAAACTAGACGAGCTACACCAGAAATTCGATGACCCCGAAAGAAAAGAAGTGTTCGTCAAACCAGAAGATATTGGCACCACTGCTGAGTACCGGAATTCGTAATTCCTGGTCAAGAAAACGCTGGATGTTTCAGACTAGTCACTGCATTCGCTGACTTGGGAAGATAGAGCAAACTACAACCATCCCTTATTCCGGACGAAGATTCTACACTTCGCAACATTGCCAAATGGAAGTACATTGTTGTCACGGATCTTACAAATGCCTTTCACCAGGTCCCATTGTCTCGTCAATCCATGAATTACTGTGGTGTTGCGACACCATTTCGTGGAGTCCGTGTGTATGCAAGATTTTCCATGGGCATGCCATGATCAGAAACTGCCCTTGAAGAACTCGTGTGCCGCGTGTTAGGTGACCTACTCGAAGAAAGAATTGTAGCAAAGATTGTTGATGATTTATACTGCGGAGGTGACACACCGTATGAACATCTTCACAACTGGAGAAGGGTCCTTCAAGCCCTAGATAAGCGTGACTTGAACTTAACAGCATCGAAGACGGTCATCTGCCCAAGAACCGCTACGATACTGGGGTGGACCTGGTGCCTCGGCACGATTAGGGTTAGCTCTCACCGCATCGTTACACTCTCATCATATTCCCCCCGGACAGGGTAGAGGCATGAGGTCCTTTCTTGGCGCATAAAAGGTGTTGTCAAGAGTAGTACCAGGATGCGTCCGTATCCTGTCACTTCTCGAAGACGTCGTAGCTGGACGCGAATCCCAAGATCGTATTGAGTGGTCAGACGAACTACACGAAGCATTCAGTCAAGCCAAGAACAAATTGGTATAATCGCTCAGTGGTCCTTCCACAATCTAATGACCAACTGTGCATTGTCACCGATGGCGCGGTAAAGTCACATGGCATTGGGGCTACCCAATACGTAATAAGTGGAGGCAAACCACTGATTGCAGGTTTTTTTTTAGCGCGAAACTTCGTAGGCGACAAGTCATATGGCTACTGTCAAGATCCGCCAGGTAAAGCGAACTTGTGTATATATTCGGGTTCAGAGTTAGTATAAAACGTCATAAAAAATATATGCACTGTACAGGTTTTAAAAGTGTATTCACCCCCACCGAATAAAAAAAAAAATATTCATAAATTTCCAGAGGGAGACTCGTCAGCCTCCTGCACAATCTTATCATTGGAACGACAAAACCATATAAATATCTCTTCTAAGTCACCTCTCATATACACAAGTAGTAGAATAATTTCTTCCATCATGTTTCATACAAACTAACAAGACAAGCTAACGCAATCTTATATGATTACAGTAGTGACATGTCGTAGAACTGCTATCATCGTGGCCATCGTACGGTAAATATGTGTCGAATGAATGTTCGAGATCAACGACATCACAGCTCATCACGGACGTCATCACGAATCTGCTCTGGCCATCGGTAGCCCTCCGATGTTGACTCCGCTTGGTTGTAGGGAATGTCCCTCGTCTCGCGGGAATTCACTCTTGACACTGAAACCGCTTATTCGCACTACAGGTCACTCGGATTTACGCACAAAAGTGTATACCGACCCGACATTACAATCAATGTTAATTACAATAATAACATATTCCTACTCGATGATGTGTACTATACATCCTTCATAGTATATGTTATTTCAATAACACAAAACATAATCATATACCTATATATATATATATATATATATACATATATATATCTAACGTATATATATATATCAGAACAAAATATTCAATATGTCTTCATAAAACAATCCCATCAAGAAAAGGATTCTAACTCTTAGCAACTTATACACCCATGAATATTATCCGTGACAACCATATTGCAACCTACGTTCGATCATCGTTACTATATAACAACCGCATAGCTGAACGATGATTCGCTATCTTCGCGACGTCAGTATCGTCGCGCAGACCCAGGTTCGTTTACTGTCGACCCCACCCTTTCACATAATTATTTTAACAATACAAAACCAGATAATAAAGATAATACCTATAATCTAATATCCACTCAGGTTTACACAGAACATGTATTTTTATAATAATGATATAAATAATAAAGTATTATATAGCGCTGTATCCAGTCCTTAGTTCTGTTCTAAGCGCTTTACAAAAAAGTTCACAATTGTATATCACTCATTTAGGTAGTGAATGCGATTTTTAAAAAGGAGTACCTTTAGCGCCGTCTTAAACGACGCAATAGTGTCACACTGTCTGAATGACTGTGGCAGATTGTTTCAAAGTACAGGGGCCGTTTTGGAGAACGCACAGTCTCCGAAAGACTTGAGGGGTGTGGTTGGTACTTTCAGCAGACCAGCAGAATATGATCGGAGGGAGCGTGTGGGCTGATATTCAACAAGAAGCTCGGAAATGTATTGCGGTGCAAGTCCGTGGAGTGCCTTGAAGGTGATCAGGATAATTTTAAACGTAATTCTTTCTTGGATGGGAAGCCAATGTATATATTTCAGGACTGGTGCTACGTGCCGTGCTTGTTCGTATGATTAGACGAGCAGTCTTTTTCTGAATGCACTGCAGTCTACGTAACTGACACTTGTTAATTCCGAACAGCAGCGAATTACAACCATCCAGT
>CM034533.1:75431891-75447907 GCA_020002185.1 Paraescarpia echinospica | reverse complement strand
AAATCTGTCCTTCCATAGTAGGCGGGCGGTCAAGGCGATGAATTGTAACTTTTGTAGGCATTTTGTTGCTGCAAGCAGCCAACCATTCTGTATGCTCTCTATATGCATTACTGATTCTGGTATGGGTTGTTGAACTTTGTAGTTTTTTATTTTTAGGTCAGAAAACGTTTTCTTTGTATAGTTTGACATAAATTTCATCAAAACCATATGCACGTATATAAACGTTGCGCGCGCGCGCGCGCGCGCGTGTGTGTGTGACCGTACGTGTGAATGCTTGCGTGTGCATACATGAGTTCGTGAATGCATGCGTATGTAACATAATATTCGCTTGACTACATGTGTCTGTTGAACATTATTTTGACACACAGATTTGCATAGGCAAAGTGGTAATATTAGACTTAATGCTACAGCAATAATTACGGATAAATATAACGTTCTGCCAGTAATTGATTAGGTTTCCTTCAACATTTATAATAACTGCCTTTAGTTCAAGCTAATTAGTAATCGTCATGGCTCCGAGTAATCATTTCGGATAATTATCATCTCGGATACACTAATAATTGACCTATGTACGAATCGCGTTAGGGTATGAATAACCATACATTGAAATCGTCGTATGAACGAATTATTGAGTTATAATAATTGACTTGAAAATCGCTCATCCGTACTCGTGGATGGCTCTACAAGACATAACCGATTTCTGGGCACAGCGGCGGTCAAAGTTGTTCTGGCGTATTAGAATCAGATTAGACCGATGTTTATATTGTTTAGTGAGGGTTATAACTTACTTTCGTTAACCTTTATATTACAATGCTAGACGACACCATTTTGGTTGAGGTTGTTAGCGCTCTTTGCGATTTTTATTATTGAAAACTGTTGAAACGAATCCGCGCTTCCGCCTTTGTGTCTCAGAAACAGTTTCCCCCGTTATGCCTTTTATAAAACTACAATTTGGGCCTTCATTTAGTGACAAAAAACCTTATAAGATGTTGACATGTGGTCGATGGTATGGATTTCCTTATGATGTAACTGTCATAATGAAACGGTTGCTTGGTCTCAAACCTCATCATGCAGTTCCTTATGTATAGGCTGTACTTATATTGTCATATCGCCTGGGAATCTAAGGCTGTACCACGAACTAAACGGCGATCGATTACTCAAAACGACACATAGGCTTTCGAAGCCAACATTGTAAAAACGTATCCCAAAAGCGTTAGGCTAGGAAGACTAGAGTCATGGCAAATCTACAAAAAACACCCTCACCACATTCTGATTATTCATGTTGACGCTGTGAAAAGCTGTGCCGAGCAAAGATTGGACTCATATGCCATCTACAAACATACACGAAATGACATCGACAATGCATAGAAAAATCATCATCGCTACGAGGGGTTGCTGCTGCTGCTGCTTATAATATTGTCACTTCCGTGGCACAGCTTACTACATCGAATGACTGATGGTATACACTGCACGATGATCCTATTTTTGAGTGCACGATGATATCATGTAGAGTCCATGGTGATGGTATGTAGGGTTCATGGTGATGGTATGTAGAGCCCATGGTGATGGTATGTAGAGTCCATGGTGATGGTATGTAGAGTCCATGGTGATGGTATGTAGAGTCCATGATGATGGTACGTAGAGTCCATGGTGATGGTATGTAGGGTGCATGGTGATGGTATGTAGGGTCCATGGTGGTGGTATACAGAGTGCATGGTGATGGTACGTAGAGTCCATGGTGATGGTATGTAGAGTCCATGGTGATGGTATGTAGAGCCCATGGTGATGGTATGTAGAGTCCATGGTGATGGTACGTAGAGTCCATGGTGATGGTATGTAGAGTCCATGGTGATGGTATGTAGGGTCCATTGTGATGGTATGTAGAGTCCATTGTGATGGTATGTAGAGTCCATGGTGATGGTATGTAGGGTGCATGGTGATGGTATGTAGTGTCCATGATGGTGGTATGTAGAGTGCATGGTGGTGGTATGTAGGGTGCATGGTGATGGTATGTAGAGTCCAAGGTGGTGGTATACAGAGTGCATGGTGATGGTATGTAGGGTGCTTGGTGTTGGTATGTAGAGTGCTTGGTGGTGGTATGTAGAGTCCATGGTGATGGTATGTAGAGTGCATGGTGATGGTATGTAGAGTCCAAGGTGATGGTATGTAGAGTGCATGGTGGTGGTATGTAGAGTCCAAGGTGATGGTATGTAGGGTGCTTGGTGTTGGTATGTAGAGTGCATGGTGATGGTATGTAGTGTCCATGATGGTGGTATGTAGAGTGCATGGTGTTGGTATGTAGGGTGCATGGTGATGGTATGTAGAGTGCATGGTGGTGGTATGTAGAGTGCATGGTGTTGGTACGTAGGCGTATGGTGATGGTACGTAGAGTGCAATGGTGGTGGTATGTAGGCGCATGGTGATGGTATGTAGAGTCCAAGGTGGTGGCATACAGAGTGCATGGCGGTGGCGGGCATGTGGCGCTTTGCGTTGGTACGTAGAGTGCTTCGGCGGTGGTATGCGGTGAGTCCATGGCGATGGCATGTAGAGTGCATGGTGATGGTAAGCGGTGAGTCCAAGGTGATGGTATGTAGAGTGCATGGTGGTGGCATGTAGAGTCCATGGTGGTGGTATACAGAGTGCATGGTGGTGATAAGTGTAGAGTGCATGGTGGCGGTATTGTAGAAAGTCCGGCGATGGCAGGTATACAGGCGCTTTGGTGTTGGTAATGTAGAGCGCATGGTGATGGTGGCCAGTGTCCATGATGGTGGTATGTAGAGTGCATGGTGTTGGTATGTAGGGTGCATGGTGATGGTATGTAGAGTGCATGGTGGTGGTATGTAGGGTGCATGGTGATGGTATGTAGAGTCCAAGGTGGTGGTATACAGAGTGCATGGTGGTGGTATGTAGGGTGCTTGGTGTTGGTATGTAGAGTGCATGGTGATGGTATGTAGAGTCCATGGTGATGGTATGTAGAGTCCATGGTGGTGGTATGTAGAGTCCATGGTGATGGTATGTAGAGTGCATGGTGATGGTATGTAGAGTCCATGGTGGTGATATGTAGAGTCCATGGTGATGGTATGTAGAGTCCAAGGTGATGGTATGTAGGGTGCTTGGTGTTGGTATGTAGAGTCCATGGTGATGGTATGTAGAGTCCATGGTGATGGTATGTAGAGTCCATGGTGGTGGTATGTAGAGTCCATGGTGATGGTATGTAGAGTGCATGGTGATGGTATGTAGAGTCCATGGTGGTGATATGTAGAGTCCATGGTGATGGTATATAGAGTCCAAGGTGATGGTATGTAGAGTGCTTGGTGGTGGTATGTAGAGTCCATGGTGATGGTATGTAGAGTGCATGGTGATGGTATGTAGAGTCCAAGGTGATGGTATGTAGAGTGCATGGTGGTGGTATGTAGAGTCCAAGGTGATGGTATATAGGGTGCTTGGTGTTGGTATGTAGAGTGCATGGTGATGGTATGTAGTGTCCATGATGGTGGTATGTAGAGTGCATGGTGTTGGTATGTAGGGTGCATGGTGATGGTATGTAGAGTGCATGGTGGTGGTATGTAGGGTGCATGGTGATGGTATGTAGAGTCCAAGGTGGTGGTATACAGAGTGCATGGTGGTGGTATGTAGGGTGCTTGGTGTTGGTATGTAGAGTGCATGGTGATGGTATGTAGAGTCCATGGTGATGGTATGTAGAGTCCATGGTGGTGGTATGTAGAGTCCATGGTGATGGTATGTAGAGTGCATGGTGATGGTATGTAGAGTCCATGGTGGTGATATGTAGAGTCCATGGTGATGGTATGTAGAGTCCAAGGTGATGGTATGTAGGGTGCTTGGTGTTGGTATGTAGAGTCCATGGTGATGGTATGTAGAGTCCATGGTGATGGTATGTAGAGTCCATGGTGGTGGTATGTAGAGTCCATGGTGATGGTATGTAGAGTGCATGGTGATGGTATGTAGAGTCCATGGTGGTGATATGTAGAGTCCATGGTGATGGTATATAGAGTCCAAGGTGATGGTATGTAGAGTGCTTGGTGGTGGTATGTAGAGTCCATGGTGATGGTATGTAGAGTGCATGGTGATGGTATGTAGAGTCCAAGGTGATGGTATGTAGAGTGCATGGTGGTGGTATGTAGAGTCCAAGGTGATGGTATATAGGGTGCTTGGTGTTGGTATGTAGAGTGCATGGTGATGGTATGTAGTGTCCATGATGGTGGTATGTAGAGTGCATGGTGTTGGTATGTAGGGTGCATGGTGATGGTATGTAGAGTGCATGGTGGTGGTATGTAGGGTGCATGGTGATGGTATGTAGAGTCCAAGGTGGTGGTATACAGAGTGCATTGTGGTGGTATGTAGGGTGCTTGGTGTTGGTATGTAGAGTGCTTGGTGGTGGTATGTAGAGTCCATGGTGATGGTATGTAGAGTGCATGGTGATGGTATGTAGAGTCCATGGTGGTGGTATGTAGAGTCCATGGTGATGGTATGTAGAGTGCATGGTGATGGTATGTAGAGTCCATGGTGGTGGTATGTAGAGTCCATGGTGTTGGTATGTAGAGTGCATGGTGATGGTATGTAGAGTGCATGGTGATGGTATGTAGTGTCCATGATGGTGGTATGTAGAGTGCGTGGTGTTGGTATGTAGGGTGCATGGTGATGGTATGTAGAGTCCATGGTGGTGGTATGTAGAGTCCATGGTGTTGGTATGTAGAGTGCATGGTGATGGTATGTAGAGTGCATGGTGATGGTATGTAGAGTCCATGGTGGTGATATGTAGAGTCCATGGTGATGGTATGTAGAGTGCATGGTGATGGTATGTAGAGTCCATGGTGGTGATATGTAGAGTCCATGGTGGTGATATGTAGAGTCCATGGTGGTGGTATGTAGAGTGCATGGTGATGGTATGTAGAGTCCATGGTGGTGGTATGTAGAGTCCATGGTGATGGTATGTAGAGTGCATGGTGATGGTATGTAGAGTCCATGGTGGTGGTATGTAGAGTCCATGGTGGTGGTATGTAGAGTGCATGGTGGTGGTATGTAGAGTGCATGGTGATGGTATGTAGTGTCCATGATGGTGATATGTAGAGTCCATGGTGATGGTATGTAGAGTGCATGGTGATGGTATGTAGAGTCCATGGTGGTGATATGTAGAGTCCATGGTGGTGATATGTAGAGTCCATGGTGGTGGTATGTAGAGTGCATGGTGATGGTATGTAGAGTGCATGGTGATGGTATGTAGAGTGCATGGTGGTGGTGGTATGTAGAGTCCAAGGTGATGGTATGTACGGTGCATGGTGATGGTATGTAGAGTGCTTGGTGGTGGTATGTAGAGTCCATGGTGGTGGTATATAGGGTGCATGGTGGTGGTATGTAGAGTGCATGGTGATGGTATGTAGAGTCCATGATGGTGGTATGTAGGGTGCATGGTGATTGTATGTAGAGCCCATGGTGGTGGTTTGTAGGATGCATGGTAATGGTATGTAGGACCCATGGTGGTGGTATGTAGGGTGCATGGTGAGGCAATGTACGATGTACGCCTGTACGGTGTAACTATGCATGCAAAGATTGCAAACTTTTTTAGATACCTCTTCGGTGTTCCTATTCTGACTGCCAGAATGATCAAAGTTGCTGAAGCTGCCGTACGAGAGAAAAATGCCGCGGCTGGGAAGAAGGATGCCCCGTCCCTTTGGGCACTGATGAAGGAGAAATCCCTTGAGACTGGCGTGCAAGGGGTTCCAAACATCGGACGTGCTCAACATAGGGCCCGGCGATTTTTCTGGATCCTCGTTGTGTTTGGCGGAACAGGTGGGTGTACCTGGCACGGGATGGCTGGTCATGATCAAAGGCATAGTTGACTCGCAACTGATTGATCAATACAAACTTCCGTATATTGTTTCGACGATTTTTCTTCTGGAAAGCAAATCATATGTGATTGTTATAAAAAAAATTAAAACGAATATCAGAATCAGAATAATTTATTCGACCATAAAATACATATTAAATACAGCAAATAAATGTAAAGAAATGTATGATCAGGGAGATCTCATTAAGGCATTATGCATGCTGCTGACATAACAGCCACCCTATTGTTAAATGTATAATTTTAATACAAAGTTATAATATAACAATAATTATTGTATTAAATATGATTTTATAAATAATAAGCACTAATTGACAGTGTTTAACACTAACTAACTATCTAACTCACTCACATTAACTAACTACTAACACTAACAACAAACAAGCAAAATAACACACTAGAATAATAATATATAAATTACCCTAATGTTAAAATAAACGTTACATTTAATCAATAGTTAAACGTAATTAAACTATTTATAAAAAAATATATAGACGGTTAGCCAATAACACCAATTAATACTAATTATCTCAGAGCTTCCAAGTTGAATGAACCAAAAATACGGAGATCTCCCTATATTATCAAAACACAATAGGGAGATTTTACCGGTAATTTAAAAAATGGAAAGCTTATCGAAAGCCCCCCAAACTGAAACACACACATACCAGCCAAACCTACAACATTAACAAATGTAGATGTTGGCGTATAGTGCAAAACTTGAAAAATGAGACAAACAAAAGACGCAATCGTCATTTTATTGCTTTAGCAACATAGTGTTGTAAAGGTGAGTCGCCTTTCCAACCGACTCCAGCAAACCTGGTGACATCTGCAACTGTTAGAATGCAGGGGAAACATTGATTTTGCACGCCAGCAAGGCACTCAGGGACTGCAGTGCAGTTTTTTTAAGTTTTCGAATAAAAGCGGGAGATTTGTATTCTAATTCGGGAGATCGGGAGATTTTCTAGATTCTTTCAAAATTCGGGAGATCTCCAACCAAATCGAGAGACTTGGATGCTCTGTTATCTGTTTAATAGGCCAACTAATATTAATTAAAAAACACAAATACTTAACCCTGAAAATCTTTTCAAAATATTAACATTATAAAAAATACAATTATCTTAAGTTACAAAACAGTGTAATGGTGATTCGTTCTGTATAATCATAACTAAACAACACACAAAGTCTACAAACCGTTTAAGTTGGAAGGTTTATCTTATTTTCAGTTAGTACAAATATAACAATTTGGGATAACACATTCGGTTTTAAATTCCTTATGAAGTATTTTGTTACAGTATATTGAAAAGCTTGTGAGAGAATGATCATAAATATTACATCTGTTAACAGCGTGAATAGTTGAATGTCTAATGCAATTAGTGGCAACATTATTATTTACTCGCTTTATGTAGATATTATTACTGTTTCTGGTATGATATTTATGAATGTTAGGATTATGTACAATGGGAATGGTATTAAAGTATTCTAGTAATTTTTTGATTCACAAGTTTAAAATATAATTTTAATTGTTGGAGTTTTAAGATATCATCCAGCTTTGAAAGACCGATGCTCTTGGAAATGGGGTTGGAATGCATTATATTTAGAAGATGTTATAGATCTAAGATATTTCTTCTTACGTTATTGTGGCATCCCCATGCTAGTATTGCGTAGTTGAGATGAGATGAGATTTTGAGTCAAATGTTGCAAGGTAGAATAGGCCCCTAAACATATAGAAGTGGCTGAATGTATCATACTCTGTGAGAATGAATATGAATGTCATTTTTCGTCGTCGTTTTGTCACTAGTTCTTTCATTTTCCTTAAGGTTGCAACGTAATAACCGTATTCATATTTTCACAACCAATCATTATTGAAATACAAATTGTGTTTTGTCTCAAACTCCCCGAAACTATTCTGCAGCAAACCAATCAAATCTTGTTTCATAACTAAGTTATCTCAGTTTTGGAAAGGTTCGTACCGTTGGCATGTTAACCTTGTGTGCAGTGCTGATGACATGGCAAGTGACCGTCTCGGTCATGAAGTACTATAAGTACCCCGTGAAGACGCAGATGCTTTACCAGAAGGACGGGCAGCTCGTCTTTCCTGCCGTCACCATATGTAATCTGAACCCGCTCCGTTGGAGCGCACTCTCAGAGGCGGATGATATGTTGGATACATTCAAAAAGGTAGGGTCTAATTCCGCAGGGGTACGGGCATTTTCCCTGCGAACATTCCCACAGGATGTTAACCCCAGTGTTCCTACTGTTATAAAAAGCGAAAGTTTCCATACAACAGGATAATAAATAATTGTTTTCCTCACCCGTTATGCATTTCCAGTAAAACGTACGAGGTTAAATTTGAAGACGGTCGATAATTTATTGTTGTGTACAATCAATATACTCGGCCCCATTGTTGTCTTCTCTGGACTGTTTTCACCACGCTATGCACCCTGCGATACACCTGGGTGAACGTCTATGCGGAGACCGCGAGAAATAGGCCAAACGGCTGAATGGAGCAATAATAATATAACAAATGTTGAGGGATAGAGAAAACGCATCGTCCTATTAATTATAAAATATTGATATACATAATACATTTGACGTATTAATTGACGTATTATTATTATTATTATTAACTGAATTACAGAAGTCGCCTACGGACGACAACAAGGGGAAGCCTGCCAAGTTCGATGACTGGACGGGAGAGGAGGACTACGAGTCTGAGACGACAGAGTTCTCGGCGATGCAGTCCTACCTGACGGTCTCCGCCCAGCTAACGCCGAAACAACGCCGCGCAGTCGGCCACCATCTCAACACCATGCTGTTGTCATGCACGTGGAATGGTATATCTTGTTCACCAAAGTAAGTTTGATGTCAGTTTACTGTCAGGCTAAGAGTTTTAGAACATCGGATATTTTGCGTTAGTAATTAACCTATCCACCACGTGACGTCCTGCGTAGCAAAACCTTTGTCAAGCCATCAAGCAGTGGATGCCGAACACACACGTGGTGGGTTCGGACATTCCGTCGTATATTTTGCTGAAATTCTGGTTTCAAAAGTGATTCTTTATAATAAAAAATGTAAGACAATGTTTTTAAAGTGACAACAGTAGGCAGGAAGTTTTGATTTATGAGATGTCTTACCGCAATAGTAATGCAATATACATATATAACCGTTATCAAAATTGGTCGCAGAGGCAAGGCTTGACGGAGGTCCCAAGCAAAATGTTGATTGTGATGTAGACAACCCGCGGTGTACTGGATAGGTCAACTAAAACGAGTCGTGTTGTGTACTCTTATATCTATATATATATATATCTATATATATATATATATATATATATATTCAAAATAAAACCTATTCCCGTAAACTGATTAACGCGTTGTGGTGTTTTTCTAATAAATTAATAATAATGGAATGATTTCTTTATACCCGGAACACCCGAGCTAAGTGGCAATAGCGTCTCATCCCGCCATGCTGAAGGAGCGCTTTCTTGCTCGTGGAGTACGAACTATGCTTCGAGTGCCGTGTCGGCGAAAAGAGCAACATCGTCATTCACAACCAGACCGCAGAGATGACTGGTTGAATGCTTGACGCCTAGACCCATGGACAGAGTTAGTATTGGAGGAGGGGGGGGGGTAAGACACAATCACAAAGCAGACTCGCTAGAGACGTCTTCAAGTAGTTGGCAACTTATGGATACACAATCTTGGCAAGACAACAGAGTGAAACAAAAAGAAAAAACAACTATCAAATTGATTGGTGTTGATGTGGCTGCTCTTCCTTCCTTAATTAAAATCGACCAATACGGATCCGGCCGATGATAATGATGATGATGATCCTATACGGCTTCTGGCCAATTGATCCACTGCAGAGAAGTGAAGCTTTGTGACATAACACGCCCGTGCAGTACTTCAAAAGAAACTTTTCGATTGACAAATCCCTTGACTTGTGCACACAGCCAGTGCATATAGAGATAGAGTGGCATCAGAGTATTTGAAACTACGGCCAACAATAGGAACAGTGGAAGAAGAATGGAAATACTTTAACGAGGCTTTCATTGGAGCAGCTGTAGAGCTCTGTGGCAGAACATTTGGTAAGGGAGGAGCTTCCTCGAAGAGCAAAAACCAGACCCGGTGGACTGAAGAAGGAACCAAAGCAAATAGAAAAAAGAGGTATGGAAGGAAATATAAGTGATCAAAGGGAATGGCGGACAACCTGATAGCAATTCAGCAACTGCATGGGCATTCTTTAGAAGGCAGCTAGGAGAGCTGTGGATATGGCTAAGAGAGAGATGGAAGAAGAGCTGTATAAAATGCTTGATGAGGATAGCGGAAAGAAGATGATCTATAAGATGACCCGTGAGAGGGACGAGGACCGCAAGGATGTGAAAGCTGGAACAGTGATCAAAGACAAGAACGGAAAGCTAGTGACAGTGAGGTCTGGAAGGGGAAATCGGTGAAAAACAGCAAGGTTTTAAAATAGGAAAACTGACTGGATGTTTGCCGTGAGGCAGACAGTGGAAAAGAAATTGGAGGGATATGAAGATATGGCGTTGGATTCATAGACCTGGAGAAAGCATATGATACTGTTCTAAGAGAGATAGCGATGTTAATACAGAGGTGGATGGGAGTCCCAGGGCAGAGGTCAGGATGGTAGAATATAAAGTGGATATATGAAGATACAAAGAGCAGGGAGTTGTGTGGACCGGGAGTGTCAGGAGAGTTTGAAGTATATGTTGGCCTGAGAAGGGGAACGCCATGAGCCCACTGTTGTTTATCGCAGTAGTGGAACTGATAAGCAGAAAGACTGGTATGAGAGATATACTCCGGAAGCAACTGTATGCAGACGATCTGGCAGTGGTAGCGGATGGGGAAGCATATCTCCAAGAACAACTGACAGAGTGGAAGGATATGTCCAGCAGACATGGACTGAAAGTTAATTTGGAGAAGACGGAGGTATATTAGGAGGGGCAGCAAAACAGAGCTGGAAATACACCTGGAGTGGAAGAAACTCAAACAAAGAAACATTTTGTATACCTGGGTGGAGTGATATGAGGGGACGGTAACTCAGACATCGAAATTTGCAGGAGGATAACGGCTGTCACAGTTAGTACGGAAAATTCGGAAGTCAGTGTTCGGCTACGTGTTTCGCATGCCCGACGGCAGCACTGCACAACTAGCTCTGCATTTTGCCGTTCGCGAGTCATGCTGTTACACATGCCGAGTCGGCAGGCACACCACCAACCTGCTAGACCTACTGCGTTCGGACTTCAGAGTGACGGGCGTCAGGCTGAGGTCGCGCAATTACACTATGACTCTGAGAGAACTGGCGGAAGACCGCACGGGATGGAGGAAACACTGGGGGGACTGACTGCGACACTAAGAGGTCACCCCAGACTATTTATGTCGCAGGAACCGTACATAATCATCATCATCATCATCATCATCATCATAAAGGCAGGGGCAAACGCTTGGAGGAAAGTTGAAGGTGTGATGGGAAACAGGCGGATATCACGTAAACTCAAAGGAAAGGTGCTCGGTTCATGTGTTTCCCAGGTATACCTGTATGGCCTAGAGACGTTGGCACTGACAGAGAAACAACAAAAGAGGGTGAAGGTTTGTGAAAACAGCTGGGTAAGAAGAATTGCGGGAGTGAAGAGAACTGATAAACGAAGAATGGAGTAATTGAGGTTGATGGTTGGAGTAAAAGAAAGCCTTAAGAAGAAGTTGGTGAGGAGTCGACTCAACTGGGCTGCGCACGTGGAGAGAATGGGAGGAGAACGGCTGGCAAAGAAAGCAGATGCCCAGGTATTGGAGGGGAAAAGGAGGGGAGAAAGACCTAGACTACATTGGGAGGACTGTATAAAGAGAGATTTGGAAGGATTGGAGGGGAGTGGATAAAGAGAGCAAAAATAGATGGGAATGGAGACAGTTGGTGGAGAGAGCAGTGCAAGATAAGTGAGATAACAGAAGAAGAAGAAAAAGAAAACTGAAATCGAGGAACGGAATCAAGGCCAGCCTCACCCCCGACGACAGGTAATCAAAGCCAGCCTCATCCCTGACGACAGGTAATCAAGAGGAGAACAACAACGTTGACTTGTGCACCAGTATGGCATGTAGCCGCACCCTCGATGGGTGTGGGATGATGGGGCGAGGGCGGGGTGGTAGAACCCTTGCATGTCTGGTAGCCGCACCCTTGATGGGTGTGGGATGATGGGGTGAGGGCGGGATGGTAGTACCCCTGCATGCCAGGCAGCCCCACCCTCGATGGGTGGCTTGCAGCGTTGGTCCAACTGAAACCATTCACCTCGCACGTATGGCTCAAAGTAGCCGCGTAGACACCGCGGCGGCCATCCTCGGACAACAACCTCGGCTGGCTAGTCAAACTATGTGCGGGTTAGCAGCCTTAGCGCGGTGAACTGGGGACGTCTACTCCTTTAGTGTCTGAAGACGTTACCTGCAGAGAGGACATAGATACCCTCCTTGTGAAAAGCATTAATGTGGCTTCAAAGGCGGTGATGCACATGCCCTGCAGAGCATGGACAGGGCAACTGCATAGAAGTTTATTGAAAACCAGTTGGCCACTGCCTGCAGTCGACCCCCTCTCTAGTTGTTTTAGTCAAACTGATCGAGTGTGTCTTCACGCTACTCCACACCAAGTCCTGCGGCTATGGGGTGATGGCAACGGGGACAGTCCTTAGTCACGACTCTAAACGTATTGCGGCCCTAGTGTGCCGGTCGTTCTGTCATTGACATGGAGCACACAATGACGCTCGTAACCTGCTAAAGCGATTCTTCAAGGACAGCACTGCTCTCTCCAAATTGAGGAGGGGATATCACAATTTCCCTAAACAACACCAGACTTGTTCGCAAACCGCATCGGACTAGTCATCCAACATTGCGGTCGAAATCGTAAGAAATATATGCCTGGAATGTGATAACACTTCAGGACAACGGGAACAAACTGGAACGTAAGACGGCAATCATTGGCAGAGATCTGGCAAGATACATCACAATTGCAGCTCTAAGTGAAGAACGAACACCAGGTGAATCACAACTCACTGCGAGATGTGCTGGATACGCCAGACAGTGAAGCCAGTAAGAAAGACTCGTGCTATGCGTTGCACAGACTTTTGGTCACAGAATGATACGATGCAGAATGCGCCTCAACGTACAAGTGAGCAAGCACAGATGTAGTGTGAAACCACGAAAAATTGCAAACCTCAAGTCAGTCATAACCCAGCAGCAACTACAGGAGACACTTAACATCATAGTCGAGGAAGAAAACGAGTCAGCACCAGATGCAGAGACCGAATGGACGAGCCTGAGAGATCCCCTCTACGTAGCGGCTAATGAAATACTCGGTGTTACTCAGCACAAACACAGAGGCTGGGTCGATGAAAATGATACCGAGGCAATGGGTATCCTCAACAACATGTATGCCTTTCATCTTGCGTGGATAAACCTAAGAAATTCGCCGTCGAAATCAGCAGCCTATCACCACTATAAGCAGCAAGCGCAGGCCAGGCTTCGCGCCATGAAGGAGACCTGGTGGTCTGACAGAGCAGCTGATATACAACAAGCCGCTGATCAGAAGGATGCTAAACGTTTCTACGAGGGCATTAAAGCAGTATATGGGAACCAGTCAAGTGGAGCAACACCGCTCATGAGTCCCAATGGAACGAATCGCATTACAGATCCAGGCGAAATTCTGAAAGGATGGGCTGACCATTTTAATGATGTACTAAATAGACCATCAACTATCTCATTTGCAGCACTCAGTGATGGTATACAACATCCCGTCATCGAGGAACTAGACGCACGCCCAAGCATCGATGAAACCTCATGCGATTAAAAAACTATCAAGTGGAAAAGCCGCAGGTTCTGATGCAATTGCAGCATAAATATACAAACACGAAGGAATGAAGCTCACTAAACGACTTTTCACTGTCATCTGGAACAGCAGATCCGCCCTACAGGTCTTCAAAGATGCATTGCTTTTTCACACCTACAAGGCGACAACCACCGTGGCATCTCACTACTATGCATAGCTGGCAAAAAACTCGCCAGGATTATGCTAAATCGATTAGTACACATAGCCAAAGGCATTCTATCAGAGAGCCCACGCGGCTCCCGTGCATGGCGTGGTACCACAGATATGATCTTTGCGATAAGACTACTGCAAGGAACGTGTCGCAAACAAAACCAAGACCTCAACATGGTTTTTGTAGACCTTACGAAGGCTTTTGACTCAGTCAACAGAATTGGACTTTGGAAACTACTAAGAAAATTTGGCTGTCTCAGCGTATTTATTGATGTAATTCGCTCCATTCACAATGGCATGGCGGCCAGGGGCCAAGACCAAGGGACCTCGTCAGATGTATTCCTTGTGACAAATGGCACCAAACAGGGCTGCGTTCTCTCCCACCAATGCTATTTCCAATTACATTTTCCATCATATTACAAGATGCCTTCCGCGACAACAAGCTCCGTGGCTATATCCAGTTTCTTACCGATTGGAACATATTTAACCTTCAACGGTTGAAAGCCAAGAGCAATATTTCAATACTTGTACGAGACCTACTCTTTGCTGATGACTGTGCCCTCATTGCATATTCAATCGTTGCCATTAAGGCAATTAATGATTGTTTTGCTAAAGCAGATCGCCGTTTTGGACTCACAATCAGAAAAGAAAACAAAAGTAATGTTCCAACCAAAGCCTGGAACCAACCAACCACCAAACGTTACAATCGATAACTTCCATTGAAAGTTGAGGAGAAATATGCATATCTGGATAGCACGTTATCTGTAAACACAATGACTGACAATGAAATTTCCACCCTTCTTGGGAAGGCAAGCTCATGTTTTTGGTAGACTAACAAAGCGCCTATGGAATGAACGTCAGCACAAAAATCAACGTGTATTGTGCCGCCGTACTGTCGACACTGCTGTATGGGTGTGAGGCGTGAACCCCATATCGAAGCCATATAAGACGTTTAGAGCAATTCCACATGCGCTGTCTGTGGCAGATTGCAGTATCAAGTGTCAATATATGACGTGCCATTGTGTTTCATCATTACTATTAAGTTGACTATCCAGACCGACTTTACATAGTCAATTACTAAGCCCATGATTCACCAACAATCGATTAAACAGTTGATATACAACTGTGTTGCACTACGACACGTTTACCTCCTAAACCTATGTATACCCACATCTTGCTATGTTCTTCAATCCTACATAATGATCACGTTAATTTCATTCTACTCGTCCAGAATTATTGATTGTAATCAACTCAACTGTCATACTGTATTTACGCATTCACGATTTCATAACATTACTTTATAACTTTCCTCAATTTCGTATCTGGCAGAAAAAAATTGTAGTTTCATCGTGATCGGTTCTGACACCCAGCGTATTTAATTTCAAAACTGTCTTCCCTAGGAACTTCACGTGGTTCAGCAACCATCTTTACGGCAACTGTTTCACGTTCAACTCGAATAACGGCAATAAGACTTTGACCGTCAGCAAGCCAGGTCCACTGTATGGTGAGTTCGTCGGAAGTTTCTTGTTGTATGTACCCGCCTCTGCCCATTGCATCCATTGCCTCCTGTAATCGACATGTTTAAACGGAATGCACTACAACTGTAACATTTAACTGATATGCAGCTCTATTTCAGGGGTTGGTGTAATTAAAATGTTTCAGTTATCTTAGATGTTCGCTACCGAATGGCGTTTAAATACGGACACGCATGCACACACGCACGTACACACATGCACACACACACAAACACACACACACACACACACACACACACACACACACTTTCACACGCACACACTTTCACACGCACGCCCGGTCGCACGTACACACGAACGCACGCTCGCACACACTCACTAGCAGATAACCAGTATCATCATGATGTGTATTGGCGGTCCTACATGCTTCTGCCCCTTGCATTCGTTGCCTTCAGTAAACGACATGTTTAAACGGAAAGTTTATTTGTCCCAGTGACACAATATTGATCGACAATAAATATACATAAATCATATGCAAACAATATATTACAACATTATTTTCACTACAACAAAAAACAATCACGAAATAAACTATTCAAAACAACACATTAGTATGATTGAAAACGTGATGTCAGCAAAGG
>CM034533.1:75380993-75430891 GCA_020002185.1 Paraescarpia echinospica | reverse complement strand
CCCCCTGTCATATACGTACAGCTTGGTGCACGATACACCTTCTCTCTCTCCCTCCCTCCCCCTGTCATATA
Organism: Paraescarpia echinospica; assembly: GCA_020002185.1. Classification (NCBI taxonomy): domain Eukaryota; kingdom Metazoa; phylum Annelida; class Polychaeta; order Sabellida; family Siboglinidae; genus Paraescarpia; species Paraescarpia echinospica. The sequence continues at coordinate 75,430,820 of CM034533.1, read as the reverse complement.
CGTACAGCTTGGTGCACGATACACCTTCTCTCTCTCCCTCCCTCCCCCTGTCATATACGTACAGCTTGATGCACGACGCACCTTCTCTCTCCCTCCCTCCCCCTGTCATATACGTACAGCTTGGTGCACGATACACCTTCTAGATGTAGTCGCCAAGTGTTATGTACGTATGGTATTAAAACTCACTGTTGGAATCGTATAAAACTGGCAGAAATAGAAGATTGAAACTTGCACAATGTAAACACATCGATCGCACGGTAGAATATAACTAATGTATGTCCTGTTTAATTAGTTCAAGTCCAGTAACAATTACCTTGAAACAAAAAGCAATTAGTTTTAGGTATTCAAGGTTGAGCTCTCATGCCTTCTCGGCCCTTGTTCAAGGGTTACACATATTTCACCGAAGTAATCTCACGCCATTCCAGCTGACAGATTGGTTATGCTCATTGAGTCTTAGCACGTGTATACACTTGACATATAATGAAGTCTGTGCGTTGCACCACACCCTAGCATTGCACCACACCCTGGCATTGCATCACACCCTGGCATTGCACCACACCCTGGCATTGCACCACACCCTGGCATTGCACCACACCCTGGCATTGCACCACACCCTGGCATTGCACTCACAGTATTCAGATGACAGTCAACGTAAACCGAATCAAAACAGGCAAGGACTCGGATTGCAAACAAATGCTTGCTAGATCAAAGTGATTCGTGAAACCACTCCAATAGATTGCTCACTTTATTGATCTTGGTGTTCAGCTTTTTGTTGTGTAAGTTCCGCTCTTGGCACATCTCCTAATGTGGTGACTTGTTCACCTCCGCGTCTTGGTTTTGATCTCCTAATTTAAATCTAGGTCATCTCTTTTATCTCATCAAATGTGTGTTGTTAACTTTGTTCTTACTGGTCACTCCTACCAATAGTCATTTTATTATAGTCGTAGGCAAGTTAAACGTCTTTAGATTTTAGTGGTTGCCCAAGTTTATGTTCCCGCGTATAAAACTGGTATGGCGCATAAGGTGAGACGGGAAGGGTGTAAACATAGATTACAGGTTAGTTTCCATGCCATACCACAAATAGGTATTTATAATTTTGCCTTCTTCGCCAGTGCAATGTCGAGAGTGACTGTTTTAGTAGTACTACTATACATGTTGTAACTTTATCCTGGACTATTGTTGATGTCCATTGGATCATTATGTTCACCATAAACATACATGTATATACACACAAATAAACAAGATTATTCGCACCAACATAAGCCCAAATCAAGCTATAGCTCATAATATGGATGGTACGAGAGATGCTTTAGAAAAAACCAGGACCCCAAAACGTCAACATAAAGATATTAGAAGGACAACAGACACATCAGATATATGTCAAATAGCAAAACACGTTTATGAAAACATTTATAAAACAGCAAATAGTTTGGACACCAAAACAAGACAGGATTAGAAAAAAACATTGCCCAAATTATCCTACTAGAGGACATAAGGACAGCAACAAACACGAAACACAGAAAAGCCAAACGATATATATCTTGACTAGTTTCGTGGTTAGACTATTATCGAGCTTTGGTGGACCTTCGCAGATCACTAGCGGGTGTTGTGGTGCTGGTTTATGTACATTGGTTAGTTAGTGGCGTTTGTGGAGTTTAGAAAATTAGACGATTTATTTGATCTGTTTATACTGTATGTTTGATGTAAGCAAACGTAGAGAACGGGCAGACATATAGTGTACGTTCAGAGAAAGGGACACAATTAAGGCAATACCATATCCAATCTCCGACTAGTAGGGAAATATCAGCAGACATATGACAGCATAGATCACCAGTGAAGGATTCTGAGAACACTGGAAGATCACATTATAGAAGATAAATACATCAGACTGGGTGGTTCAAATGGGTAATATGTGTACTTATTTCACAGTTTTCTTTTTACTGTGACGTTCTGACTGTTATACACAATCTACATTTAGCCATATTTAACCAGATTTCAATCCAGAGCATCCCGATCCGGGGCCAAGACTCCAGTGTAGCAATAGTCTTCCCTTGTCTAATTTAACTTCATTTATTTAGTAATTATATAAATAGTAGAGCTTCCAAATAAATAAACACACACTCGTTCACATTGATTGCAAAATAAGTATGCTATTCCACAGTGAAGCTGCCGATTTATGGATTATATTTCCTTATAAAAGCATTTCCTGAACGTTAAGCATATGCAGCGCGAGCGATAATTAAACCAGATACCCTACAAAGGTCGTACAGGGCACGTTTCTTGTAAGAAAGAATTACCATGTCATTAAAAACACAGCCTATATAGCCAAAACGAATCAAGGCCGTCGTATTCTCCCGAGAACTTTAAGGGAGAACCGTCGTTTCTTGCTGTCGTCAGCTTAGTAAAGAAGATACCATGTAAGTGTTGGTTTATTGTTCACAATTCACCAACTACAATATGTGTATGTTGTGAGTTTATACATAAAGAAAACTGGTGTGTGTTACCAGACAAAATATTACATATTACATTGCAGTAAATATAATAAGTTATGTTCTATCACACAGGCACTTCGGCGTATTCCTCGTACTTGGCTCGTTCCTTGCAAGCTCGGTGTTCGTCGATGGATTTCATCTGTGGAGAAACTCAGGTGTGATTTTAATACAAATCCAAGCGCAAACGCATATCATTATAATTAGAGTAAACATAATATTATGATGTAGTAAATTTGTGGCAATATGCTGGCGTCTATTGACGTGTAATACATCGACGATTGTATGCATTTATGCATGTATATGCATATATATTATGCATTTATGCATATAAATATATACATACATACACACACACACACACACACACACACACACACACACACACACACACACACACACACACACACACACACACACACACACACACACACACACACACACATATATATATATATATAGTCGATTCTCACAGAAGCGCAGCACTTTCGTGTTTTACAGTAAATATGAGCCCATTTGGGAGCAGTCTGACCAACAAACATCATTTTTATGCATGGTGTTGTTGGCTGCTATTCTCTAACACCTTTTTTTCCTGTAGCAAAGATTTAAATTTTCATGAATTTTATGCTGATCGAAAGTAAACGAATAGCTATACGACATGCAATTTTAAAATGAACAATATATAATTAAAATATACTAATCCATATCGCTTAGTACCCCAGACACATACTCGAAGATGCTGAACATACGTATGTATGGTCAAGGAATTACTTATACATAATTACGCCATGGTTGAAATTAAAAGTCAGAAATGGTAAGAAAACTGCATAACCATACGAACGACCTTTCAATAATTATAACTGTCACATATATAGAGATTACTGAGATATATTTAATGCATATATTTTACATAGGCTAACACATGCATGCATGTCAAGCATATAGCACACTCTTATAACAACCCTACTTTTTTGACATTACAGTTTAAATATATGTTTACAATAATTATTGTTATGATCTGTAGGTCCTAGTGGGTGCTTTATGTTGTATATTAAGGAGTTACGTGCTGTGCATTTTATGTTGAATTCATTTGTCTCTCATGTGAGTAATGGTAGGAATTACTTAATGGTTCACTGTAGTGTTGGTGATGAACAGAAAAATGAATGTCGTATGGCTATGTACCAAAATGCATGTCGTATGGTTATTGTGTCGTTTAGCAGAATCGCTCTCATGCACCCAATAGTGCACCCATTTTGGCAAAGAATGAGTTAAAATGTCAACAACTGTCTATCCTTCCTGTAAATAACAATTATTATTTTTAGTCCTTTAAATATTTGTTTGAAGATGGGAAGGGCACTAATTTGTCAGCACATTTAATTGTAATAGTAGTACAGGTTTTTTTACTGCGCGATCTCTATCTAATAGTTAATCAATGCGCTCACAATATAGAAACATTATAAAACAATTAAAATAAATTATATAATTTAGTTATAAATTAATTAATTTACAAGGTAAATGAAAAAATAATAACTAAAAATATATTAATAAATTAATAAGAGTGACTAAAATGTCCTGTAAATAAATCTTGCTATTGTTCACCATAAGTTTGTTTAAATAAATATGTCTTCAGGTGACGTTTAAATAAAAACACAGACGGAGCATCTCGTAGAGTCAGTGGCAGTTCGTTCCATTTGGCAGGACCAGTTATGCCAAACGCTCGCTTGCCGATGGATTTAGATGCTGGTGGAACTGCAAGCTTAAGATGGCCATGAAGCTGCCGGAGACGAAGGTTGCGATTTCGTGGATGTAGTAGATGTGCAAGGTAATTCGGCGCCAAACCATGGATCACCTTGTAAATATACACAAGTACTTTAAACACAATGCGTTGTCTGACTGGCAACCAGTGCAGAAGCGCCAGTACTGGCGTGATGTGTGAAGATATAGGTGTGAGGACAACTAGGCGGGCTGCCCTATTGTGTATCTTCTGGAGACGTGCTAAGTGAAATTCGGTTAGGTCCAGCAGCAGAGCGTTGCAGTAATCTAAGCTTGAAACAACCAACGCAATGACCAATGAATGGCAGACAGGCTTCGTGATATAGGCCCTGATAGAGCTAATACGTCTCAGATGGCAGTTACACTTCTTGCAAACAACATCAACATGCTGCTTCATGCTCATGTGAATGTCAAAGTGAGCTCCACAATTTCTGACAGAGACAACATGTTTTATGTTGACTCCACCAACAACGAGGTACTTTGGAAGTCCAAATTTCTTTAGATGATAAGGACTGAGGGCCACCATAAATTCAGTCTTATTGTCGTTTAGTTTGCGATTATGCTTAACCATCCAACATATGACCCCACTGATGCAGTCACTAAGTCTCTGAACAGCGCACTCCAAGGTTTGTGAGGACAATAGGATGTGTATATCTGAAGACCATCTGCAAATTGTATGATATTCCACAGAGTGTCTCGTTAATATGTCCTGCATTGATGCTGTGTACACAGTGAACAACAATGGACTTAACACCGAGCCTTGTGGAACGCCGTATTTGACAGTGCGTTCTTCAGATGCATCTACCCCAATCAGGAGATGCTGGGTACGATCCGACGAACTGAACCATGCAAGTGCCGCACCATATATTCCCGGTGACTATGAATAGTTTCAGTGCTGTGTTAGATGTTGAATAAGTCGTTTGGCTGCTACCTTTTCCAAGACTTTAGACACGAATGGCAAACTTTAAACTGGACGGTAATTTGTCAGCGTGTTTCAATCCAAGGTAGGGTTTTTGAGCAGCGGTGTTATGACAGCCTTCTTGCGTTCCCTCGGAACAGTGCCCAACTCGAAAGACATATTAATAAGATGAATCAATATTTTGATATGAGCAGGAAGAGGTGCTCTTTAGCAGCGATGTAGGTAGAGGATCCAAACACGATGACTTGGGTTTAGCATCCTGGATAATTTTCTGCACTTCACACATACATGCAGCACACATTTCAGTCATAGGATATTCAACTACTCTCTGTGTCGCAGTTTCGATGTCGCTCATGTGTGTTTCCGAGGCATCAATTTCATTCATAATTTTCGCAATGTTTTCTTCGAAAAGGTTCAGAAACTGGCAGCATAATTTCTCCCTTGAATCAGTGTCAGGCAGTTTGGAAGATATTACATTGAGCAGGCTGTTCACGGCTTCGAAGGCTGTACTCTGATCGGCATCTTGGAGTAGATTCTGATAGTGCTGAATTTTGTTTTGTCGTGTCCTCGCGCTTAAAGCACTACGATGATTCACGTATATTCGTCTGTGTATGTATAATCCCGATGCACGCCAAAAATGTTTTCATTTGGCGACGCAACTTTCGCATTGCATGTAGTTCCTCGCAGTACCAAGGTAGAGTTCTTCTCTTGCGTGCAATTTCATCCAAAACCGAAATAACAGCACACTTATATATATGCATCAAGAATGCAATCCGGATCTGTGGATGATGTATCAAAGCCAGATAAGTTGGAATTGATTTCACTGGTCAGTGTTTTACAATCTACATATCGAAGATATCTTCTGGGTTGTAGTTTAGCCTGGGGGTATTTCTTGTGGGCTGTGTGCTCGATAGAAAATGCTACCGATTTGTGGTCGGATATTTCGCTGCTGATCACGGACATTTTACTTATGATAGAGTCGATTGCCCAAGATCCAAAGTGTGACCAGCCTTGTGTTTTGAACCATCAACATATTGATGTAGATCATGTATCTTTAGTAAATCCATGAACCGGGAGACCCCAGGTGCTGAACAAACATCAACATGCAGATTGAAATCTCCCGTGGTGACAACTCTCCCAGCAGCAGAAGCCAGGTTAACAGTCAAGTCATCGAATTCGTCCAAGAACACAGGAAAAGGTGACGATGGTGGACGGTCTATTGCAAGCAATGTTAGATGCTTACATCGCACTGTTAGATGTTCGAATGAAGAGTATTCGGTAGTGTTCGTATATATAAAAGGCATTTCGGTTTTGTGCACAATGCCAAGGCCACCACCTCTCTTTTCTCTTCTTCCAACTCCTGAAAATGAATAGCCTGGAGGACACAGGTTGATGACTGTAGCAGTGTCTTCCTCTTTTAACCACATTTATAAAATGACTTAGCACAATTCAGTTTTAATATACTTAATGCGTATATTTGGTTTGTAGTAATGTCTATACACAGTGGCTTTAATCCAATCATTATATTAAATTCATTAATATGACTTATTCACAATAATACACTACAATGCTTACGATATGTTGTATGGTTATATATTAGCATGGTTATTGTTTATTTTCTCAAATGGTTATCAATCTGCCAACGATTCTCGCAAGTGTGGTCTCAATTTGCTGCATATCATTTCAGCTTTGTATTTACCAATCCAGCTCCTAAGATATTTAATAAATTTTACTTCTTTACGGGGCCTACCCATTTTGATGGTTATGGTTATTACTAATAGTAGGATTAGTATTCTGGTTAGAAATGAGGGTAATTATCGGCACAGCTAGAATCAGGCTTGAGCGTAGGGACGTAGATAGTGGTAGGTATTATTCTTACAGTTATCATTATGCTCTTGAAGTGTACCACTCAATGCACATTGACTGCCTAGAATTGGACTAAGAGGACTGTCGTGTGTAAAAAAAATGGCGGGATAAGCAGAAGGCCACCAGAAGCCAAGATGTCAGGGAAAGTCAGAAACTGCTCGGTGGATGGACAGTCACAACTATGCCTAGTTTAATGGCGGTCCACGCTAAATGATGCTGATAAATATGCTGGGGAATTCTACATACAAGAAATTAAATTTTTCGAAGTGTGTTGTTTACACAATGGGAAGATCACGCCCACTTGCTGTGGATGAAAGAAGAATTTTTTATTGCTACTGGTGTCCCCCAGCTGCTGTCAATGGTGGAATCGTGACAGCAGAACAATACTGAAGCCCCCCAAATGGAGTCAGTGATATAATCCCGATAGCTGGAACATTCATATTTATCCACAAATGGAGTGCATGATTGAATCCTGACAACTGGAACAGATGCATAAACTATAAAACTGCATTTAATGGTGGATCCTGATAGCCGGAACAGATGCAGAAGACCCTTCGCACAGCTGCAGTCAGTGATGGAATACTGAGAGCTATATCTGACACAGTAGTCCCCCAGCTGCAGCCAATGGTGGAATCTTGACAGCTATGACATAATGATGGAATCCTGACTGTTGACACAGACACGGATTCCCCCAGTTGCTGCTAATTAGAAAATTGCACTATATTCTGCAGGTGTTGGTATCGAAGTTGACTCCTTCCTTCCAGCTAGAAATGACAACAACAAACTTCTAAAACCAGGCGACGTCCTCTGCTTCATTTCTAAGAAGTAGTATTTGTTCAAGATAATACGATAGGAAAAAGAGAGAAGACATGTCCTTATGATCAGCTGGAATCAAGACAAAGTCAAATTGCATTGAAGAAAGACCCGCATATTAATTGTTTGTCGAGACGATGTATCACGCCGAATGGCTGCACCCATTCCATTTGGGCCTATGCTGTTGGCCTTAGCTTGGCAGACACGGTACATGTCACCGAGGCTGTTAAGAAACTAGCAAATGCTAGCTTAGAATTCTTATCTATCCTTCTTGCTCAGAAGACAGTCGTTTTTATACATCCTTCCTATGCTGAGACTCAAATCAACGATAGTTCAGTCATAAGTTGCGGTCATTGAACCTTTCTTCGTATAAATAAACCATCAAGTAGCTTAAGTACACTTATGTCAACCACACGACATCACATAACCACACGACATCACATAACCACACGACATCACATAACCACACGACATCACATAACCACACGACATCACATAACCATACGACATCACATAACCACACGACATCACATAATCATACCACATCACATAACCACACGACATCACATAACCACACGACATCACATAACTACACGACATCACATAACCTTACGACATCACATAACCACACGACATCACATAATCATACCACATCACATAACCACACGACATCACATAACCATACGACATCACATAACCACACGACATCACATAATCATACCACATCACATAACCACACGACATCACATAACCACACGACATCACATAACCATACAGCATACATTGATTTTGCAGTCAAAATACTCTTTGAACAAGTTTAACATGTATTTACCTATGTACTTATTATATGTCGGTTTGCTATATCTTAAAACCGAGCTCTATTTTACAGTACTAGCTCTCTTTCTGCATATTCTTGTTAAGCATTTTAAAAGCCAAAGGAACACCCTGATAAGATTTGCAGACTTCGTCTGGAATTGATAGGTATCTTCTCCTGGCAATCACAACCACCAATTACCATTTAAATGTAACGAAGTGGGAAATAACCGATTATAAATTTCAACACTTTTTACATCGCTCTTAGCTGATAGTGTGCGAGAATGTGATGACAACCCATGCACACGCGGAGGTGTCTCAAAAACTTTCACGCAACACGTATCAAAAACTAAATATGTGCTTTACCATTTGAAAATAAATATTGGTAACGGAGTAATAGACGAGAAAGTATACTCAACATACAGGCCACAAATCATGTCAAATTTATCTGGAAAGTTGAGAGCGTTTTGATAACTTTTTCATTTTTTTCGATGTCGTGTTGGGACACCTTATAGAAGAACCACCAACCGCAATAGCCACACAAGCATTCGCTAGGTTGCACGCATTTTTAGTGTTGGTAACGGAGTGGTAATTAAATCTGGGGACACATATAATATATTATTTAACCGTGTGTGCCGAACTTGCTATTGTGTTATGTCAGTGTGTTTTGCGTAATGAATCATACAAATAACATGTGAAAAGCAGACACTCTGCTAAGGACAGGTGAACTTTCACTTAGGCTCACCTACATATGTCTCTCTACAGTTCACTGAAAGTCAAAATGCAAAACGATTTGATGATTTCGTGGTTCACATGTTTGGGACACCGCATTTTTCTCTAAAACAAATAAGCCAACTTAGACTATTTTGTGTCAAATTAGGCACATGATGCGGTTGGGTTCCGAATGTAAATCAATAATGAATAAAAAATAACTCCGCCTGGCATCTACTACGTTTATTACTACAACGACTACTATTACTACTACTGGTAGTGGTGGCAATAGTAGTAGTAATGAAGCTGTAGCTGCTGAAGGAGTAGATGGAAGCATTGTTATCTTTGGATGATGTGTGGATACAAGCTCCAAGACCATCGGCCACTTGCTACACTACAGCACTGATGTGCATCCTGTCAACAACAACACCAAATAGTCATCTGACCATGCTGCTAGCATGACTTCATTCAGCTGACTGATGCAGACTATTTGTGGATAGACGAGGCGAAGCAGTCCTAAAACAAAACTGGGACTGAGGATAACACATCTTGGGCCACATTTCAGCCGCCAACCGCCAGAAGCCTGAATCATCGGCCCCACCGCTCTACTTCCGCTGTTCCTGGACAGTGCTCACAGAGTGACCATGATCCGGCACTCAATGTATGTCTTGAGGAATGCTGTGACACAGCTGAATCCTAGGCGGATAGCAGTTGAACTGAAACTAAAGGTACTGGTATACGTGCATTACCTGAGGCAGGCATCATTCCCGATGTACCTTGGACGCCCTGACATAATTGGACCCTGCTTCCATGCCTCAGATCACACTAACTATGCCAGGTGGGTCCTTGTTAACACGAGGAATATGGCTATACTTCTAGCAAAGCATCCAGGTGAGATCACTCTCTGACGGAGGAAGCCTCTATGTAGGCACGCAGAGTGACGTTTTAACGTGCTTGAAATACATCTCCGATGTCCAGTCTGAGGCTCCTGCCACCACCAGTGTAATCCTAGATGGAGATGTCATCATCCAGATGTTGAAGCCAGCTGCACTCAAGAACTTCGATGAGTATGCCAGGAAGATCTTGATTCCATACCTGTCCACACAGAGCTTCAAACCGGCAACGCCTAGATTTGATGTGGGACAGCTACAATGTAGATTCACTGAAACACAGTGCAAGAGAAAAGCAGGGAAATGAGTGAGAAGACGTATGGTAGCTTCAACAGCCATACCAGGAAACGGACAGAATTTCCACACAGTGGAAGAATCAACAATACAGAGCTGTTTGCATTCTGGTCAGCTCTCCTCAAGTGGGTTGACATGGAGGAAAAACAGCTTGTCATCACCGATAAAGGTCTAACCGTCAGCAAGCCATCACTGCCATATCTGGCCTCGCCCACTCCATGCAGCCACGAAGAATCTGACAGTCTCACTGACAGTCGCATGATGATGCACACACCCCATGCAGATTAGCATGGCCACCTTGAGATAATGATCCGAGGTGTTGACACCGTGGTATTACCCGTGTCAATGACTCAGAGGTTTCAACCATATGATGACCCATGGTTAACATTTCAGAACTGGCAAGTGTTTCAGGTCCCTAACTGATTAGCAGCTGGCCTGGGACCGGAGAAGGTAGTTAACGTTGCCAATGTTCCACTCTTTGACTGGGTCTGATACTGTGTACAGTTACGCACAGCATCAACCGTGCTACCAGAACTCATAAACATACTCCTGAAACTATCCTCAACACCAAGTGACATAGCAGAAGACGCATCCATAACAAGAGGTTCGCTATCCTATTATCTTGTTATATGACAGAACCAGCACATGCACGGACATTGAACAGGCATGAAAGGACATTTTCGCAAAGAAGAACGATGTGTAATTGATACTGTCAACCATGGCGCGGGAACAGGGGGGCAAGGGTCTGCGAGCGTGAAAGTTTGTTTTTGTGGCGAGCGTCAATGGCGGGTGGAAATGTAAATTTTATGAAACGATTAATGTGTATTTTTGTACACTGTGAAAGATGGGTGCAACTGGAGGGCAGACATATGGTTTTCTGCCCGCTCTCCCAGTACTAGACAGCGCGGCGGCTAAAGTTTTTTCCAACAGCACCCACCCTCCTCCCCCATCTTCCAAAGTCACAGTCGAGCCAAATCAGTGGTGCTGAAGCTCCGGTAGCCCCCAATATGAATTTCGTTCCCGTGCCACTGCCTCCACCAACCAGCTGCGGCTGGGCCAAGAACGAGCCGCATTGGACAAGACTACTCAAGGCAGCCCACACCTGGTGTGAGATAATATCATGCAAGTTCAAGAAGGCTTGTATGAAGCGTAGCTAATGCAAAAAGGCTGCACTTTAATACACAGCTATGTGTGTATGTGCATGCGTGCGTGCGTTCGTGCATGCAGTTGCAAGCGTGCAGGTTTGTGTAGGGATGCACACAAAATTTCGTTCACGACCACTGAAAGAAACTGTGACAAAAACCCTGGCGACACAGGAGCAGAAGAGAAGAGTACGTGACATTTGATATGAACTGTTCTATCCGCCATACAAATGTTCAACGTGTATTGGTATTAAATATGTCTATGTTTGTTAAATGGCCCTTTCGATTTCAAACGTGTTCTTGAATGATTTGTAGTTTTTGTGACTTAAGTTTTCAAACATATTCGTTTTACATGGTCATAATGGTATTAGGCCTAAATAAGGTCGGTGTTCAGGTATACAACAGTCTGGTTTACAATTTCAGAAAGTATCAATGTATCAATAAAAACGAGACTCATTCTTCAAATACGTGCTTCTTTTACGTCACTAACTATTAAAAGAGCACCACAATCCTTGTTGATCATTTTGCACAATGTTGTAGAAACTCGCAATGTCAACTGTTCCCACTAGAAGTTCCTCTGGAGTTGGCTGTTCTGAACAGCAATTAATTCCGATTCAATTGTTTGAACGCTGTTTTGTAAAATGTCCGCAATTGTGCATATTTCACTTTTACTACAACGATTACTGCTACTACTGCAGGTGTTGCTACTATTAGTACTGCTACAACCACCACCACTAGTACTATTACTACTAATACTACCAGTGGTAGTACTAGTATGTGCCAAGCCAGTCACTGATCATTCATCATTGCTTTCCGTTTGGAATTCAACTGCATCATTTGCCTAATTAGAAACATTAGCCCAAGTTGACTTATTTGTTTTGGTAAAAATAAAATGACCAGCTCTTTCATAACCACTCTTGGACTTTTATAAGTGAATTAACCTCCACTGTCAACCTGCTTTCTTCCCAGTAGAGAAGGTAGGTAAAATAACTGTGACCGCTGACGGCCATTTTGAAAAAATGGCTGCTACATCCGCCATAGGCCAAATCAGTTATGGCTCTATAGCCAAATTTGTTTACAATGTAAGAGTCTACACGGGTGCCAAATTTGGTGCTTTTATCACAAAATGCACAACAGGTTTGCCACGCCGCCCCACGATCTCTCCTTCACGACGCATATGACATACATATCACAGTATATGCTTTCTCCATGTACAATCTAAGGCAGACTATTAAAATTATATATTGTTTAGAAGGTGAAAGAAAATATGCATGTAATATTATCAAGCATTATAATCGATCTGTCAGTGATTCTTGTGAGTGCTATTGATTCTCTACTTCACGACGCATCTCACATACAATCACTGTGCGCTTCCTCATTGTACAATCTTAGGGGGACAATTACAAATTTCAATAAATATATACATTCCAATGGAGCAACCGTTGCAGTGCCTGATCCCTTCGTCAAGTACAGAAGTACAGTAACTACACATGGTCAATCGCATCTTCAGCAAGCTGCGTTTATCTAACTACTATTCACCATTTCGTGTTAACGTCGGAGTATCACTGTTTGAGCACAGTGATTTTGTGGAATTTTTCAACGAGAAGAGGAATACATGATTTTGAATGTAAAATCTTTAGTTAGCAATTACACATGATGCTTGTTTTGGATGTTTTAAAGCGAATACATCAATTACTTAATGACTGACATTTGTATCAGTGTATGCCGTGATATATGAGAATTTGCATTGTGTTGCAATGAAACAATATAGCGTCGTACAATGACACGTTTAATACATATATACATATATATATATATATATTTATTTAATATATATATATATATGTGTGTAATATTTTTGTTTAGTGCATTGTAATACAATATCATTTTTCCATTGAGTGTTTTCACTGATTTTGCACATACATTCTTCTATATCTCCACCACTTACTGACTATAATGTAAACTTCATAGTTTATATCAATTATATATATATTTCCATGAACCGGACCATTGTTACGTCTGCACGCATTTATATTGCGCTATCAGTTCAACGTTTCACGTGTCTACTCATAGCATATTTGTTGTTCGTGAATATTGTTGTCCAGTCGTTGCCTAATTCGCAATATCTGTGTTAAGGCAAGAGTGACACGCCGGCAGAAAGACTGAGAAACTGCGGAGGCGTGGAGTTTGACTTCGGGACCAAGCTTTGCTGCGTCGACCAGTTATATGAACGCAAGTCTGGGAACGAGTGTTGCTGTGAATACAAGCTCTTTGACTCCACAAACGAAAAGTGCTGCAATGGATTCGTAATTGACAAACATGACAAGTGTTACGATAATCCGATAAGACAAACATGACAAGTGTTACGATAATCCGATAAGACGCGACCGACATTAACTACGTCAGTCGTGACAGAGACGGCAATAATCTGTGCACGTCTTAGCGTGTACCATATTCAAGGCAGACTTAATTTACCAAGTTGTTACAGATAATTAAATTGTTTTCAACAGGTTATGTTGTATTGCTGTATATTCATTTAGAATAGAATAAAATATTGAATAATTGATTGACTGACAGATGTGCAAAGGTTGTAGTAAGACAGAACTTGGCACATTGTCAGGACAACTGTCGTATGGTAATTATGATTAAATCGACTTTACATTACTGCGTTCATATATGTAATGTTTAATTTATTTGGTATTGATATAGCCTGTACATAAATATTACAAGATTAGGTTACCCGCAATGTAACACTGTAAAACAATTCAAAGAAATAAAGCAATATTAAAATGTCTTTGCACACAGAAGATATCATACACTCGTGATAATCATCGTATACGTATGTGTAAATATATTTCGAAATATATGGTTATGGGGTCACAGGAAGACGACATATAACATGCCATGTAATCACTATGCAACACAACTTTATTTTTAAACGGTTGTTTTGTGTATGTATACTGTCATGTTGTTGTTGTCACAAAATTAATATATTTCATTTATGATTTGATTTGCATTGTCTGTTGTGTCACATAGTCAAGAAATGTATGAATTCCGTGGGAAAGTGATGTTGAAAGTACGCCACTTATAAAAAGGACTAGGCAATAAAATACGTTAAGTTAATTACACCCACAAGCCACGTTCAAGAGCAGCAATTGTTACTATTGCTTTAGTTATCTACAGCTCGTTCCAATGACCATCAAACATGTGCCGTCGCCAATTTCGGCAATGCATGAAGCTCATGATATGTCTGGAGTCATTCCCCAGGTGGAGTCACTGACAAGACAGTGTGTCCATTGAAGAAAGTCAAAAATAATAATAATTAACATGGCAAAAGCAATCGAGCAAATTGGTAATTGTCCTTTTTCAGCTCCACGCCTGTGCTGTACATATTAATTGGATCTGACCTGCTCGCTCTTGAACCTAGTCTTATTTTTGCAGCTTTGGCAAATTGTAACAAACGCATGACCATGTGGGCCACTGTCTCCGGACAATACAAACATGTCTGTGAAACGCGCTCTCGGGATTTTCCATTTCAGCTTATTCGAAATTGGTTTCTCTACCATGACTCCGCTACCTATCTCCAATCAATTGCCCCTGCTTGCATTTAATAATATTTAACAAGATTCAATCAGATTGCCACCCAGAAAATTAACTCTAGATGGCATATGGACAATATGGCTTATCAAGAGTCCAATAATTTTTATCTACGTGTATCCCGCCCTTTTAAGGTATGTGTCGATTTTATTTTTAAACATATTCGCGCTACTAGCACCCACACAATCAGCAGATAATCTGTTCCATTCTTTTACAGTCCTTTTTGAAAATGAGAACTTTCTTATATCTAATCTACAGTGCTCCTTTACTAACGGAACTCCATGTCCTCTAGTCCTATCTAATCTTTCTTAAGTGAGAAAAAAATATTTCTATTAATATTTTCATAACCATTCATTATTTTGGACACTTCTATCTGATCTACTCTCAATCTCCTGGTCTCTAGTGTTGTTAAACCACATTCGTTTAGGCGAATTTCATAACTAAGATCCCTCAGTTTTGGTATCATTTTAGTCGTTCTCCTCTATACTCTTTCTAGCATATCTATGTCTTTCTTGCGATATGGCCTCCACGCTTGTATACAATATGAGGCCTCACTATTGTTTTGTACAGCGGTATTATTAGCTCTTTTTCCTCATACGTTATGTTTCGCCTAATTAATCCAAGGATTTGATTTCTCTTTGAAGCGGCAATACCGCACTGCTCTGTAACCTTCATATCAGCACTAATGGTTAACCCTAAGTCCTTTTCTTTTAAAGTAATACTTAGTACAGAACCTCCCATTTGTTATTGTACATCTTCGTTCCTATGTCCTGTGTAGAGGCATTTACATTTCCCAAAATTGAACAACATTTGCCATTTTTCAAACCATTTTATAAATCTGTCAAGATCATCTTATAAATGCTTTCTATCTTCATCACGTTTAATCCTGCTACAAAATGTTGTATCATCCGCAAATTTCAACACCTTGCTCGTTACAATCATTGATATACATTAAGAATAATATAGGTCCCAGTACTGATCCCTGTGGTACCCCACTCAAAACCGATTTTAAGTTTGAAGCCTCCCCATCAACAACTACTCGTTGTCTTCTGTCCATTAGCCATTTATCTATCCAGTTAATTAAACCATTTCCTATGCCGTGGACCTTTAGTTTAAGCAGTAATCTTTGATGTGGCACTTTGTCGAAAGCTTTCTGAAATTCTAAGTAGATCATATATCCGTAGTATACAGGTCTTTTTCGGCCTCAAAAGCCTACTTATAAAAAAACGTTTTAATGACCACTAAACGTTTTCGGGAACCTACTTATAAAAAAAAAGATCAAAGGCGTTTTTTGACAGTAATTGTTTTCGGGAACCTACTTATAAAAAACGTGATTGAATACCCCCCTCTAAGTACATTAGAGCTGCCACCTAGCGATGAGTGTAGAGAGCATTTTATTTGTTCCCTAGCGACCAACGCCGTACCTATATGACGCGACTATATAACCACGATAAAACCACTGTGTGCAGATCCCCCCGTCAGCCCTATGTGAATGCCCCACCGTACCCTATGCTGACAGCAGCGATAAGCGCTGCTGCTGCTGGAGTGAACTATAACCCCGACATGACAGCATAGCTGGCTAGAGCTGTGCGTTCCCTAGCGACCAACGTCGTACCTAGGGCGTGCTGAGCTAAGCAGAATGTTCCCTAGCGATCAACGTCGTACTTAGTGCGTGCTGATCTAAGCAGCCCTAGCGACCAACGCCGTACCTAGTGCGTGCTGACGTAAGCACTATATGACGCAACAATATAACCACGATAAAACCACTGTGTGCAGACTCCCCCCGTCATCGAAAGTTCGGGAACCTACTTATAAAAAACGTGATTGATTACCCCCTCTAAGTACATTTGAGCTACCACCTAGCGGTGAGTATAGAGATCATTTTGTTTGTCCCCTAGCGACCAACGACGTACCTAGGGCGTGCTGACGTAAGCACTATATGACGCAACAATATAACCACGATAAAACACTACTGCTTCTGGAGTGGACTATGGCCCCGGCATGACAGCATTGCTGCCACCTAGCGGTGAGTGTAGAGATCAGTTTGTTTGTCCCCTAGCGACCAACGCCGTACCTAGCGCGTGTTGACCTAAGCAGAGTGTCCCCTAGCGATCAACATCGTACCTAGCGCGTGCTGACCTAAGCAGATTGTCCCCTAGCGATCAACGTCGTACCTGCTGAGTAGAATGTACACAAGCACGGATTAGCGCGTGCTGACCTAAGCAGATTGTCCCCTAGCATGAAACCACTGCATAAGCTGAGTAGAATGTACACAAGCACGGACCGCAGAGTAGACCTACCGCAGAGTAGACCTCTCAAAGTACCTCTCAAAGTAGCCTGATTGAGCGGCTATATAGCGGCGAGGACAGTGTGCTGACCTAAGCAGATTGTCCCCTAGCGATCAACGTTAGTGCGTGCTGACCTAAGCTCTATATGACGCGGTTATATAACCGCAATAAAACACCTAGCGGTGAGGACAGTTACCTAGTGCATGCTGACCTAAGCAGTTTGTCAAGCGTGTGCTGACCTAAGCATTATATGACGCAACTATATAACCACGATAAAACCACTGTGTGCAGACTCCCCCGTCAGCCCTATGTGGATGCCCCACTGTACCCTATGTTTACAGCAGTGTTGTTGCGATAAGCGCTGCTGCTGCTGGAGTGGACTATGGACCCTGCATGACAGCATAGCTGGCTACGGTGAACGTTCTGGTGGTAGGATTAAAACGAAACCAATGCGTTGTGCGTGTAAATAAATCTAGTTGTGGGATTACAACGAAACCAAATGCATAAATACACTATCGTTCAGTTGGTGACACTGTACGTAGGGTGTTTATGCAGTGGATACAGACGAGTGGAAACGTGAGTAGTAGAGAGAGTATTTATTACAGACTGCTGTGTGCATTGTATATTCATCACGGTGACTCTTATTTCAGCGTTTGTCGTCGAATTGGGCTTTGTCGCTGCTGCTGTTGACAAGGCGGTTGTAGGCAGTCGGATCTCTATATCAAAATAAACCACAATACATGTAGGTGTGTTTAAACAAAGGGCGCCAAAATAAAATGAGAACTATGCATGCATAAAAGCAGGCTTACTGAAATAAACCACAATACATGTACGCGTGTTTAAACAAGGGGTGCCAAAATAAAATGAGAACCATGCATACATGCACGCATGCATGCATGGCGAGGGCGGTCACTCCGTGATGTTGGGGCGACCGTGCATACTAGCTTTGTTGCTGCTGTTGACAGGGCGGCCGTACGTGTAGGCAGTTGGATCTCTCTATGAAATAAACCACAATACATGTACGAAGCAGGCTTACGTGCTTACAACAGTTTAAACAAAGGGTGGCATGTACACACGCGCACATGCATGCATGCATAAAAGCAGTGTGTTGACGTGTGAGGAGACGATGTTTTATCCATTGTGACATGCGTAAAAGCATGCTTACGTGCTTACAACTGTTTAAAAAAAGGGTGACAATGCATGAACGCGCACACGCATGCATGCATGCACGCATGCACGCACACACGCATGCATACATAAAAGCAGTCTTACCGATGTGTTGGCGTACGATGAGACGATGATGATGTTGTGTTGTCCATTGTGACAAACCGATGAGACATTGAGAAACGATCACGATTGTCTAACTGGAAAATGGTGAATGGGCAATGAGCGCGGGCTCGCGCGCACGGTCAAACAGCGGTACCACATGACACTACGGCTTATCGGGATCGGAATGTGAACGGAGAACAATGGATTTTTAAAAACAATAAACGAAAAGTTAAAAGCATGAAAATAAACGTACACGATTAGTTTGGGGTCAGGAAACGAGTGGTGCAGTGATATTAGAGAAATTCGATGTAAAGAGACATTTCTCGATGAATGTACTAACGTGACCGCTAACTTTTTTCCTAAAACAAATTCCTCGGTAGACCAGGCAGTATGTGTTAAGTACGCATGCGCGTAATTTTGACATCTGTTGCGCGTGACTTATCGCGATTGGAATGTGAACGGAGAACAATGGATTTTCAAAAACAATAAACGAAAAGTTAAAAGCATGAAAATAAACGTTGTATACGTTCAGTGTGAGGTAGGGAATTATGCGGTAAAGTGATATTAGAGAAATTCGATGTAAAGAGAGATTTAACGATGAATGTACTGACGTGACCGGAAACTTTTTTCCGAAAACAAATGCCTGGGATGTGTTAAGTATGCATGCGCGTAATTGAGTAAGATAACGGTATTAGTGTTAAATGCGCATGCGCAATATGTTGTAGAATAACGGTAGACTAGGCAGTATGTGTTAAGTGCGCATGCGCCTTCTTTTGAAAAGTGTTGTAAGCATGCACGCGTACATGTATTGTGGTTTATTTCATAGAGTACTGAAGATCCAACTGCCTACAAGAACGGCCCTGTCAGCAGCAGCAGCAGCAAAGCCGGTATGCTCGGTCGCTCCCATATCACGGAGTGACCCCCCTCGCCCAATCACTCCACCACCACCACCACCACCACCACCACCTATCAGCCACGACGCCGATGACTTCGATGACGACACCAGCCTCGTGTCTCTGTTCTTAAGAAGAGGAAGCAATGGATCGTGGTACACGCCTATCCCACCGACCGAACTATTACACTACCCTGACAGACATCCACACAAGCTAGTGGTGGTAGTTGACTACACTACCCTGACAGACATCATCACAAGCTAGTGGTGGTAAGTTGACTACACTACCCTGAAAGACATCCACACACCCAAATGGTGGTAGTTGACTACACTACCTTGACATACATCCTTACAAGCTAGTGGTGGTAATTGACTACACTACCCTGGCAGACATCCTCACAAGCTAGTGGTGGTAGTTGACTACACTACCCTGGCAGACATCCTCACAAGCTAGTGGTGGTGGTTGACTACACTACCCTGACAGACATCCTCACAAGCTAGTGGTGGTAAGTTGACTACACTACCCTGACATACATCCTCACAAGCTAGTGGTTGTAGTTGACTACACTATCCTGGAAGACATCCTCACAAGCTAGTGGTGGTAGTTGACTACACTACCCTAGCAGACATCCCAACAAGCTAGTGGTGGTAGTTGACTACACTACCCTGGCAGACATCCTTACAAGCTAGTGGTGGTAGTTGACTACACTACCCTGGCAGACATACTCATAAGCTAGTGGTGGTAGTTGACTACACTACCCTGACAGACACCCTCACAAGCTAGTGGTGGTAGTTGACTACACTACCCTGACAGACATTCTCACAAGCTAGTGATGGTAGTTGACCACACTACTCTGGCAGACATCCTCACAAGCTAGTGATGGTAGTTGACTACACTACCCTGACAGACATCCTCACAAGCTAGTGATGGTAGTTGTCTACACTACCCTGACAGACATCACTCACTCCACTGTCTACTACCTACTGGCCACTGTCTACTCACTCCACTGCTTACTACCTACTGCCCACTGTCCACTCACTCCACTGTCTACTACCTACTGCCCACTGTCCACTCACTCCACTGTCTACTACCTACTGCCCACTGTTTACTCACTCCACTGTCTACTACCTACTGTCTACTCATTCCACTGTCTACTACCTACTGTCTACTCATTCCACTGTCTACTACCTACTGCCCACTGTCCACTCACTCCACTGTCTACTAACTACTGTCCACTCATTCCACTGTCTACTACCTACTGCCCACTCACTCCACTGCCTACTACCTAATGCCCACTCACTCCACTGTCTACTACCTACTGCCCGCTGTCTACTCACTCCACTGTCTACTACCTACTGCCCACTGTCTACTGCCTACTGCCCACAGTCTACTCACTCTACTATCTACTACCTACTGCCCACTGTCCACTCACTCCACTGTCTACTACCTACTACCCACTGTCTACTCACTCCACTGTCTACTACCCACTGTCTACTCACTCCACTGCCTACTACCTACTGCCCACTGTCTACTCACTCCACTGTCTACTACCTACTGCCCACTGTCTACTCAGTCATCAGTCTACTTCCCAGTCTACTCACTCTACTGTCTACTACCTACTACCCACTGTCCACTCACTCCACTGTCTACTACCTACTACCCACTGTCTACTCACTCCACTGTCTACTACCTACTGCCCACTGTCTACTCACTCCACTGTCTACTACCTACTGCCCACTGTCCACTCACTCCACTGCCTACTACCTACTGCCCACTGTCTACTCACTCCACTGTCTACTGCCTACTGCCCACTGTCTACTCACTCTGCTGTCTACTACCTACTGCCCACTGTACACTCACTCCACTGTCTACTACCTACTACCCACAGTCTACTCACTCCACTTCCTACTACCTACTGCCCACTGTCTACTCACTCCACTGTCTACTGCTTACTGCCCACTGTCTACTCACTCCACTGTCTACTACCTACTGCCCACTGTCTACTCACTCCACTGTCTACTACCTACTGCCCTCTGTCTACTTACTCTACTGTGTTGGGACTCTGACAGTGTCCATTCAACCCCATACACATATAACATATAGACAGAAGGTTGGGACTCTGACAGGGTCCAGTCACCCCCATACACATATAACATAGAGACGGAAGGTTTGGACTCTGACAGGGTCCAATCACCCCCATACACATATAACATATAGACAGAAGGTTGGGACTCTGAAAGTGTCCAGTCACCCCCATACACATATAACATATAGACGGAAGTTTGGGACTCTGACAGTGTCCAGTCTTCCCCATACACATATAATATATATAGTCAGAAGGTTGGGACTCTGACAGTGTCCAGTCACCCCCATACACATATAACATATAGACGGAAGGTTGGGACTCTGACAGTGTCCAGTCACCCGCATACACATATAACATAGAGACGGAAGGTTGGGACTCTGACAGTGTCCAGTCTCCCCCATACACATATAACATATAGACAGAAGGTTGGGACTTTGACAGTGTCCAGTCACCCCCATACACATATATAACACATACATGATTTGGAAGGTTGGGACTCCCCATAAAACCAGTCACCCCCTAAGGCCATTAAGAGCACATATAGATTTGAAGGGTTAGACTTGACAGTGTCCAGGCAACTGCATACACATATAACACATAGAGACAGAAGGTTGGGACTCTGACAGTGTCCAGTCACCCCCATACACATATAACATATAGACGGAAGGTTGGGACTCTGACAGTGTCCAGTCACCCCCATACACATATAACATATAGACGGAAGGTTGGGACTCTGACAGTGTCCAGTCTCCCCCATACACATATAACATATAGACAGAAGGTTGGGACTCTGACAGTGTCCAGTCTCCCCCATACACATATAACATATAGACAGAAGGTTGGGACTCTGACAGTGTCCAATCACTCCCATACACATATAACATATAGACGGAAGGTTGGGACTCTGACAGGGCCCAGTCACCCCCATACACATATAGACGGAAGATTGGGACTCTGACAGTGTCCAGTCACCCCCATACACATATAACATATAGACAGAAGGTTGGGACTATGACAATGTCCAGTCACCCCCATACACATATAACATATAGACAGAAGGCTGAGATTCTGACAGTGTCCTGTCACCCCCATACACATATAACATACAGACGGAAGGTTGGGACTCTGACAGTGTCCAGTTACGCCCATACACATATAACATGTAGACGGAACGTTGGCACTCTGACAGTGTCCACTCACCCCCATACACATATAACGTATAGACGGAAGGTTGGGTGTAGGGTTAGATAGAGAGAAAAAGTTGGGGTTAACCACGCGAAAATGTAAACAACCACAAGGTGGTTGTATACATTTTCAGAAAATTTAGTTTTTGTCCCTCTGGGACAAAAACATAAAATTTTCGCGAGGTTAGCAGACAGTAGGTAGTAGACAGTAGAGTGAGTAGACAGTGGGCAGTAGGCAGTAGACAGTGGAGTGAGTAGACAGTGGGCATTAGACAGTGGAGTGAGTGGACAGTGGGCAGTAGGTAGTAGGCAGTGGAGTGAGTAGACAGTGGGTAGTAGGTAGTAGACAGTGGAGTGAGTAGACAGTGGGCAGTAGGCAGTAGACAGTGGAGTGAGTAGAGGGTGGGCAGTAGGTAGTAGACAGTGGAGTGAGTGGACAATGGGCAGTAGGTAGTAGACAGTGGAGTGAGTGGACAGTGGGCAGTAGGTAGTAGACAGTGGGCAGTAGGTAGTAGGCAGTGGAGTGAGTGGACAGTGGGCAGTAGGAAGTAGACAGTGGAGTGAGTAGACAGTGGGCAGTAGGTAGTAGACAGTGGAGAGAGTAGACAGTGGGCAGTAAGTAGTAGACAGTGGAGTGAGTAGACAGTGGGCAGTAGACAGTGGAGTGAGTAGACAGTGGGCAGTAGACAGTGGAGTGAGTAGACAGTGGGCAGTAGACAGTAGACAGTGGAGTGAGTAGACAGTGGGCAGTAGGTAGTAGACAGTGGAGTGAGCGGACAGTAGGTAGTAGACAGTAGAGTGAGTAGACAGTGGGCAGTAGACAGTGGAGTGAGTAGACAGTAGACAGTGGAGTGAGTGGACAGTGGGCAGTAGGTAGTAGACAGTGGAGTGAGCAGACAGTAGGTAGTAGACAGTGGAGTGAGTAGACAGTGGGCAGTAGACAGTGGAGTGAGTGGACAGTGGGCAGTAGAGTTAGTAGACAGTGGGCAGTAGGCAGTAGACAGTGGGCAGTAGGTAGTAGACAGTGGAGTGAGTAGACAGTGGGCAGTAGGTAGTAGGCAGTGGAGTGAGTAGACAGTGGAGTGAGTGGACAGTGGGCAGTAGGTAGTAGACAGTAGAGTGAGTAGACAGTGGGCAGTAGGCAGTAGACAGTGGAGTGAGTAGACAGTGG
Organism: Paraescarpia echinospica; assembly: GCA_020002185.1. NCBI lineage: Eukaryota > Metazoa > Annelida > Polychaeta > Sabellida > Siboglinidae > Paraescarpia > Paraescarpia echinospica. The sequence goes on along the minus strand of CM034533.1, from coordinate 75,406,622 downwards.
GCAGTAGGTAGTAGGCAGTGGAGTGAGTAGACAGTGGGTAGTAGGTAGTAGACAGTGGAGTGAGTGTACAGTGGGCAGTAGGTAGTAGACAGCAGAGTGAGTAGACAGTGGGCAGTAGGCAGTAGACAGTGGAGTGAGTAGACAGTGGGCAGTAGATAGTAGGCAGTGGAGTGAGTGGACTGTGGGCAGTAGGTAGTAGACAATGGAGTAAGTGGACAGTAGACAGTAGGTAGTAGACAGTGGAGTGAGTAGACAGTGGGCAGTAGGTAGTAGACAGTGGAGTGAGTAGACAGTGGGTAGTAGGTAGTAGACAGTGGAGTGAGTGGACAGTGGGTAGTAGGTAGTAGACAGTAGAGTGAGTAGACTGGGAAGTAGACTGAGGACTGAGTAGACAGTGGGCAGTAGGTAGTAGACAGTGGAGTGAGTAGACAGTGGGCAGTAGGTAGTAGGCAGTGGAGTGAGTAGACAGTGGGTAGTAGGTAGTAGAGTGAGTAGACAGTGGGCAGTAGACAGTAGAGTGAGTAGACAGTGGACAGTGGGAAGTAGACAGTAGAGTGAGTAGACAGTGGGCAGTACGCAGTAGACAGTGGAGTGAGTGGACAGTGGGCAGTAGGTAGTAGAGTGAGTAGACAGTGGGCAGTAGGCAGTAGACAGTGGGCAGTAGGTAGTAGACAGTGGAGTGAGTAGACAGCGGGCAGTAGGTAGTAGACAGTGGAATGAGTGGGCAGTAGGTAGAAGGCAGTGGAGTGAGTGGGCAATAGGTAGTAGACAGTGGAGTGAGTGGACAGTAGGTAGTAGACAGTGGAGTGAGTGGACAGTGGGCAGTAGGTAGTAGACAATGGAGTGAGTAGACAGTAGGTAGTAGACAGTGGAGTGAGTAGACGGTAGGTAGTAGACAGTGGAGTGAGTAGACAGTGGGCAGTAGGTAGTAGACAGTGGAGTGAGTGGACAGTGGGCAGTAGGTAGTAGACAGTGGAGTGAGCGGACAGTGGGCAGTAGGTAGTAGGCAGCGGAGTGAGTAGACAGTGGCCAGTAGGTAGTAGACTTTGGAGTGAGTGATGTCTGTCAGGGTAGTGTAGACAACTACCATCACTAGCTTGTGAGGATGTCTGTCAGGGTAGTGTAGTCAACTACCATCACTAGCTTGTGAGGATGTCTGCCAGAGTAGTGTAGTCAACTACCATCACTAGCTTGTGAGAATGTCTGTCAGGGTAGTGTAGTCAACTACCACCACTAGCTTGTGAGGGTGTCTGTCAGGGTCGTGTAGTCTACTACCATCACTAGCTTGTGAGGATGTCTGTCAGGGTAGTGTAGTCAACTACCACCACTAGCTTATGAGTATGTCTGCCAGGGTAGTGTAGTCAACTACCACCACTAGCTTGTGAGGATGTCTGCCAGGGTAGTGTAGTCAACTACCACCACTAGCTTGTGGGGATGTCTGCCAGGGTAGTGTAGTCAACTACCACCACTAGCTTGTGAGGATGTCTGCCAGGATAGTGTAGTCAACTACCACCACTAGCTTGTGAGGATGTATGTCAGGGTAGTGTAGTCAACTTACCACCACTAGCTTGTGATGATGTCTGTCAGGGTAGTGTAGTCAACTAACACCACTAGCTTGTGTGGATGTCTGTCAGGGTAGTGTAATAGTTCGGTCGGTGGGATAGGCGTGTACCACGATCCATTGCTTCCTCTTCTTAAGAACGGAGACACGAGGCTGGTGTCGTCATCGAAGTCATCGGCGTCGTGGCTGATAGGTGGTGGTGGTGGTGGTGGAGTGATTGGGCGAGGGGGGTCACTCCGTGATATGGGAGCGACCGAGCATACCGGCTTTGCTGCTGCTGCTGCTGACAGGGCCGTTCTTGTAGGCAGTTGGATCTTCAGTACTCTATGAAATAAACCACAATACATGTACGCGTGCGTGCTTACAACACTTTTCAAAATAAGGCGCATGCGCACTTAACACAAACTGCCTAGTCTACCGTTATTCTACAACATATTGCGCATGCGCACTTAACACTAATACCGTTATCTTACTCAATTACGCGCATGCATACTTAACACATCCCAGGCATTTGTTTTCGGAAAAAAGTTTCCGGTCACGTCAGTACATTCATCGTTAAATCTCTCTTTACATCGAATTTCTCTAATATCACTTTACCGCATAATTCCCTACCCCACACTGAACGTATACAACGTTTATTTTCATGGTTTTACCTTTTCGTTTATTGCTTTTGAAAATCCATTGTTCTCCGTTCACATTCCAATCGCGATAAGTCACGCGCAACAGATGTCAAAATTTCGCGCATGCGTACTTAACACATACTTCCTAGTCTACCGAGGAATTTGTTTTAGGAAAAAAGTTAGCGGTCACGTTAGTACATTCATCGAGAAATGTCTCTTTACATCGAATTTCTCTAATATCACTGCACCACACGTTTCCTGAACCCAAATTAATCGTGTACAACGTTTATTTTCATGCTTTTAACTTTTCGTTGATTGTTTTTAAAATTCCATTGTTCTCCGTTCACATTCCGATCACGATAAGCCGTAGTGTCCTGCGCCACCGCTGTTTGACGGTGCGCGCGAGCGCGCGCTCATTGCCCATTCACCATTTTCCAGTCAGACACTCGTGATCGTTTATCAATGTCTCATCGGTTTGTCACAATGGACAACACTACATCATCATCGTCTCATCGTACTCCAACACATCGGTAAGACTGCTTTTATGTATGCATATATGTGTGCGTGCATGCGTGCATGCATGCATGCATGCGTGTGCGCGTTCATGCATTGTCACCCTTTTTTTAAACAGTTGTAAGCACGTAAGCCTGCTTTTACGCATGTCACAATGGATAAAACATCGTCTCCTCACACGTCAACACACTGCTTTTATGCATGCATGCATGTGCGCGTGCGTACATGCCACCCTTTGTTTAAACAGTTGTAAGCACGTAAGCCTGCTTCGTACATGTATTGTGGTTTATTTCATAGAGAGATCCAACTGCCTACACGTACGGCCGCCCTGTCAACAGCAGCAACAAAGCCAGTATGCACGGTCGCCCCAACATCACGGAGTGACCGCCCTCGCCATGCATGCATGCATGCGTGCATGTATGCATGGTTCTCATTTTATTTTGGCACCCCTTGTTTAAACACGCGTACATGTATTGTGGTTTATTTCAGTAAGCCTGCTTTTATGCATGCATAGTTCTCATTTTATTTTGGCGCCCTTTGTTTAAACACACCTACATGTATTGTGGTTTATTTTCATAGAGAGATCCGACTGCCTACAACCGCCCTGTCAACAGCAGCAGCGACAAAGCCCAATTCGACGACAAACGCTGGAATAAGTGTCACCGTGATGAATATACAATGCACACAGCAGTCTGTAATAAATACTCTCTCTACTACTCACGTTTCCACTCGTCTGTGTCCACTGCATAAACACCCTACGTACAGTGTCACCAACTGAACGATAGTGTATTGATGCATTTGGTTTCGTTGTAATACCACAACTAGATTTATTTACTTATTTAAACGCACAACGCATTGGTTTCGTTTTAATCCTACCACCAGAACGTTCACCGTAGCCAGCTATGCTGTCATGCAGGGTCCATAGTCCACTCCAGCAGCAGCAGCGCTTATCGCAACAACACTGCTGTAAACATAGGGTACAGTGGGGCATCCACATAGGGCTGACGGGGGGAGTCTGCACACAGTGGTTTTATCGTGGTTATATAGTTGCGTCATATAATGCTTAGGTCAGCACACGCTTGACAATCTGCTTAGGTTAGCACGCACTAGGTAACTGTCCTCACCGCTAGGTGTTTTATTGCGGTTATATAACCGCGTCATATAGTGCTTAGGTCAGCACGCACTAACGTTGATCGCTAGGGGACAATCTGCTTAGGTCAGCACACTGACCTCGCCGCTATATAGCCGCACAATCAGGCTACTTTGAGAGGTACTTTGAGAGGTCTACTCTGCGGTAGGTCTACTCTGCGGTCCGTGCTTGTGTACATTCTACTCAGCTTATGCAGTGGTTTCATGCTAGGGGACAATCTGCTTAGGTCAGCACGCGTTAATCCGTGCTTGTGTACATTCTACTCAGCAGGTACGACGTTGATCGCTAGGGGACAATCTGCTTAGGTCAGCTCGCGCTAGGTACGATGTTGATCGCTAGGGGACAATCTGCTTAGGTCAGCACGCGCTAGGTACGTACGGCGTTGGTCGCTAGGGGACAAACAAAATGATATCTACACTCACCGCTAGGTGGTAGCTCAAATGTACTTAGAGGGGGTAATCAATCACGATTTTTATAAGTAGGTTCCCGAACTTTCGATGACGGGGGGAGTCTGCACACAGTGGTTTTATCGTGGTTATATTGTTGCGTCATATAGTGCTTACGTCAGCACGCACTAGGTACGGCGTTGGTCGCTAGGGCTGCTTAGATCAGCACGCACTAGGTACGACGTTGATCGCTAGGGAACATTCTGCTTAGCTCAGCACGCCCTAGGTACGACGTTGGTCGCTAGGGAACGCACAGCGCTAGCCAGCTATGCTGTCATGTCGGGGTTATAGTTCACTCCAGCAGCAGCAGCGCTTATCGCTGCTGTCAACATAGGGTACGGTGGGGCATTCACATAGGGCTGACGGGGGGATCTGCACACAGTGGTTTTATCGTGGTTATATAGTCGCGTCATATAGTGCTTACGTCAGCACTCCCTAGGTACGGCGTTGGTCGCTAGGGAACAAATAAAATGCTCTCTACACTCACCGCTAGGTGGCAGTTATAATGTACTTAGAGGGGGGTAATCAATCACGTTTTTTATAAGTAGGTTCCCGAAAACAATTAGTGTCAAAAAACGCCTTTGATCTTTTTTTATAAGTAGGTTCCCGAAAACGTTTAGTGGTCATTAAAACGTTTTTTATAAGTAGGCTTTTGAGGCCGAAAAATACCTCTATACTACTTATATCTACTGGTGATCCCTCATCTACCCACTTAGTGATATCTTCTTAAAAACATAACATATTTATTAAGCACGACCTCGCTTTTAGAAACCCATGTTGAGATGGGCTTAACAAGTTATGTTTAACACGAAAATCCACTATGTGATCATTAATTAGTCTTTCTAATAATTTGCATATCACTGACGTTAAACTCACTGGTATGTAGTTCTGTGACTTGTTTCTGGAACTTTTCTTAAATAACGGTATAATGTTTGCTTCTTTCCATTCTAAAGGAACCACTCCCTCTTCTAATGACAAGGTGAAAACGGTTGCAAGTGCTATGCTAAATTGTTCTACAATTTCCAATAGTAGTTTGGGCGGAATCCCATCCACTCCACGTGATTAATTATCCTTCATAGCCCTAATTTTCTTAGCAACCATTTCCGGGTTTACAATTAACTGTCCTAAATAGTCTGATTCTGCCCACTTGAACTTAGCCTCTGGTACTGGCAGTGAACTAATATCTTCCCTGGCAAACACCCAATTAAATACTCATTCCTGTATTCTTTCTTTTTGAATCCCGCTTGTCACCTTTCCTTCCGTCGATCCTCCAATTTCTTCCCCTCCGATCACCCTCCTTCCCCTCTGTCTCCTTTCCTCGGTCTTCTTGCCATTACTCTGCTCCTTCAGTCTCACACTATTCCCAACTCTCTCCCAGTCGTCTCTCTCCATTCCATCTGTCTCCTTGCTGATTCTCATCTCCATCCTCTTTACAATATCTACCAACCTAGCTACCTCCTTCTCCAGACATTCCACCTTCCAACAACCCATGCACTGAAATGTAAATCCCTCTTCCTTGGTCTCTGCCCATGATTTCTCAAATCTGGATAGGGCAAAATCCACCCAACTGTGGCAGCCGTCGCACACCAAGTGTATCTTTGCCTTGACTTGTCGCTTGCAAGGCGCCATATCAGAATTTATTTAATAAAAATAATCTAATTAGTTATTTAAAATAGTTTAGTCAACTGTGTTTACACTATTCACTGACTATGTAGTCTTTAAGAAGACTGTTTACTGTGCACAAATGTCACACTTGACGTACGATTGCCGTACTTATTTCGGTTACAGTTTTTGGTTATAGTAACAGCTGACTATATATCCTATCAGAAATGCTAACGTTACCAGTAGTGACTTAATTTAGATACAATTAATTTCTTTACTCTAGACTGCCTTATTTATTTATGTTATACCGCGCCCTAGCGAATAGGTGGGACACTAACTACATAAACTTAGTTCGCCCGGTTATCGCAAATGCTTAATTTTAACAACACAGCTACCTAATCAAATGTCCAGCAGGTACTGACTTACACATATATTATCTTATGTAAGTAGTTTTATGTTTGTTACTTTATCACCTATATATTCTACCACATAATGAGGTTTGTTAAATCTTGTTTACAAACTTATCGTAGAGTAACTTACCCTATTATCACTCACTAGACTAAAGTGTTCTAAAATTCTTTATCTAATTAACTAAGCACAACTAGTACTCAATATATGTTTACTGCTACTTTATGAATGATATTAAGGCAAGAATAATACTTATCAATAAGTAATTCCACTTGTTTAACAACTTTTCTGCACCACCAATTTCTACGATCTACTCCGCCAAATATAGCCTCGAAGTAATGAAGTAATTTGACGCATTATTCTTCAAACATCTCAAATCCAACCACAATTTTTCACTTTACCATCTCAATCGTTGCTTCTACCACCCTAGCCCTCGACTTCTGGCATGCCCGTCCACATGATTGTTGCCGTCACAATTTCTCACGGTACTCTGTGTTGTGCCTTCTCCAGGTCCAATAATCCCACTGCCACGCTCTCTGGCAACTCCACCCTCTTCTGTAACACCTATTTCAATTACAACATCCGGTCAATCGTCCATCTGTCCTTTCGGGAGCCATATTGTTCGTCGCCCAATTCTGGTTCTACTCTCGTTCGAATCCTCCCAACCAAGATCCTCTCTAGCAGCTTCATGATTATTAAAAGTGTGATGCCTTTGTATCTCTATGGGACTTGCATATCTCCCTTGCTTTTCCGTGTTGAGAAAATGGCTCTGTCAGCCATTGTCTGGTACTTTACCTTGCCCCACACGTGTATTCAGCAGCCGCTTTTTCCAATTGGCTCCAATCTTCCGCCAACTGCCATAACCATATCAACACGTATATCATTGATACCACGTGATATGCATTTCTTCTTCTGTTCCGTCCCAGTTGGCATATTATTATCCATAATATCAGCTAACAACCCTTTGTAGTTTTATTAACGTGTATTTACATTTATTACTCATTACGTATTGTTAGTAACAAGGCTCAGTAGAACTGGTCATCTTAAGAAGGTTAACAAGAAATAAACAAAAGGAGTTTCTGATTCTGTCACGCACCTAACGCTGCTTTCCAATAGGCTCGTTTATATCGTAAACACGACTTGGCGAACTCGAAAGTTCACGAGCAGTCCGAGTTTACGACTGGCAAATTGATGCAACTAGGCCAAGTAGACGTTACGAAGTCGTCTTCATGATATATTCCAACCCATTGGAACACAGCATACTACCACATGCCAATACACGCTCAGTTTACTTGTGATTATGGAAATTGCGGCCTGTTGAGGAACTGTTTCAAACTTTATATTGAGGAGAGACGGCGGCGTTCAAATCCACTTTCGGCTGTTTTGACCTTGGGTAGGTGCATTCATTACACAATGTCCCAGATCAACGACTGCGTGAGAATACCTCATTGTAGACGGCGATGGAACGACAGAATGAACACATTTGTTCTTACTGGATGTATTGTGATATATTTAACATATTAAAATGATAGATCATTTAACACCACCATTAACCATAGATATAAAACCGTATACCGATACGTGTGAATCGCTTCTGAAAGAGGCCAGTGCATATTACTTTGTGTAGTTTCGTTGCACGTAGATTATGAATGAAATGTTTCTTTCAACAAATCGTCCTTACGAAACATAATACAGTCGCCTTTTTTTTGACCGACGATTAGATACTTGAAGCCCGGCATACACGTCACGACTAGACTGGGTTTAGTCACTTAGACGCGTCTGCGACGATTTGTTGTTACGTGTAAGTCCCCCTTGCGACGCGAAGCTTGTCCTGAGGGAGAATATCTAACATATTTGATATTAAAGACAACCCGTGGAGTCGGGACGTGTTTGCCGGTAAATACAAATCGTCGCAGTCAAATAATCGATAACAAGAAGCGTCGTGACGTGTACGACGGTACGATCTGCGTCTGCAACGTGTGTGCGACATACTAATGTTTTGCATTCCGAAATGTTTAAAGCACTTAGCAAATCAATAGCTTCATAGAAGTAGTGGGAGTGTCCATAAAACATGAAGGAAATGTCGAAAGTGACATATATTGTTTGGAATATATAGAATTAGAGGATACATTTATAAACATCTGGCAGGAGAGGCCTAATGTGTTTCACAAATAGACTAGAGAGACCAGAAGGCGAGTTCCTGGGAGGAAGTGGCGACACGTACTCGTGCATGTACGATTCCTGTTGCGATTGAGATAACACGGACTTCTGTAGAATAGTTTCATTTAGGTAAAAATAATAGCCATTTTTTAAACAGTTACACAGGATTTCGTTGGACATTGGCGGTTGTTCCAGCCGCGACCATCACGAGTGCAACAACCTGTTGTAGCCGCCAGTCGCGTCTTGAACACTCTCTAGGGGATCATAGACGTCACTACGCGACAAATTGTCGCAGACAAATCGTCGCGCCGTGACGTAATGACTCTATGCCAGGCTTAGTTATTCCAACAACTCGTAGCCCTGATGACCGTTTAATAATATATAATAACACAACTTCAATATGTATATCATTGTCATAAGATCCGCTGTACATAATATTACCGGGGTGACTAATTGGCGCATCAACAATACTTTACATAATTACCATCAACGTTTTTGTCGTCAAGTAAATACTAATACAATATAAACGTACGTGATATGTCAACAAAAGACATACTTTTCTAGATAAACAACATATCCTATAACTATAAAACATACGCCTACGGACTAATAGGTTCTAAACACTTTTCCTCCAGCATTATAATTTTATTTCCGGGGCAACATTTATCTTTGTCGGTGAAGAAGAGTTTCCAGCCGCAGCAGCTTTCGTCCCCCGTCGTCCGATCGTAGATCTGGTTGCCGCAACATATCTGTTTATAGCCGTCGTACTCTGCGCCGTAACATCTAGTCCTTAGCCTGGTATCCTTTTTCGGTACAGCTTTGTAAGAAATGAGACACACAATAAATATATATAGATATATATATATATATATATTATACACACACACATATACACATCTACACGTATGAGATGTTTCTCTATATCCCCCTAATCCCCTCCACCACACACTCACACACGCACGCACACACACACGCACACACAGTCACTCTGTCTCTCTCCCTCACACACACATTCACACACACACGCACAAACACATACACCAACACTCAGTCGCTCTCTCTCTCTCACACACTCACACACTCACACACTCACACACTCACACACTCACACACTCACACACTCACACACTCACACACTCACACACTCACACACTCACACACTCAAACACTCACACACTCACACACTCACACACACACACTCACACATTCAAACACACACACACACACACACACACACACACACACACACACACACACACATATACACACACTCTCTCTCTCCAACACACACACACATACTCTCACACTTACGCACACGCACACGGACACACACACAGACATATACACACCAGGGAGTGTGTGTGTGTGTGTGTGTGTGTGTGTGAGAGAGAGAGAGAGAACGTGTGTGAGTGTGTGTGTGTATGTGTGTGTACGTGAATGTGTGCGTGTGAGAGTGTGTTTGTGAGAAAGAGAGCGACAGACAGAGAGAGTGTGTTGGTGTGTGTGTGTGTGTGTGTGTGTGTGTGTGAGTTTGTGAGTTTGTGTGTATGTGAGAGTGTGTGTGTGAGTGTATGTGTGTGTTTGTGTGTGAATGTGTGAGTGTGTGTATGTGAGAGAGGGAGTGTGTTTGTGTGTATGTGTGTGAGTGTGTTTGACTGTGTGAGTGTGTGAGTGTGTGAGTGTGTGGGTGTGTGGGTGTGTGGGTGTGTGGGTGTGTGGGTGTGTGAGTGTGTGAGTGTGTGAGTGTGTGAGTGTGTGAGTGTGTGAGTGTGTGTGCGTGTGAGAGGATGCGTGTGAGAGAGATAGTGTTGGTGTGTATGTGTGCACACACAAACAGACTCTCCACGAGGGAGTGTGTGTGTGTGTGTGTGTGTGTGTGTGAGAGAGAGAGAGAGAGTGTGTGTGTGTGTGCGTGCGTGTGTGAGTACGTACGCGCGCGTGGGTGTGTGTGTGCGCGTGTGTGCGTGTATGCGTGTGGGGGAGAGGGTTACGGGGATATGGAGAAATATCTGAAATATTCAGGCAATGTAAAACCATTTGTTCTATAACAAATATTATGATAAAACCACACAATAAAATATTATTCCAGCTAAGCTAAACCTTCGAAATACTGTTTCCGATAAATAGCACATTATTACCATAGCAAACAAAATAATCCGTTATGCTAAAATTCTGATGATTAACCGTTACTTGTTGACTATTAATATGTTTGCAATGTAGATGAGTGTTGACGTCGTGATTTTACCAACTTCCTGCGTAGGCAAGCTTTGAGAACGATGCATAGACGTTTAGGAATCACAATGGACGCATATAGTCGACAGATCCTGAAGTGCACATGCACTGATGGTATATCATCAAATGTGGACCTTCTTCCCGATTGTCCATTTTACAGATATGAGCAGCATTTGTCAGTATATAGTTGCGTCAGTAAGCGTTTGAATAATATTGGACCTTCTCGGGACTGGCATACATACACCACTCTATTACTTATTAAACTTGTCTGAATTATTGAGGAAAGGCACCGGTTACCAGGAGCTGATGTAATTAACGATATAGGAAATATAGTGGACATATAAATAGTACAGCGATCATCTCTCTAGCACGTATCCAACATAACACATTTTTAAATAATACAACAACAACACACACACACACACACACACACACACACACACACACACACATACAACATACACACACGCAAACACACACACACACACACACACACACACACACACACACACACACACACACACACACACACACACACACACACACACACACACACACACACACACACACACACACACACATAGACAGCACCCGCGCGAGCGCAAACACAGACACAACCACACAGGAAATTGTCTCTTTGCCACCTCTATGTGAATCATTCTCTCGTGTATGGCCCGCAACAAAGTAGTAAAAACATGAACATGACTTCATAAGGACACTTATTATTAATGCACTAAAGGAAGTGTACACGCGGGTACTGTCATAGTATAATGTGTTATGACTGGACACACTCACTTTGGAACACCTCTGTTTAGTAAAATGAGACCTTTGATCAACGCATAATAAGAGTAACTTACGCAAGAAGAATCCGTCGATGACCACAAAGTTCGCCAGCAATAGGCTAACTGCTAAGACGATGCTGACATTCCTGGAAAACGCAACACCGTAATTATTATGTACCTTTTTGGGAACATAATGTATATTGATAACTGTTATTGAAAGTAGTTCGCACCAGGTCCCCTGGAGAAAAGGAAATCACTGACTAGACAGTGTCAAACATTTGTAAAATTGCTTTAAGATGTGTTGTGATAGTTTCTGATAGAAGATAATGTAAACACAAAACAATTTAAACATGCATACATTGGTGGTATAATGTGTTATGATTGGAACGTTGATTCGCTCATATAAATGTATGCAACAGGTTACCGGTCGTAGTAAGTAAACACGTACATCATATATCCCTCTTCTGGCCGCACTCTGCAAAACAGGTGATCCTTCTCCGAAGATGCTGTGCGAAACAGGTCGTACTGTAATTGCCACACGAGAACAGAAACGCTTACTTATATGAATATTTATTCAACCAGAGACGTGGTGAGCTCGACCTGTGGACGCAACGATAATGCACTGCAATTGCAACGCGCCTTCTTGAATGACGTTGAACACTGTGATTGAGTGTCGAAACGTGACAACAATGCAACTGGAACAAACACGTGATATGGCAAAGGTCTATATTTCACGACAATATCATTTCCATAGGGAAACATAATCTTATATACAGGCTGTATACTGTTACATAACCTGAGTGAAGTAAGTCCTCGACACATGACGCGTTTACCAACTGTGTCGGACATTTATTTATCGAAACAGAACATATAGAAAGATAGAAAGGATTTGCGGAATGTTGATGTTGAACTGAACGTATTTAGTATACGCCATACTCAGTCTGTCTGTATGTATGTCTGTTTGTCTGTCTGTCTGTCTGTCTGACTCTCTCTCACCCTCTCTCTCTCTGCCCCCTCCCCAATTCTCTCCCACTTTCTCTCTCTCTCTCTCTCTCTCTCTCTCTCTCTCTCTCTCTCTCTCTCTCTCTCTCTCTCTCTCCACCTCTCTCTCTCCCTCTCTCTCTCTCCCTCCCCTCTCTCTCGTGCCCTTTACAAAGTTTACGTGACTGTTGGTGCGGAAATAATCCCCCAAGTGTATAAAGTGGATTGTCAATAGCGTACTATCATAATAGTATTTCCCTAGATTCCACACACAAACACTCGCCCGCGCATGCCCGTACACACACAAACACACATACACACACACACACACACACACACACACACACACACACACACACACACACACACACACACACACACACACACAAACACATGTAAAACACAAACATGCACGCACGCGCGCACGCGCTCACACACACACATGTCAACAGTATCGGCTAGTTTAGACTTTAGAACGGCAGCACTCTGCTTAGGTCAGATTCAAGGATCATGTAGGCATTGATCATCAAAGCAACATAAATTAATAATATAATGTATTGTAGGGGCCGGAACGAAATTCATATTTGGTGGGCCAAGCCGTAGTTTCAGCACCATTCTGCGCTGTCGGATCATGGCATTGGAAGACGGGGGAAGAACTACATTGAAAAAAATTTGAAGCTCTCAAAACAATGATTTGCACCCACACGAAGCTCGCCAAAAAACCATCTTGAATAGCCGCGATTATACAGGCGTCGCGAGATGGGAGTACCGTAGTGGTCCCGTTCTACATGTATCACCAATACGTATATCCGGCTGCTTGCATTTATTAGCGCCCTGGGGAATTGTGCCCCAACAGATTACAATCGTGAATGAAATGAATGAAATCCTCACAGTGGAGATAACTTTGTCTTTTTCACCGATCGTAATTTTGTACGAATAGTCAAACTTAATCAACGATTGCACCACATTAAGATTACTGTGAACTATCATACTATTTCTGATTTGCTTAATAAAGTTACCCTTTGTAAATCCATGGTCAAATTGCAGCTCAAACTACCGTTATATCCTAAGTGAATGTGATGCAATGTACTAAGTGTCTACGTATGATAGTGTGTGGCAGACAGGTTTGTCCAACGTAAAAATATCGAACGTGAACGTATTATCGGAAATGTTAGACATCAGGAATGGTCTTAAGACATGCAATATTTCAGACGACGGTGATGTCGACCGCATCATTACGTAAATTTATGTATTTAAAAAAAACTGTACAATTGCCATTTTTAATGTGCGACAATAACGATTTTATTATTTACATGCATACATTATTATATTATAATTTGTATTAATATTATCAAGAGGACGTAAATTAAACATGCATTTTCTTAATAAATATATTGGGCAGCAATATTAAGACATCTTTATTATGCCCAAAGTCACATGTATTGCCCAAAAGCCGTGGGTAAGGTTACCAAGCGTTGCATCATGTTTAGACGGATTACGTTTTTACTCAGCTGTATCTACGTGTTTTAATAAGTTGACCGACCGCGACTTCGGTGTAAACCTTTACTGTCAAGTGTGGCCTTCGCTCGAGTTCTTACCTTACAGTTAACACTCGCTACAAAAAGCGCTCGGTCCATACAAACATGGACATAGGGCTCATCGGAATTCGTCTCGAAATAGTGACGGGTCATTTAAGTTCGGTTCAATGTAGGATATGCACAATGCCTTCTTTCGAATGACGTCTCCGAAGCAACATCTACTAACAATGGAGTTGTAAAGTTTTCCATCTCAGCATCCGTTCGCCCCCGTATGTCGTTCATCCAGGTTTTTGTTGCAACATATCTGCTTCCCTATTCTAAATCTTCGTCTACAGAACTAAGGCTTCGAAACGGCTAAGAACATTCTTAACGCTAAGGTGATTTTCTTAGTAAATTACTCGATTTTTTTAATATGAGTAAACATAGGATTTACCCAAAACATGTGACGCTAAGTAATTGCATAACTTTAAGTACGCTTCATGAAACCGGCCCCATGTCTCCACACATACCTGTAGACGACGATTGAACCTGGTTGTTATACTGGATGTTCCTAAGTTGTATATACCGGGTGTTCCTAGGTTGTTGTACAGGGTGTTCCTAGGTTGTTATACAGGGTGTTCCTAAGTTGTTCTACTGGGTGTTCATAAGTTGTTTACTGGGTGTTCCTACGTTTTTATACAGGGTGTTCATAAGTTGTTATACAGGGTGTTCCTAAGTTGTTATACAGGGTGTTCCTAAGTTGTCTCTATTTTGAAAAAAAGTTACCCAATAAATAAAATACAAACACACACACACACAGCTTGCGCCATCTTGCAGCCCAATTCAAAGAATTTCCACTGATACAGACTTGTGTTCAGGTGTCTCTCTAGTGAGAAAATACGTCTGGAAAAACGACAAATGGTGTCCATGAAAGAGAAGGCTCTGTGCGTCGTGTGTGTCGCAAAGACCAACTTTGTCACTCTCTTCTTCTGTATAACATTTCTCCAAAGATATTCTTAATTCTCGTCCGGAGTGTTGGTTTTGTCATTGACTGTTTGTAATATTACCGTACTGGCATTGTATTCCCAAGTGACATGAGTCTTCTCTTGCAGAGTCGCCATTGTTCATTTATTAGACTTACTCTAATTAATGTAGACACATCAGAAACGAAATCTATGAACCATTTGAATTGGGTAACAATATGGCGCAACTTGCATGCATTTATTTATATTATATACGGCGCTATTTGTCTTCAAAATATTAATACTCACATAGTATGCAAAAGAAACAAGGCCTTGTATATTTCCAATGTACAACGCAAGCCATGGACGCGGCAACACAGTGAACATATACTCGGCGATACAAAGGATACACCTTAATGATGGAGTACTTTAATAAAATATAACACAAAATACGAACTACAAAGCAATGGTTCTTATCATGTATTCGTGTTTCATGCTTTAAAATGAAAAAGTCTGATATTTCCAGATATAATCACAATACGCCTCCTAATTGTTGATATCACATGCACCTTTACATAACGTGCGTATATATATACTTACATATAACACATGTATACGCACATACACATACACCACGCACGCACACAATTAATTTAACTACATCTTGGTTTGATTTATCTTGCCTTTATTGAACCAAAAGAATCCTTTCACAAAGAGCACCGAATGTGCTAAGATCGCGACTACCACGAAGATGATGAAGATACGCCTGATAAATTAATGAAAATGCTTAGCAAGTCATACTGATATTAATTTAATAATAATACAAACGCCGACAACGAAACACATTTGTCTAACACTCGCTTCAGTAAATAGTTTTTGTGTAGTTAGCATCTTGCTGGCCTGTTCATATAGCAGAACGTTTGACTGTACATAGGTAAATACTCTGACAAATTGCTCGTAACCAACATGGTATTACGACATAATTGTGACTTACACATTGTCATCGAAATAGGCGATTACATGCAGTTGATCGAGTGTTGACACTGAACGACATTTCTGGATAGTCAGTGTTATGACGTACATTATTTTAGTTCGCATCTGAACGTCCGATGGATGAGATCGGCTAGCCGCGATAATTATAATATGGTCCTGTTTTCACGTAGTGATTGAATGCGAAAACATTTGACCCGATAGCAACATTTGTAGCTAAAGATAAAACACAAATTATACACATACATATATTGAAGATTGCAAGGCTAGCGATAGTGATGACTTAACAATAAACAGTTATTTGCAGATAACACGTAACCCACAACGATGGTGGTGGTCACCATTAATATAAATGACGACGGGCAGCCGCATAACTTAGTGACCACTCATCATTAAGACAGGTGTCGCCACATGCAGGCCACTCTTTTGTTTTGTTTTTATGGTTGACATGGTAAAATGATAACTAGTCGATGATGGATTAACCTTTAGAATTGTTTAATTGTTCCCGTTACGAACAAAATATGATATAAATCATACAAATATCGCTCACAAAGCTATCAACAAAAGTATTCGCGAGCTACATTTAGAATAGAGCTACATCCGTAATTCGAGCAGGTAAGTCCCCCATTTATTTCTTATAATCAATGGTTAAACACATTATGTTTTGTTGATTAACCATCCCAATTATGCTTTGCCTTTCTTCCACGCCAACGTTGTGAGCAGTTCAAGTTATAATAACTATAATATGTCAATGTAACTGCAGCTTAAACAGTGTCTCGTTAAATACTGAATGTGAACTAATCGGACCGCTTAAACAGTGTCTCTTTAAATACAGAATGTGAACTACTCGGACCGCTTAAACAGGGTCTCTTTAAATACTGAATGTGAACTACTCGGACCGCTTAAACAGGGTCTCTTTAAATACAGAATGTGAACTACTCGGACCGCTTAAACAGTGTCTCTTTAAATACTGGATGTGAACTACTCGGACCGCTTAAACAGTGTCTCTTTAAATACTGGATGTGAACTACTCGGACCGCTTAAACAGTGTCTCTTTAAATACTGAATGTGAACTACTCGGACCGCTTAAACAGGGTCTCTTTAAATACTGAATGTGAACTACTCGGACCGCTTAAACAGGGTCTCTTTAAATACAGAATGTGAACTACTCGGACCGCTTAAACAGGGTCTCTTTAAATACTGGATGTGAACTACTCGGACCGCTTAAACAGTGTCTCTTTAAATACTGGATGTGAACTACTCGGACCGCTTAAACAGTGTCTCTTTAAATACTGAATATGAACTACTCGGACCGCTTAAACAGGGTCTCTTTAAATACAGAATGTGAACTACTCGGACCGCTTAAACAGGGTCTCTTTAAATACTGAATGTGAACTACTCGGACCGCTTAAACAGGGTCTCTTTAAATACAGAATGTGAACTACTCGGACCGCTTAAACAGGGTCTCTTTAAATACTGAATGTGAACTACTCGGACCGCTTAAACAGGGTCTCTTTAAATACAGAATGTGAACTACTCGGACCGCTTAAACAGGGTCTCTTTAAATACTGAATGTGAACTACTCGGACCGCTTAAACAGTGTCTCTTTAAATACTGGATGTGAACTACTCGGACCGCTTAAACAGGGTCTCTTTAAATACAGAATGTGAACTACTCGGACCGCTTAAACAGGGTCTCTTTAAATACTGAATGTGAACTACTCGGACCGCTTAAACAGTGTCTCTTTAAATACTGAATGTGAACTACTCGGACCGCTTAAACAGGGTCTCTTTAAATACAGAATGTGAACTACTCGGACCACTTAAACAGGGTCTCTTTAAATACTGAATGTGAACTACTCGGACCGCTTAAACAGTGTCTCTTTAAATACTGAATGTGAACTACTCGGACCGCTTAAACAGGGTCTCTTTAAATACTGAATGTGAACTACTCGGACCGCGTTTCCAGTATATA
This sequence comes from Paraescarpia echinospica, assembly GCA_020002185.1. NCBI lineage: Eukaryota > Metazoa > Annelida > Polychaeta > Sabellida > Siboglinidae > Paraescarpia > Paraescarpia echinospica. The sequence continues at coordinate 75,388,724 of CM034533.1, read as the reverse complement.
GATTTCTAACATCGTGACTTGGTGTGTCATCTACCGCACATTAAGACCGGGATATAAGGGCTCTTTTCGCCCAACCATACCAGGCCAGACCAGACCAACCCAAACCAGACTCACCCCGACTGCAGTGTATCCTCTACATCGACTGATACCGACTGTGCTATGCTCCAAGCCGGCGTGACGTCATAATTACGTAAACTTGCAAACGGTCAAATGTGTCACACTGACACCGCCACGTCATTGACATCGACTAGCCACGACGGTTGTCAGATATAGTTTAATTTCCTCAATACTCATTATACAACAATTTCCATAATGCCGTAATCTGCGGTCGAATTCCAAACTGATTATGGAAAATCTGTAACGGAAGGCATTTCTACGTGATTCAAAATCTCGCTTAATTTCAAACAGCCTAGTAAAACTCCACCATATGTGTAACTAGCTATAATCAGGTCGTTGAAGGAACATATGTCGTTACGGCAAAATCGCGGGTAAACAAAATGCTTACGTTACAAACGTGTATTAGTTGTTTATCCGCTTCTTGACCAAGATGTCATCCTTCAGGATAGGAGAGATTTCGTTAGAATTTCCCACTTTGAGACTAAATCTACTTATAATCGAGCTAGCGTATGTAGGCGGGTAGGTTAACGTTTTCCTCTCAGACGAGTGCAATACTTTCATGTATTAATCTACGACACCTAGAATACGACGCAAAACCTATATATTTTAAAATACGTTTATGAAGATGATCACCTTTCATAGGTTAAATCAGTTGTTCGGTACGTAAAACGTAATGTGCGCGTAATGCGTAAACTTTAACCATCGCACGCACCATGCACGCGCGACAAATACTTCGGGAAAAAGGCCCCTGCGTCAAAGACTTGACAACATGAAGTGGACGTTGGCACAATATCGTTATGTATGATGGCCGAGAAGGGCCATCGCGTTTTTGTGTGGCAACCTGCAGCGCCATGGAGCGATTACGCGATGCGCGATGCGATGGGCGATGCGATGAGCGATGCGCGATGCGATGGGCGATGCGATGGACGATGCGCGATGCGATGCGCGATGCGATGGACGATGCGCGATGCGATGCGCGATGCGATGGACGATGCGCGATGCGATGGGCGATGCGATGCGCGATGCGATACGCGATGCGATGCGCGATGCGATACGCGATGCGCGATGCGATACGCGATGCGCGATGCGCGATGCGATACGCGATGCGCGATGCGATACGCGATGCGCGATGCGATACGCGATGCGATGCGCGATGCGCGATGCGATGCGCGATGCGATGCGCGATGCGATAAGCGATGCGATGCGCGATGCGATGCGCGATGCGATGCGCGATGCGATGGTATACATTATAAAGGTGCCGCAATGAGCATGCGTACGCCGAAAACGAGACTTAGGCAGCCATTTTTATTTATTTGTATTAAACACATTTCTTTTTGTGTTCAGAGCATGTAATGATGGCTGATGACGCTGACAGTACGTTTACGGTTACACATCTAGTTATTGTGCACAAGAGATTATGTGATTGTACTTCTAAATATTGTCTCGGACATCTACTGGGATTGAATTTAGCCAAACAAAAACGGGTGCCAGGCAGGCAGCCTCTTCGCAAAAACTAGACTAGGGACTGAAATAGATTACTTTATAACATGAAATGTGTATCTATTCAATATTTTAGTTGTTAAATAATTATAGTTTCCATCTGGATATCCCTGATCGCAAATATAAACACTATTTTGTGTGCCTGCAGACACGATGAACCAGGGATGGTTAAGGTATTTCTCAGTTTAACATTAACCAACAGTTTTGAAGCCTATTTGTTTATATTTATTAATTAATGACATAATATCTGTTTAGAATGCAAACATGTTATTTATGCCTTATATAAATTAAAATATAAACTTTTCATAAGTTATGCTTCTTGATTTACTCCTCGGTCCCCAATACTTCCATGTCTGGAAAAAACTGACACATATTCCGTGAGACGTTCTTCGATACAAATGCAGTGATGTTTAATGACTTAATCTGGGTTCCGTAGTAGCACATAAAAGCAGCGTTGCGCCGAAATACAAGTACGAATAACGCGGTGTCAATAAATAGGCCCGCTCAAATCAGGCTACCAGCTCTATTGGACCACGTAATAAACAGCCGAAATTGACAGGAAGTTAACTTGCGCGCGGTGCGTCTACAATTCGATTCACTTAGGGGTCATCTCAGAACGTCGATGTCCGATATCAGACGAAATTACTTTCATCTTGCCTCAGCCCCCCCCCCTACCCACCTCAGACGATCTTTTTAAACATTAATATGATGACACCAGTATAATTAAGAGTGTCGGTCGATGTCTGACGCCAGATGAAACTGCCTCAGACCACCGTCCCCCAAACAAAAATAATTTCGCTTGATATCGGACATCGACGTTCCGAGATGATCCCTTAGCAAAAATGGAACACTCTAGGAACAACGATTCGCTACCTCGTTTGTGCATTTTATATGTAGGTTTGGTAAAATAATTAGAGACAATACTATTTTAGTTTACGATTTAGATATTTTATTATAAACTAAAGACACCAAAGTTTAGTAGGGTCTAACTGATTATAGTTATTTATATATATATATATTGTTTTATTTATGTAAGGCATAATGAACATGATATGTACACCTATGAAAATATATCATGTCATTAATGAATAAATATTCAAGAAATGTATACTTCAAATTGTTTTTGAACAAGCATAAGCATGAGCCAACTAAGATGGGTAGGACTTGTAGAGAAAATGGGAGAAGAACGGATGGCAAAGAGAGCAGATGCACGGAGACTGGAAGGAAAAGGAGGCGAAGAAGAACTAGACTGCGATGGGAAGACTATGGAAAAAGATATTTTTAAGGATTGGGAGAAAGGTGGAAAACGAGAGCGAACGATCTGGTGGAGAGAGCTGTGCAGGATCAGCGAGAGAAATAAAAAAAAAATCAGACATCGAGCATATATATATACAATTACAGTGAAATTACAATTACAGTGAAAACATGATGTATATCAGAAGTATCTTTCTTAGAAAGCTGAACGATGAAATACTACGAGTCTCAAGGAATCATTTCAATCGACGAAAAACACCGTGCTTCTTTGTGCATATTCGTTAAATTTGTTTGCACCGCAAGTTTTATGAGATATCATTAACACAGAGTATAGTTGGCACTTATCAAAAACGAACGGGCGTAAGACGCACACGCGATACGGTCATCCGAGGAAAACCAGAGGAAAACCAGACCTGCTGTATTTCTTGCCAGAGATTTATGGTAACGTAGCATTTAAATTAATGTACATTAATGCTATACAATTTGCACACATACGTATAAGGCATTTTAAGTGTACCGTGCATATTTGACGTACATATTTAATAATTGTATTCATCCCAAAGATCCCTAGCGGAGCGATAGGAACCTTTTTCTGAGTCACAACAGTATCATTAAGCAAACCGATGTATGTACATCATTACAGTATGTAAAATAAATTGATTATTGTCTATGTCATTAAAACATGCAAAATAGGAGTGAGAGTACATTATAAACAATTAGTATACGGTGAGAAAATTATATTTACAAATGAACAGTAAAGTAGGAAATTAGCTTCACCTTATTAAACATAGGATACTATAATAATTTTTTGCAAACAACCTATGTTTAGTTTTAAACAAGGTTATTGTACTACAAACAGCATCGATTTAAGCAATGTTTTTAAACACAAACATTGGTATTGATAATATAGTTGTTGTCTTCCCAAAGTTTGATTGAAACATTTGTACTGTTATACAATGTATGTTATAACAATTTACTAGCTTGTGTAAAACGCTATATCTACTGTAGACGACAAAGTCGAAGTCGACAAGGAAGACATCAGACACATGAAGAGGATGTGCAGGAAACCCCGTGATTGAGGCTGTAGCGGAGTAACCACTGAGCTAGTCTTCCAGGGACTTGCACCACGCGTCACTGCTGAAACGCAATACATGTCATAAGTGGCGAACTTTAACTCGTAAACATGACACAGATAACAATACAAACATTTTCATGCGGTATTTCAAATCCGCGTTGACAATACGATTTTTAAAATATTTTTAAAATAATCAGACATTTAACATGAGCTTTCTTTCTTCAGTGTGTTTAATTACAAATTGTTCGTCTAAAGAAAATGTGCTCATGGTAGAATGAGAAACCAATTGTCGTTCCTGTATTTAACGGCAAATCGTTAACCAATAATTATAGGACACGCCATGTGGATCTACTGCATGTACCGATTTATAAAACCAACGTATTCTATAAAACCATTAGACGTCGAGGTGTTAAGCTATGGAACTATATAACAACAACAGTGGAATGTATATATGCACTGGCAACGTCTAAATGTCAAGAGATTTTTGTGAGTAAATAATGTTAGTGACTTATATAACTAACATTCATTGTTGCATTCTAATGCGTGTATTCATGGTAGGTATGTAGGCAGGCAGGCAGGCAGGCAGGCAGGCAGGCAGGCAGGCAGGCAGGCAGGCAGGCAGGCAGGCAGGCAGGCAGGCAGGCAGGCAGGCAGGCAGGCAGGCAGGCAGGCAGGCAGGCAGGCAGGCAGGCAGGCAGGCAGGCAGGCAGGCAGGCAGGCAGGCAGGCAGGCAGGCAGGCAGGCAGGCAGGCAGGCAGGCAGGCAGGCAGGCAGGCAGGCAGGCAGGCAGGCAGGCAGGCAGACGGACATACAGACGGACAGACGGACAGACGGACAGACGGACAGACGGACAGACGGACAGACGGACAGACAGACAGACAGATAGATAGATATAGATATAGATATAGATATATATTATATTATTTAGGTGTAGACACCTGGTTTCTATGGGAACTCCCATACACCACACTGCTGTCTCGCGCCATGCCATCCAAGTGGTCCCATCTGAAGGCTCGTTGTATGTCTTCCATGAAGACGTTCTCAGTTCCCCGTTCCATTCTGATGCACCGTGGCACGGCTGTAACATGCGCATCTCACCAATGAAGTGGTACGATTCCATCACTCTTTATTTGTTCATACATACATACATACATACATACATACATACATACATACATACATACATACATACATACATACATACGTTAGTCCGTACATGCGTGCATTCGTGCATGCGTTCATGCGTGCATGAGTGCATGCGTACATACGTACATACGTACATGCATACATGCGTACATACGTACATACGTACATACTTACATACGTACGTACGTACATACATACGTACGTACGTACATACGTACGTACGTACTTACGTACATACATATGCTATGCTAGTGAGTGTGTGCGTGCGTGTGTGTGGTTTAGATGTATTTTGCATATGTAAATGCCAATAAATAACACGTTACCACTGACGTCCTCCACAAACTCTATGAAATGATGAGCCGCAACATAGGGATCTTTGTTGGTTCTGCCCACCTTGAGCCATAGTATTTTCCTGGAGAATCTGAATCAGCACATTTTGTTTAATTTCATGACACACTTGAAAAGCATACATAAAACTATATACATATATATATATATATATATATATATATATTATTCACATATCTATCAGCCAATGTATTCGGCTGACCACTAGGTTACTATTCAAGTAGTGTTGTTTTACATCTGACTTTACAAGTAAAATTAAAACTGACTCCAAAACACCCCAAAACTTTTCCATACACAGTAGGCCTATTGCGTATGGGTGGTTTGGTTGTCGCAAAGTACCTAAGAGGAAATAAATTGTCACTGTGGCGTCACCTATTGAGTGAAACATATTTTAATTACATATTTGATAACAGAAGAGGGCAGCGTGGTTAGTCATTACATAAACACATCATTAAACATGCCAATAAAAACAAACTGGCCTCACCCGCATATTGCTCCGTGTATTGCAAAACCAAACGGCTTTAGCTTGTCGTACCCATCAATGTGAATAAGATAGTTTGGGCCTTTGTTATAATATTGCCTCCGGGAAAATCTGTTTATCCTTCGCTCGGATACCCTTTCTGGGTCCATTATTTGTAACAATGTCATTACCGTGTCCCTGTAAATGAAATAAACTATCATAAATAAATTCACACATATGTAGATGGAGCCTCACATCACTTAGTTACAGTATGCCCTTCAGCAGCAGGTACACATCAAAATTAGTGCTGTCACGGTAGCGGCAAACTTTGCGCTCACATTTACGTCCGACTGACAACCAAGGTTTCAGCTCAGGTTTGGAACACGTGTTGCAACAGTAGCAAAAGACTTCGTATAATCCCAGGACAGTAGCCGCAGGAACTGATAATATAAGTTATTATGCTAATAAGATTATATTACGATTTAAAATGTCCATGTTATTTGCAATGAAAGATAAAAATTAGATGAAAATAAAAAATGTCAAACTTTTTTGCTGTGTACATCTTATGCCACATTAGAATCTCCGCCATTACCACACCTGTGGTCATAGTGGACATGTAATTAAACTAAATGAAGGATAACATATGGAGTGTTAAATATACTACTGCTAATATTCTCTGAATAAAATTGTTGTTGCTAAACACTGGACACACCTTGGCACCATCAAACCGTGGAGGTTGCGTAGTCGCACTGTCATGCTCCTGTAGCCCAAACAACGTCCACTTCCTTCCAACTCGTTCTGAAACAATTATTATGTGGAAAAGAGATTGACATAATGTATGTATATATATATATATACATATATATATATATATATATATATATATACACACACATATATATATATATATATATATTGTTGTAAACAAAAAAAAACACCCATTAAAGATAGTGTATCATTAATATGGTTTTGCGTAAATGTGGTAAATCGTTAAAGGGATGAATTATACTTTACTTTCATAAGGTATACATTATACACAACAAAGCGCCTCTATTTAACTGGTTGTTAAGGTATTGATGCATATTGCATAAGTAGGTTAGGACACTCAACAAGACAACTATTCTACTGTGTACATTTATTGGTAGACGTGTGTGATATATTTCATATTTTCATAGTTATGATTCAATTTGTTATCACAGAATATACCCTGACACATTGTGCTATTTTCTTCGATATGATGCTAAACAGAAACAATTCCACCTTCCGTTTATATGTGTATTGTTTCAGGAATGTACTAGAATATAGAAGATCATAAAGAATTCATTTAATACTGAATCGCTATTCATATTTTTGACATATTAAAATACATTTAAATTCTACTTCATTTACGAACTTTCTTTTTATTTCTTGTGTTACATAAATATAATTTTTAATTATTTCCAGTAGCCGTGAACATGTGCAACATAGACATGAGTACTTATTTAAACTTGAAAGTACCTGCATTGCTGTTGCAACCATAGCGTAGTCAACTACTTGTCTGCGCCTTAAGCCAAGTCTTTGTAGAAGGCGTTTTAACGTCCGCACACTGCACAACATTAAGTGGTTTACATACACATCTGGCACTAAGCCCGCTTGCTATTAAGTCATTGTGCTTATTGAATGCATTATTTATTTTACTATAACTTTCGCTCTTCCACTCTCTCCCTCTCTACCTCTCTCCCTCTCTCCCTCTCTCTCTCTCTCTCTCCCTCTCTCCCTCTCTCCCTCTCTCCCTCTCTCCCTCTCTCCCTCTCTCCCTCTCTCCCTCTCTCCCCCTCTTCCCCTCTCCCCC
>CM034533.1:75342863-75379993 GCA_020002185.1 Paraescarpia echinospica | reverse complement strand
CAATAGCGTACTATCATAATAGTATTTCCCTAGATTCCACACACAAACACTCGCCCGCGCATGCCCGTACACACACAAACACACACACACACACACACACACACACACACACACACACACACACACACACACACACACACACACACACACACACAAACACATGTAAAACACAAACATGCACGCACGCGCGCACGCGCTCACACACACACATGTCAACAGTATCGGCTAGTTTAGACTTTAGAATGGCAGCACTCTGCTTAGGTCAGATTCAAGGATCATGTAGGCATTGATCATCAAAGCAACATAAATTAATAATATAATGTATTGTAGGGGCCGGAACGAAATTCATATTTGGTGGGCCAAGCCGTAGTTTCAGCACCATTCTGCGCTGTCGGATCATGGCATTGGAAGACGGGGGAACAACTACATTGAAAACATTTTGAAGCTCTCAAAACAATGATTTGCACCCCCACGAAGCTCGCCAAAAAACCATCTTGAATAGCCGCGATTATACAGGCGTCGCGAGATGGGAGTACCGTAGTGGTCCCGTTCTACATGTATCACCAATACGTATATCCGGCTGCTTGCATTTATTAGCGCCCTGGGGAATTGTGCCCCAACAGATTACAATCGTGAATGAAATGAATGAAATCCTCACAGTGGAGATAACTTTGTCTTTTTCACCGATCGTAATTTTGTACGAATAGTCAAACTTAATCAACGATTGCACCACATTAAGATTACTGTGAACTATCATACTATTTCTGATTTGCTTAATAAAGTTACCCTTTGTAAATCCATGGTCAAATTGCAGCTCAAACTACCGTTATATCCTAAGTGAATGTGATGCAATGTACTAAGTGTCTACGTATGATAGTGTGTGGCAGACAGGTTTGTCCAACGTAAAAATATCGAACGTGAACGTATTATCGGAAATGTTAGACATCAGGAATGGTCTTAAGACATGCAATATTTCAGACGACGGTGATGTCGACCGCATCATTACGTAAATTTATGTATTTAAAAAAAACTGTACAATTGCCATTTTTAATGTGCGACAATAACGATTTTATTATTTACATGCATACATTATTATATTATAATTTGTATTAATATTATCAAGAGGACGTAAATTAAACATGCATTTTCTTAATAAATATATTGGGCAGCAATATTAAGACATCTTTATTATGCCCAAAGTCACATGTATTGCCCAAAAGCCGTGGGTAAGGTTACCAAGCGTTGCATCATGTTTAGACGGATTACGTTTTTACTCAGCTGTATCTACGTGTTTTAATAAGTTGACCGACCGCGACTTCGGTGTAAACCTTTACTGTCAAGTGTGGCCTTCGCTCGAGTTCTTACCTTACAGTTAACACTCGCTACAAAAAGCGCTCGGTCCATACAAACATGGACATAGGGCTCATCGGAATTCGTCTCGAAATAGTGACGGGTCATTTAAGTTCGGTTCAATGTAGGATATGCACAATGCCTTCTTTCGAATGACGTCTCCGAAGCAACATCTACTAACAATGGAGTTGTAAAGTTTTCCATCTCAGCATCCGTTCGCCCCCGTATGTCGTTCATCCAGGTTTTTGTTGCAACATATCTGCTTCCCTATTCTAAATCTTCGTCTACAGAACTAAGGCTTCGAAACGGCTAAGAACATTCTTAACGCTAAGGTGATTTTCTTAGTAAATTACTCGATTTTTTTAATATGAGTAAACATAGGATTTACCCAAAACATGTGACGCTAAGTAATTGCATAACTTTAAGTACGCTTCATGAAACCGGCCCCATGTCTCCACACATACCTGTAGACGACGATTGAACCTGGTTGTTATACTGGATGTTCCTAAGTTGTATATACCGGGTGTTCCTAGGTTGTTGTACAGGGTGTTCCTAGGTTGTTATACAGGGTGTTCCTAAGTTGTTCTACTGGGTGTTCATAAGTTGTTTACTGGGTGTTCCTACGTTTTTATACAGGGTGTTCATAAGTTGTTATACAGGGTGTTCCTAAGTTGTTATACAGGGTGTTCCTAAGTTGTCTCTATTTTGAAAAAAAGTTACCCAATAAATAAAATACAAACACACACACACACAGCTTGCGCCATCTTGCAGCCCAATTCAAAGAATTTCCACTGATACAGACTTGTGTTCAGGTGTCTCTCTAGTGAGAAAATACGTCTGGAAAAACGACAAATGGTGTCCATGAAAGAGAAGGCTCTGTGCGTCGTGTGTGTCGCAAAGACCAACTTTGTCACTCTCTTCTTCTGTATAACATTTCTCCAAAGATATTCTTAATTCTCGTCCGGAGTGTTGGTTTTGTCATTGACTGTTTGTAATATTACCGTACTGGCATTGTATTCCCAAGTGACATGAGTCTTCTCTTGCAGAGTCGCCATTGTTCATTTATTAGACTTACTCTAATTAATGTAGACACATCAGAAACGAAATCTATGAACCATTTGAATTGGGTAACAATATGGCGCAACTTGCATGCATTTATTTATATTATATACGGCGCTATTTGTCTTCAGAATATTAATACTCACATAGTATGCAAAAGAAACAAGGCCTTGTATATTTCCAATGTACAACGCAAGCCATGGACGCGGCAACACTGTGAACATATACTCGGCGATACAAAGGATACACCTTAATGATGGAGTACTTTAATAAAATATAACACAAAATACGAACTACAAAGCAATGGTTCTTATCATGTATTCGTGTTTCATGCTTTAAAATGAAAAAGTCTGATATTTCCAGATATAATCACAATACGCCTCCTAATTGTTGATATCACATGCACCTTTACATAACGTGCGTATATATATACTTACATATAACACATGTATACGCACATACACATACACCACGCACGCACACAATTAATTTAACTACATCTTGGTTTGATTTATCTTGCCTTTATTGAACCAAAAGAATCCTTTCACAAAGAGCACCGAATGTGCTAAGATCGCGACTACCACGAAGATGATGAAGATACGCCTGATAAATTAATGAAAATGCTTAGCAAGTCATACTGATATTAATTTAATAATAATACAAACGCCAACAACGAAACACATTTGTCTAACACTCGCTTCAGTAAATAGTTTTTGTGTAGTTAGCATCTTGCTGGCCTGTTCATATAGCAGAACGTTTGACGGTACATAGGTAAATACTCTGACAAATTGCTCGTAACCAACATGGTATTACGACATAATTGTGACTTACACATTGTCATCGAAATAGGCGATTACATGCAGTTGATCGAGTGTTGACACTGAACGACATTTCTGGATAGTCAGTGTTATGACGTACATTATTTTAGTTCGCATCTGAACGTCCGATGGATGAGATCGGCTAGCCGCGATAATTATAATATGGTCCTGTTTTCACGTAGTGATTGAATGCGAAAACATTTGACCCGATAGCAACATTTGTAGCTAAAGATAAAACACAAATTATACACATACATATATTGAAGATTGCAAGGCTAGCGATAGTGATGACTTAACAATAAACAGTTATTTGCAGATAACACGTAACCCACAACGATGGTGGTGGTCACCATTAATATAAATGACGACGGGCAGCCGCATAACTTAGTGACCACTCATCATTAAGACAGGTGTCGCCACATGCAGGCCACTCTTTTGTTTTGTTTTTATGGTTGACATGGTAAAATGATAACTAGTCGATGATGGATTAACCATTAGAATTGTTTAATTGTTCCCGTTACGAACAAAATATGATATAAATCATACAAATATCGCTCACAAAGCTATCAACAAAAGTATTCGCGAGCTACATTTAGAATAGAGCTACATCCGTAATTCGAGCAGGTAAGTCCCCCATTTATTTCTTATAATCAATGGTTAAACACATTATGTTTTGTTGATTAACCATCCCAATTATGCTTTGCCTTTCTTCCACGCCAACGTTGTGAGCAGTTCAAGTTATAATAACTATAATATGTCAATGTAACTGCAGCTTAAACAGTGTCTCGTTAAATACTGAATGTGAACTAATCGGACCGCTTAAACAGTGTCTCTTTAAATACAGAATGTGAACTACTCGGACCGCTTAAACAGGGTCTCTTTAAATACTGGATGTGAACTACTCGGACCGCTTAAACAGTGTCTCTTTAAATACTGAATGTGAACTACTCGGACCGCTTAAACAGGGTCTCTTTAAATACAGAATGTGAACTACTCGGACCGCTTAAACAGGGTCTCTTTAAATACTGAATGTGAACTACTCGGACCGCTTAAACAGTGTCTCTTTAAATACTGAATGTGAACTACTCGGACCGCTTAAACAGTGTCTCTTTAAATACAGAATGTGAACTACTCGGACCGCTTAAACAGGGTCTCTTTAAATACTGGATGTGAACTACTCGGACCGCTTAAACAGTGTCTCTTTAAATACTGAATGTGAACTACTCGGACCGCTTAAACAGGGTCTCTTTAAATACAGAATGTGAACTACTCGGACCGCTTAAACAGGGTCTCTTTAAATACTGAATGTGAACTACTCGGACCGCTTAAACAGTGTCTCTTTAAATACTGAATGTGAACTACTCGGACCGCTTAAACAGTGTCTCTTTAAATACAGAATGTGAACTACTCGGACCGCTTAAACAGGGTCTCTTTAAATACTGGATGTGAACTACTCGGACCGCTTAAACAGTGTCTCTTTAAATACTGAATGTGAACTACTCGGACCGCTTAAACAGGGTCTCTTTAAATACAGAATGTGAACTACTCGGACCGCTTAAACAGGGTCTCTTTAAATACTGAATGTGAACTACTCGGACCTCTTAAACAGTGTCTCTTTAAATACTGAATGTGAACTACTCGGACCGCGTTTCCAGTATGTAGATTTCTAACATCGTGACTTGGTGTGTCATCTACCGCACATTAAGACCGGGATATAAGGGCTCTTTTCGCCCAACCATACCAGGCCAGACCAGACCAACCCAAACCAGACTCACCCCGACTGCAGTGTATCCTCTACATCGACTGATACCGACTGTGCTATGCTCCAAGCCGGCGTGACGTCATAATTACGTAAACTTGCAAACGGTCAAATGTGTCACACTGACACCGCCACGTCATTGACATCGACTAGCCACGACGGTTGTCAGATATAGTTTAATTTCCTCAATACTCATTATACAACAATTTCCATAATGCCGTAATCTGCGGTCGAATTCCAAACTGATTATGGAAAATCTGTAACGGAAGGCATTTCTACGTGATTCAAAATCTCGTTTAATTTCAAACAGCCTAGTAAAACTCCACCATATGTGTAACTAGCTATAATCAGGTCGTTGAAGGAACATATGTCGTTACGGCAAAATCGCGGGTAAACAAAATGCTTACGTTACAAACGTGTATTAGTTGTTTATCCGCTTCTTGACCAAGATGTCATCCTTCAGGATAGGAGAGATTTCGTTAGAATTTCCCACTTTGAGACTAAATCTACTTATAATCGAGCTAGCGTATGTAGGCGGGTAGGTTAACGTTTTCCTCTCAGACGAGTGCAATACTTTCATGTATTAATCTACGACACCTAGAATACGACGCAAAACCTATATATTTTAAAATACGTTTATGAAGATGATCACCTTTCATAGGTTAAATCAGTTGTTCGGTACGTAAAACGTAATGTGCGCGTAATGCGTAAACTTTAACCATCGCACGCACCATGCACGCGCGACAAATACTTCGGGAAAAAGGCCCCTGCGTCAAAGACTTGACAACATGAAGTGGACGTTGGCACAATATCGTTATGTATGATGGCCGAGAAGGGCCATCGCGTTTTTGTGTGGCAACCTGCAGCGCCATGGAGCGATTACGCGATGCGCGATGCGATGGGCGATGCGATGAGCGATGCGCGATGCGATGGGCGATGCGATGGACGATGCGCGATGCGATGCGCGATGCGATGGACGATGCGCGATGCGATGCGCGATGCGATGGACGATGCGCGATGCGATGGGCGATGCGATGCGCGATGCGATACGCGATGCGATGCGCGATGCGATACGCGATGCGCGATGCGATACGCGATGCGCGATGCGCGATGCGATACGCGATGCGCGATGCGATACGCGATGCGCGATGCGATACGCGATGCGATGCGCGATGCGCGATGCGATGCGCGATGCGATGCGCGATGCGATAAGCGATGCGATGCGCGATGCGATGCGCGATGCGATGCGCGATGCGATGGTATACATTATAAAGGTGCCGCAATGAGCATGCGTACGCCGAAAACGAGACTTAGGCAGCCATTTTTATTTATTTGTATTAAACACATTTCTTTTTGTGTTCAGAGCATGTAATGATGGCTGATGACGCTGACAGTACGTTTACGGTTACACATCTAGTTATTGTGCACAAGAGATTATGTGATTGTACTTCTAAATATTGTCTCGGACATCTACTGGGATTGAATTTAGCCAAACAAAAACGGGTGCCAGGCAGGCAGCCTCTTCGCAAAAACTAGACTAGGGACTGAAATAGATTACTTTATAACATGAAATGTGTATCTATTCAATATTTTAGTTGTTAAATAATTATTGTTTCCATCTGGATATCCCTGATCGCAAATATAAACACTATTTTGTGTGCCTGCAGACACGATGAACCAGGGATGGTTAAGGTATTTCTCAGTTTAACATTAACCAACAGTTTTGAAGCCTATTTGTTTATATTTATTAATTAATGACATAATATCTGTTTAGAATGCAAACATGTTATTTATGCCTTATATAAATTAAAATATAAACTTTTCATAATTTATGCTTCTTGATTTACTCCTCGGTCTCCAATACTTCCATGTCTGGAAAAAACTGACACATATTCCGTGAGACGTTCTTCGATACAAATGCAGTGATGTTTAATGACTTCATCTGGGTTCCGTAGTAGCACATAAAAGCAGCGTTGCGCCGAAATACAAGTACGAATAACGCGGTGTCAATAAATAGGCCCGCTCAAATCAGGCTACCAGCTCTATTGGACAACGTAATAAACAGCCGAAATTGACAGGAAGTTAACTTGTAGTAGGTCTACTAGGAGGTGCACGATGCGCGCGGTGCGTCTACAATTCGATTCACTTAGGGGTCATCTCAGAACGTCGATGTCCGATATCAGACGAAATTACTTTCATCTTGCCTCAGCCCCCCCTCTCTACCCACCTCAGACGATCTTTTAAACATTAATATGATGACACCAGTATAATTAAGAGTGTCGGTCGATGTCTGACGCCAGATGAAACTGCCTCAGACCCCCGTCCCCCAAACAAAAATAATTTCGCTTGATATCGGACATCGACGTTCCGAGATGATCCCTTAGCAAAAATGGAACACTCTAGGAACAACGATTCGCTACCTCGTTTGTGCATTTTATATGTAGGTTTGGTAAAATAATTAGAGACAATACTATTTTAGTTTACGATTTAGATATTTTATTATAAACTAAAGACACCATAGTTTAGTAGGGTCTAACTGATTATAGTTATTTATATATATATATATTGTTTTATTTATGTAAGGCATAATGAACATGATATGTACACCTATGAAAATATATCATGTCATTAATGAATAAATATTCAAGAAATGTATACTTCAAATTGTTTTTGAACAAGCATAAGCATGAGCCAACTAAGATGGGTAGGACTTGTAGAGAAAATGGGAGAAGAACGGATGGCAAAGAGAGCAGATGCACGGAGACTGGAAGGAAAAGGAGGCGAAGAAGAACTAGACTGCGATGGGAAGACTATGGAAAAATATATTTTTAAGGATTGGGAGAAAGGTGGAAAACGAGAGCGAACGATCTGGTGGAGAGAGCTGTGCAGGATCAGCGAGAGAAATTTAAAAAAAATCAGACATCGAGCATATATATATACAATTACAGTGAAATTACAATTACAGTGAAAACATGATGTATATCAGAAGTATCTTTCTTAGAAAGCTGAACGATGAAATACTACGAGTCTCAAGGAATCATTTCAATCGACGAAAAACACCGTGCTTCTTTGTGCATATTCGTTAAATTTGTTTGCACCGCAAGTTTTATGAGATATCATTAACACAGAGTATAGTTGGCACTTATCAAAAACGAACGGGCGTAAGACGCACACGCGATACGGTCATCCGAGGAAAACCAGAGGAAAACCAGACCTGCTGTATTTCTTGCCAGAGATTTATGGTAACGTAGCATTTAAATTAATGTACATTACTGCTATACAATTTGCACACATACGTATAAGGCATTTTAAGTGTACCGTGCATATTTGACGTACATATTTAATAATTGTATTCATCCCAAAGATCCCTAGCGGAGCGATAGGAACCTTTTTCTGAGTCACAACAGTATCATTAAGCAAACCGATGTATGTACATCATTACAGTATGTAAAATAAATTGATTATTGTCTATGTCATTAAAACATGCAAAATAGGAGTGAGAGTACATTATAAACAATTAGTATACGGTGAGAAAATTATATTTACAAATGAACAGTAAAGTAGGAAATTAGCTTCACCTTATTAAACATAGGATACTATAATAATTTTTTGCAAACAACCTCTGTTTAGTTTTAAACAAGGTTATTGTACTACAAACAGCATCGATTTAAGCAATGTTTTTAAACACAAACATTGGTATTGATAATATAGTTGTTGTCTTCCCAAAGTTTGATTGAAACATTTGTACTGTTATACAATGTATGTTATAACAATTTACTAGCTTGTGTAAAACGCTATATCTACTGTAGACTACAAAGTCGAAGTCGACAAGGAAGACATCAGACACATGAAGAGGATGTGCAGGAAACCCCGTGATTGAGGCTGTAGCGGAGTAACCACTGAGCTAGTCTTCCAGGGACTTGCACCACGCGTCACTGCTGAAACGCAATACATGTCATAAGTGGCGAACTTTAACTCGTAAACATGACACAGATAACAATACAAACATTTTCATGCGGTATTTCAAATCCGCGTTGACAATACGATTTTTAAAATATTTTAAAAATAATCAGACATTTAACTCCCATACACCACACTGCTGTCTCGCGCCATGCCATCCAAGTGGTCCCATCTGAAGGCTCGTTGTATGTCTTCCATGAAGACGTTCTCAGTTCCCCGTTCCATTCTGATGCACCGTGGCACGGCTGTAACATGCGCATCTCACCAATGAAGTGGTACGATTCCATCACTCTTTATTTGTTCATACATACATACATACATACATACATACATACATACATACATACATACGTTAGTCCGTACATGCGTGCATGCGTGCATTCGTGCATGCGTTCATGCGTGCATGAGTGCATGCGTACATACGTACATACGTACATGCATACATGCGTACATACGTACATACGTACATACTTACATACGTACGTACGTACATACATACGTACGTACGTACATACGTACGTACGTACTTACGTACATACATATGCTATGCTAGTGAGTGTGTGCGTGCGTGTGTGTGGTTTAGATGTATTTTGCATATGTAAATGCCAATAAATAACACGTTACCACTGACGTCCTCCACAAACTCTATGAAATGATGGGCGACAACAAAGGGATCTTTGTTGGTTCTGCCCACCTTGAGCCATAGTATTTTCCTGGAGAATCTGAATCAGCACATCTATTTTAATTTCATGACACACTTGAACCGCATACATAAAACTATATACATATATATATATATATATATTATTCACATATCTATCAGCCAATGTATTCGGCTGACCACTAGGTTACTATTCAAGTAGTGTTGTTTTACATCTGACTTTACAAGTAAAATTAAAACTGACCCCTAAACACCCTAACACTTTTCCATACACAGTAGGCCTATTGCGTATGGGTGGTTTGGTTGTCGCAAAGTACATAAGAGGAAATAAATTGTCACTGTGGCGTCACTTACTGAGTGAAACATATTTTAATTACATATTTGATAACAGAAGAGGGCAGCGTGGTTAGTCATTACATAAACACATCATTAAACATGCCAATAAAAACAAACTGGCCTCACCCGCATATTGCTCCGTGTATTGCAAAACCAAACGGCTTTAGCTTGTCGTACCCATCAATGTGAATGAGATAGTTTGGGCCTTTGCTATAATATTGCCTCCGGGAAAATCTGTTTATCCTTCGCTCGGATACCCTTTCTGGGTCCATTATTTGTAACAATGTCATTACCGTGTCCCTGTAAATGAAATAAACTATCATAAATAAATTCACACATATGTAGATGGAGCCTCACATCACTTAGTTACAGTATGCCCTTCAGCAGCAGGTACACATCAAAATTAGTGCTGTCACGGTAGCGGCAAACTTTGCGCTCACATTTACGTCCGACTGACAACCAAGGTTTCAGCTCAGGTTTGGAACACATGTTGCAACAGTAGCAAAAGACTTCGTATAATCCCAGGACAGTAGCCGCAGGAACTGATAATATAAGTTATTATGCTAATAAGATTATATTACGATTTAAAATGTCCATGTTATTTGCAATGAAAGATAAAAATTAGATGAAAATAAAAAATGTCAAACTTTTTTGCTGTGTACATCTTATGCCACATTAGAATCTCCGCCATTACCACACCTGTGGTCATAGTGGACATGTAATTAAACTAAATGAAGGATAACATATGGAGTGTTAAATATACTACTGCTAATATTCTCTGAATAAAATTGTTGTTGCTAAACACTGGACACACCTTGGCACCATCAAACCGTGGAGGTTGCGTAGTCGCACTGTCATGCTCCTGTAGCCCAAACAACGTCCACTTCCTTCCAACTCGTGCTGAAACAATTATTATGTGGAAAAGAGATTGACATAATGTATATATATATATATATACATATATATATATATCTATACACACATATATATATATATATTGTTGTAAACAAAAAAAAACACCCATTAAAGATAGTGTATCATTAATATGGTTTTGCGTAAATGTGGTAAATCGTTAAAGGGATGAATTATACTTTACTTTCATAAGGTATACATTATACACAACAAAGCGCCTCTATTTAACTGGTTGTTAAGGTATTGATGCATATTGCATAAGTAGGTTAGGACACTCAACAAGACAACCATTCAACTGTATACATTTATTGGTAGACGTGTGTGATATATTTCATATTTTCATAGTTATGATTCAATTTGTTATCACAGAATATACCCTGACACATTGTGCTATTTTCTTCGATATGATGCTAAACAGAAACAATTCCACCTTCCGTTTATATGTGTATTGTTTCAGAAATGTACTAGAATATAGAAGATCATAAAGAATTCATTTAATACTGAATCGCTATTCATATTTTTGACATATTAAAATACATTTAAATTCTACTTCATTTACGAACTTTCTTTTTATTTCTTGTGTTACATAAATATAATTTTTTATTATTTCCAGTAGCCGTGAACATGTGCAACATAGACATGAGTACTTATTTAAACTTGAAAGTACCTGCATTGCTGTTGCAACCATAGCGTAGTCAACTACTTGTCTGCGCCTTAAGCCAAGTCTTTGTAGAAGGCGTTTTAACGTCCGCACACTGCACAACATTAAGTGGTTTACATACACATATGGCACTAAGCCCGCTTGCTGTTAAGTCATTGTGCTTATTGAATGCATTATTTATTTTACTATAACTTTCGCTCTTCCACTCTCTCCCTCTCTCCCTCTCTCCCTCTCTCCCTCTCTGCCTCCCTCTCTCCCTCTCTCCCTATCTCCCTCTCTCCCTCCCTCTCACTCTCTCACTCACTCCCTCTCTCCGTCTCTCCGTCTCTCCCTCTCTCCCTCGCTCTCCCTCTCCCTCTCTCCCTCTCTCCGTCTCTCCGTCTCTCCGTCTCTCCGTCTCTCCGTCTCTCCGTCTCTCCCTCCTCTCCTCCTCCTCCTCCTCCTCCTCTTCATCATCAGGTGTCCTCTTCATGTCATGTCATGTCACTCCCTCTCTCCCTCTCTCCCTCTCTCCCTCTCTCCCTCTCCCCCTCTTCCCCTCTCCTCCTCCATTCCTACCACCCTACCCTGGTGCGCGTGTGCGTGTGTGTACGTATGAATTAATTGAGTTTGTAAACATTAATGCGTTCAGTATATTCATGGTTAGTTAATCAGTACGTTTTAAGCATTCGCGACGCAGTTACTCAACAACATACCGTCATTCATTTTACAAATAGCGAATGGAAGTGCAACAGTTATCTAAACAATTTAGTAGTAGGGACCTAAGCGATAAATACAAGTTTTAAGAAGATTAAACAAGATTGCCACCCAGAGAATTAACTCTAGCTGGCAGGTGGACAAGGAAGCCCTTTGGCTTATCGAGAGTCCGACCCTTTTATCTATGTGTATCCCGCCCGTCTGAGGTATGTGTCGATTTTATTTTTAAACATATTCACGCTACTAGCACCCACACAATCAGCAGATAATCTGTTCCATTCATTTACAGTCCTTTGTGAAAATGAAAACTTTCTTATATCTAATCTACTCTGCTCCTTTGCTAATGTAACTTCATGTCCTCTAGTCCTTCTATCTTTCTTAACTGAAAAAAATATATTTCTATCAATATTTTCATAACCATTCAATATTTTAAACACTTCTATCTGATCTCCTCTCAATCTCCTGGTCTCTAGTGTTGTTAAACCGCATTTTTTAGGCGTATTTCGTAACTAAGATCCCTCAGTTTTGGTATCATTTTAGTTGCTCTCCTCTGCACTCTTTCTAGCATATCTATGTCCTTCCTGCGATATGGCCTCCACGCTTGAATACAATATTCTAAATGAGGCCTAACTATTGTTTTGTACAGCGGTATTATTAGCTCTTTTTCCTTATACGTTATGTTTCGCCTAATTAATCCAAGGATTTGATTTCCCTTTGAAGCTGCAATTCCGCACTGCTCCGAAACCTTCATATCAGCACTAATGGTTAACCCTAAGTCCGTTTCTTTTACAGTAGTACTTAGTACAGTACCCCCCATTGTATAATCTACCTCTTCGTTCCCATGACCTGTGTGGAGGCATTTACATTTCCCAAAATTGCATAGCATTTGCCACTTTTCAGACCATTTGATTAACCTGTCAAGATCATCTTGTAAATGCTGTCTATCTCCATCACTTTTAATCCTTCTAAACACTTTTGTATCATCCGCAAATTTCAACACCTTGCTTGTTATTTCATCATCCAAATCGTTGATATAAATTAAGAATAATATAGGTCCTAATACTAATCCCTGTGGTACCCCACTCAATACCGATTTCCAGATTGAAGCCTCCCCATCAACTACTACACGTTGTCTTCTGTCAATCAGCCATTGTTCTATCCAGTTTATTATACCATTTCCTATGCCATGGGCCTTTAGTTTCAGCAGTAATCTTTGATGTGGTACTTTGTCGAAAGCTTTTTGAAAATCTAAGTAGACGATATCTACCGTTGATCCCTCATCTACCCACTTAGTGATGTCTTCCAAAAAACATAACATATTTGTTAAGCATGACTTTGCTTTAAAAAACCATGTTGAGATGGGTTTATCAAATTTTTTTTAACTAGAAAATCCACCATGTGATCTTTAATTAGTCTTTCTAATAATGTGCAAATCACTGATGTTAAACTAACTGGTCTATAGTTATCTGACTTGTTTCTCGAACCTTTTTTAAATAACGGTATAATGTTTGCCTCTTTCCATTCTAAAGGAACCACTCCCTCTTCTAATGACAAATTGAAAACTGTTGCAAGCGGTACGCTAATTTGTTCTACAATTTCCAATAGTAGTTTGGGCGGAATCCCATCCACTCCAGGTGATTTATTATCCTTCATAGCCCTTATTTTCTTAGCTACCATTTCCGGAGTTACAATTAATTGTCCTAAATAGTCTGAATCTGCCCCCTTGAACTTAGCCTCTGGTCCTGGCAGTGAACTGATATCTTCTCTGGTAAACACTGAAGTAAAGTACTCATTCAGGTCTTCTGCCATTAAGAATCCCTCTGATATTATATTTCCAGCACTATCTTCTAGAGGACCGACCTTATCTTGAACTTTCTGTTTGCTTCGAACATACGCATAAAAACTCTTGCTGTCATGTTTTATATTACTAGCTAATTGTTGTTCATAGCTTCTCTTTGAATTTCTAATTTCAGCTGTAGCTTGGTTAAGTGCTTCTTTATAACTGTTGTAGTCTTCATCATTTCCTGTACATCTATATGACTTCCACATCATTTGTTTATACTTAATTTTTCTAATGGCTTCTTTCGAATAGTGTTTCTTTTTTGGACCGTTTCCCTTGTTTTTTGAAGGGTACACATTTATCGACTATGCACTTAATTTCACTCTTTAATATATTCCAGCATTCTGTTGCTGTCTTGTTTTTTAGTGTGTTATTCCAGTCTACCTTTGCTAAATATTTCCTCATGTCCTTATACCTTCCTTTGTGGAAATTTCTCCTATACTGCATTTTACTATTCCTTTCTGATTTTACTTTGATGGTAAAATGTATCTGGTTGTGATCGCTACTCCCCAGTGGCTCACATATCTTGACATTGTCAACTAATTCATTCTGTAAGGACAAAACTATGTCTAACACATTCTCACCCCTGGTTGGTTCTAGCACATGTTGAGAAAGGAAAGTATCTTGAACTAAAACTAAAAACTTGTGGTCCTCACTACCCATACTCTGTACAGATTTCCATTGTATATGTCCGTAGTTAAAATCCCCCATAATAATACAGTCCCGTTTGCTTACTTCCCTTATAGCGTTTTGTATTTTTTCAATCTCTTCTTTGCTTAAATTTGGACTTCGATAAACTAACCCAACTGTTAACGTTGAGTTTCCTGTAACTATGTTACACCAAACAGCTTCTTCGCAATCTGCTTCTCTTTCTAATTTTATTTCATAAGCCTGGATAGATTCTTTAATATATAACATAACTCCACCTCACTTTCTTCCTATTCTATCTTTTCTAAACATTACATATCCTGTCAGTCCCATTTCAGCATCTGACATATCGGTGGTGGTTCAGGATTCGGTTATACCTATTATATGAGGGTCAATATCTTCTACCATAATGTTTAGTTCATTTCTTTTGTTTACTATACTCCTTGCATTTAAACAAACACATTTATATCCAGCTTCAGAAGAGTTTTCCAGACTGTTATTTTTGCTGATTTATTTGTGATGTCTTTATCTATGCCTCCATTTTCAGGCTTTTCTGTGAGCCCCCCCTGGGAATCTAGTTTAAATAGATGCAACCTGTCCCACTGTCAACCGATCGCAGCAGGTTCTCTGAGAAAACTGCTACCCCCTTTCCACTAAGATGGAGGCCATCTCTCATGTACATATCTTCCCTCCCAACAAAGTATCCCCATAAATCTATGAATCCCACGCCTTCTTCTTCACACATCTGCTCAACTAGTGCATTGATCGCCATCCTCTTACAATTTCTGTACGTTGCCCCCCTTCCTCCCATTACTGGCAAAATTCCTGAGAGAACAACCTGTTCCACTCTTGTCTTCTTTAGCTTCCTTACTAGATGTCTGTACTTCTGAACTACCCCAGTTGTTCCCTCCTTGTCTGCATTATTTGTCCCTACGTGTATTAGTATAGACCCTCCCTTGCCATGCCCCAATACCTTCTCTACCCTTTCGGTCACATGCTCTATCCTAGCTCCTGGTAGACATACAACAACGTCCTTCCCCTCGCATATAGTCTTGTCTGTTTTTCTCAGAATTGAATTGCCCATAAACACTCTCTCTTTTCTCCTTGCTCCCTCGATCACTGCCTCGGAGTAGCTCCTCCGGTTTGCATATGTCTGGTTGTTATCTTTCCCCCCTGTCGTCTTCTCTCCTGTCACATTCTCTTCCGGTCCATTCTTTCCTGTCGCTTTTTCTCTTGTCACCTTTCCTCCTGTCAGCGTCCCTTTTATCGATTTCTCTTCTATCACATTTGCTCTCACTTCCTTTCGTCCCTTCATCTTTCGTCCCATCTCATTTTCTTCTCTCCTCTCCCGTCCCATCTTCCCTCCCTCCTTCTCTACGGTCACTTTCTTCCCTGTCACCTTCACGCTTGTCACGTTTTCTGTTGTCGATTTTCCAACGTCTCCAATCACCTAACCTCCTCTCAATCTCCTTTCCTCAGTTTTCTTGCCACTACTATTCTCCTTCAGTCTTGCAGTATTCTCACCTCTCTCCCTGTCGTCTCTCTCCATTCGACCTGCCTCCTTGCTAATTCCAATCTCCATTCCCTTCACAACATCTGTCAACCTAACTATCTCCTTCTGCAGACACTCCACCTTCCAACACCCAATGCACTGAAAGGTGAATCCTTCCTCCATGGTTTTTGCCCATGACTTCCCACAGCCGGACAATGCAAAATCTACCCAGCTGTGGCAGTGATCGCACACCAAGTGTCGCTTTGCCTTGACTTGCCGCTTGCAAGGCGCCATATCCCGATTAGAATTTATTCAATAACTTAACTAACTTAGTCTTTATAAAGACTGTTTCCTGTGTACTACAGCACACTTTAGGTTACAAATTTCAATTACACAGCCGACTATTTATCCTGTCACGAACGCTAACATTACCGGTAGTGACCTAATTTAAATACAATCAATTACGTTACGTTAGGCTGCTTTATTTATTTAGGTTACGCCGCCCGACTATCGCCCTTGCTTAGTTTTAACAACAATGCTACCTAATCAAAATATCTAGCAAGTACTGGCTTACACAGATATTATCTGATGTAAGTAGTTTGATGGTTGTTACTTTATCTCCTATATATTCTACCAAATAATCAGGTTTGTTAAATCTTGTTTACAGCTTATCGAAAGCTAAAGGCTAAATGAGTTACCCTATTATCACTCACTATACTAAGGTGTTCTAAAATACTTTAACTAACTAACTTTAAGCACAACTGCTACTCAATATATGTTTATTGCAACTTCATGAACGATATTAAGGCAAGAATAATACTTATCAATCTGTAATTCCACTTGTTTATCAACTTTTCTGCACCACCAATTTCTACGATCTATCTCCGCCAAATATAGCCTCTGTTGAAAGAGTATCCTCTATCATCCTCGTTAGCCAGGTCGATGACAACGTATACTACCCCTGGCAGATATCCTACGCAATGTATGGAGGTCAGCTGATTCAAACTAGAAATTAGCTTCGCGGCAACTGTACAACCCGTGAGAACAGTGCAGACACCCGCCCCACACGCACCTCAATTCTAAGACGAAGCCAGTGATTTCATAACATCTCACGAGGGACTGAACGGTATTGTGTATTCAAATAATTACTTCTACTTCCCCCAACATTGCACATAACATTACCAAAATCATGTGGTTGAAAATTTGCCGGCACGCAATATTATTGGCTTAGCTTATATTCCGAGTCCCGCAAGGCGATCTGCCGCGGGGTACTGAGACTTGTGTAATCAGCAGCGCCCCTGGCGCGCGAGGATGTAATCTATGAACACATTATGCTTTTTACTCAGATTATTATATTATTACCATATTATATTCATGAAGAACACACCTGATGGATATTCCGTTGTGGCTGAGTATCGCACAGATTTCAACATTACTGTATCCTGCCACGAAACACTGTCTTACTAAACTGTGAACTAAAATGAACATATACATTTATTATGAAATGCACTCTCATGAAAAATACACGACAAGTTTGCAGCAGTTACCTTTATTTGACCTGGCAATGATGCTACAACTGTATTTACAACAATACAATTGACACACATGCATGCTATAATTATAGGTTTATAATCACACAGGCACGCACGCACACACACGGGAATATATTACAGATGTATCTTCCATGGTTGTAATTTACTGGGGGCTTGCAAGATAGGCGATTCATAGATTGGCTGCCTCCACAGTACTTCCATATCAGGGAACAGACAGACACATACAATATAATCATACTGTTCTAATGAATATGTCTGGCTTAACTAGTGCACCTTTTTCAAAACAATAATCGCATCCACATGTGACCACATCAAAGCAGTTGCCTACACACAACTATGACCAGACAGTCTCAATAATTACCACTTTGTGCCGCATGCTATATTGGGCGGCATCGTAAATCGCTGCAATTGACAGGCAGTTACACTGTAGCGTATCTACGGTTTGGTAAACTGTGCCTCAGCTATTCGATTCACTTAACTAAAAAGAAACAATTAAACTGTAGACAGAAAAAAAACATGTGACGCAAATGACGGCTAAATTCAGTTTTTTCGATGATTTAATGTACATGCTTCTTGTTAAACCGACTTCGAATAGTGTAGCTATTTATAATAATTGAAACATAAACTTGGACACAAACGAACGGCATTTGCAATAAGCGAAAGTTGAAAAAAGTTGTCGTCTCTTCCCATGTATACAAAATAAGTTTTATATTTTCTACCAAGGATATCCAGACGGAAACAATTTAAAAACTGCATTTGAGCGGTAGAAGAAGTACATATATGTCATGTTATGAAATATGTTTGCCCCAGACTTTCGTCACAACATTTAGAAGTACGAACACAACAAATTCTGTGCGCAAACCAAATATATATGTAACCGTATACGTACAGTCAGCATCATCAGCCATCATCACATGCTCTGAACACAAAAAGGAATGCGTTTAATAAAATGCAAATGGCTGCCAAAGTCTCGTTTTCGACGTACGCATGCTCATTACGGCATCTTTATAATTTATACCATCGCATTGCGCATCGCGTATCGCATCGCGCATCGCGTATCGCATCGCGCATCGCATCGCATCGCGCATCGCATCGCGCATCGCATCGCCCATCGCATCGCGAATCGTCCATCGCATCGCGCATCGCATCGCGCATCGCATCGCGCATCGTCCATCGCATCGCGCATCGCATCGCGCATCGTCCATCGCATCGCATCGCGCATCGTCCATCGCGTCATCGCCCCATGGTGCTGTAGGTTGCCACACAAAAACGCGATGGCCCTTCTCGGCCATCATAGTTATGTTTGCACTCATGAAAAGTAGCATAGTAATACAACATATTTGATAATTCTACACTATAGCGAGTAGGGCTTAACGATCGACGTGAACTTCACACTCTCTCCGACTTTAGTCATTTTGAACAAACAACGAGTATATGCGGACACGTTATGGTGTTTATCTAACGATGCTATGTGTATTCTAACAGTTGTCAACTACAAAGGGATCCCGTCAGGTGACGGGCATTTTCGATAGTTCAAATTAAACCACTAACGGGAAAAGTATGATTATAGTTACAGAATGTTAGTTTGAATTTACTCTCTTAGATGAATAACACCAATAATTTATTTGTCTTTTGTTCCCTTTAATGACATGAACATTACGTAACTGGACGTCGCATTGTCACACAAATCGTAGAAGTCGATAACACGTCAACGTATGTCATTTGGTACATAATTTATCTGCTATATAAATGTAACGTCACCTTCTTAGTTGGGATGTATTGAACCAAACTATATATATATATATATATATATATATATATTGACAGGCAGTTACACTGTAGCGTATCAGACCTGGGACCGAAGTACTCGGTACTCGTGTACTCATTGTACTCAGATTTTACGAGTACATTACGAGTACATCTGAGTACTTTCTCAATATGTACGGGGGAAAATATATATATTTGGTTATAAAATGAAACTTTCCTGAAATATTTAAATGTTCAACTAATTTTTAAATACTTTGTTATTTCTTATAGAATAATAATGACAAACGTCTATAACGCCTAAATCCTCAGGAATCTGAGCTCAGAGGCGCAACATACAAAAATCATTGGACAAAATCGTTAACAGGGACAAGCAAGAGTCGTTATGAGAGCAAGGGACCGCTGAAGGTTAGGGTAGGAAAGCAATTTCAATATAAATCTTAAGTTTTTTACGGAAAGTATTTATAGTCTCAGATGATTTTAAAGCGATAGGGAGTTGATTCAAGATTGTGGGTGCAGCTACATAAAAAGCACGTTTGCCGATATTAAGCTTGGTTTTCGGAACAAAAAGTCGTTGTGAAACAGATGATAATACCACATTACCATCCCTACATAATCTCATTCTCTGATAACCATGACTATGATACCCAAACATGGCAACAGGCAGCATCTTTTCCCAGTCAGAAACACCCTGTTCAGCAAACAATAATTGTAGGCTATCAGTTCAGGCCATAAACCTGTTTGTTTAATTAAGCCACCAGGGTGTCCATAAAGAACCAATCAGCAGTTAACCCACCAGTTAGACAGGAAATGCCTTTGATGTAGTCTGGAGACCATGTCACTTGACAGTGGCTGACAGTGCTAACTGCTAAGAACAAGAACTGGCAGTCTTTCTCTGTAGAAGTAAGGTGGCTCAAGTCAGACTGCCTCCTACACTAGTATAATCCCATGCCAGCAGTGTGGATAAAAAATCCAAAGGGGATGCTGAGCCAATTATGTGGACATGTGCTAACCCACTCAATAACTAGTAGTCTACGATCAGAAAATATAATTGCAAACTTATAATATCAGCAGATTGCTGATTGTAGAGGTGAAAGAATACATCAGTCAGCCATGTACAGATCGTCACAGTGACTCACTCCAATTCTGAGTTTTCCAACTGTGGCTCAGTTGGTCCCTCACCATCTCAGCATTCCAGCCTCATCAGCCCCAGTTGAAAGTGTGTTTAGCATAGCCGAGAAAGTATTCTGCCATGAACGGTGCAGCCTGAAAGACTCAACCTGTGAACAACTCATGTTCTTTCGGGAAATGGCAAATAGATGATAAGATCATAGGATGCCACTGAAATGAATGCCAATGAAGTGAATTTCATTGTTGATGAAATACTAAAATAGAGGTTTTTTAGTTTTCCTCATACAAAAATAATCAACTGCCATTGCACATTCCGTTGTGCTGAGTTATATAAATTAGATTAATTAATAATTTTAAAATACGTTATTATTTATATTTAAAAAAAATGTACTCGTACTTTTACTCGTACTCGTGAGAATGTACTCGTACTTGTACTCGTACTCAGCTTTTAGTAATGTACTCGTACTCGTACTCGTACTCATCCATCATCAAAGTACTCGTACTCGTACTTGTACTCATGAAAATGTACTCGGCCCCAGGTCTGATATATATATATATATATATACATAATATATATATATATATACATAATATATATATATATATATATATATATATATATATATATATATATATATATATATGTATATATACCTGATGGAACATTGCGTATAGTATGTTTTAGGGATGCAGCGATATCCAAATTAGGGTTTGGTACAAAATAACTGCTCCTCACATTGATTCGCCACACTTATTTAAAATTATTTACTATTGACATGCGTGCTTCAAATGGAGGGCTGCAGAACAGTGAGCCAAATTAGCATTGGTTGGGAAGTGTGACGCCAGGATTGTGTGGAAGCCACTCCAATGGTCAAGTGGTTACTGATATTCAAGTTGTTTTTCAAACGTTCTTGAAATGTGGTTAATTGCGAGATAGTGTTATCTACTTATAATCGAGCTTGCGTATGCGGGTAGGTTAACCTTTTCCTCTTAGACGGCTTGAATCTGGAACGCCAAACTTCCAGGGATTTATCTACAACCCCTCGAATAGGACGTAAGACATATATCGTTTAATAATACCCCTTATATATTTCAAGAATCTCACTTTTAAGGCGTAAATAAATTGTTCAGCACAATATGTGCGTAATACGTAAAACGTAATTAAACGATCTTATGAATAACGCGCGCGGCAAATAATTTGGGAAAATGGCTCCTGCATCATGGATTTGGTAACAGGAAGTAGTCGCTGACACAATAATGCTTATGTCAACCCTCATGCCAATAGCATAAGCAATAATATAATTTGGCAATTCTAAACTACCACGACTAGTGCCTGTCACAGATTTGCGACTTCTCCATAACTAGATGGCTAAAGTTTAATAGGGTTCAATATTAATTAGGTCAACGCTTGTGAACGAGGGCAGCAACCGTGAACAACGCAACAAGGAACAATGGAAATTTAATGAATTTTATCACATGTATAAATAACAAAGAACTGTTTTATAATAACGATAAAAACAACATTTACTCGTTTACTCTACCCTATCTAGGTTCTCATCGATTACTATCAAAATCCTAGCTATCCCCAGCTAATCCGTGACAATCGAGAAAAATAATAGAATGGCTCGTTCAAAAAAGTACTATTAGTATGTTCAAGGAATTTAAAATGTGCATTGCATTACAAGGTCAGGTCCGCTCGGACTCAGGTAAATAACATCGGGTAAACTATAACATCCCAAGTATATAACTATAATATAAGGGAAAAACAGTCTCTTAATTACATAAATCAATCAGGAACCTATACCATAACTAAATGGTTAAAGATGTATAGCCGGCAACTTAACATCTAAATATAACATTGAATTGTCACTTCCCTATGTACCGTCTCGCCGTGTAGTCAAGCGAAAGTTCGTCGCGATCGCTCCGACTCATTCCCGCTAGCTCGACTCGGATACCTCGGCACGAGATCGCACTACGACTCGACGACCGTCAGCCGGAAGTGTCCTTCTCTGTTGCCCGTACGCTCTGATTGTCGTGTATACTGTGTGTTGTCTAACATTTGGTAAACATTAGTATGACGACAGTAAACTACACCAGCATCTCATCAGGTGATGGACATTTTGCTAGTGCATCACAATTGACGTATATTCCGAATTGCATTTTAAATAGCACATTTTTTACAACAGTAATGTATAGCACAACTTTTTCCAGGTAGTGATAACAGTTTAAAGGATGTCCCATGTTCTCCTGTCGCCACTGCTGCGGTAGACGTATGTGTTCATGTGCTGTTGCTCCTCCAACAACTTATCTCTGAAGGACTTTACGCTACTGCACAGTCGCAAGTTGCTGTGTCAGCTCACTCATTATTCTGTGTATTAACGCTTTTACCTAAAGAAGACAGCGATGAGAAAAATCAACGTATAAAAGAATGAATAATATAACAAATATATATATGTATATTTATATATATATATGTTTTACTAAATTATACAATGACAAATCGAAAACATGTAATGGTAATCATCATCACCATCATCATTGGGCAGCCGTAGTGTCCCGTGGTTGGGCGAAAGCCTCACCATGTCGTTTCCAAATCTGTCTATCTTGCGCTATCCTCTGCCAGATGGTACCCTTCCAGGACTCGTCTAGTTCGTCTCTCCACCATCTCACCGGTCTTCCGCTCGATCGATTCCCTTCGTAATGTCTCCAGGTTGTGATACGCGACGTCCATCGGTTATCTCTTAGTCTGCTGATGTGCCCTGCCTAGGTCCTCTTTTGTTTTCAGATTTTTTCTGTCACGTATATGACCTTTGTCTTCTCTCTTACCCATATTTTTGTTTTACTCTCCCGATATGTAATATTTGACATACTTCTTTCCATCTTTGTTTGTGCGGCTGACAGTTTGTTCTTTGCCTGAATGGTGAGTGCCCATGTTTCCGCGTCGTAATGTAATCGCTGGAAGCTAGCATGATATGTAGACGTGTCTCTTCAAGCAGGTTCCAAAGTTACCATTCAAGATGTCGCGGTGTTTGGGGAATGCTGTCTCCTTGTCTCGGTTTTGGTTTCTGATACTGTATCCCTTATAGACGTAGCTTTCAACGTTCTCTATCTGCGTGGTGTTAATATATATTGGTGTGTCATTTTCTAGCATCACTTTTGTCTTTGAAATGTTCATCTTCAGACCTTGTTTTTCAATTTCATCAGATAGTTCCTGATAGCTGCAGCATTTGTTGTAGTTCTTGCGGTGACATAGCGCATATGAGTATGTCGTCGGCGAAGCGAAATTGACTGATATATTCTCCGTCTATATTCAAGCCTGTGATGTCTCAGGTCAGTCTTCGGAATATGCCTTCGAGTGTTGCCGTGAACCGCTTGGGCGATCTGGTGTCACCCTGTCGTACTCCTCTCTTGACGCTGATCTTGTTGCTTTTTGTGTAGGTGCAATGTCACCAAGTTGATGGTGTAGATGTTTTTCAGGAGTTCAATGTACACGTTTTCTATCCCCTGTTCTTGAAAGGGGGTCAATTTTGCTTGAATTTGCACCGAGTCGTTAAGCCTTCTCGAAGTCGACGAAAGCGATGCAGAGCGGGATATTATATTATAGGCACTTCTCTTTCAGTTGGTTTACGACGTATATGTCGTTGAATACCTGCTTCTGAAACCTGCTTTCTCTCGTGGTTGGTTTTCGTTGAATGTCTTCTCTAGCCTATATCTTTGTGCGTACTTTGTAGATGTTTGATAACATACATATCGGTCTGTAGTTCTTTAAGACTTTCTTATTTCCCTTCTTGAATATTGTATTCAAGCGTGGAGGCCGTTTAAATGCGGTTTAACAACACTAGAGACCAGGAGGTTGAGAGGAGATCAGATAGAAGTGTTTAAAATATTGAAGGGTTATGAAAGGCTTCCTTGTCCACCTGCCACCTAGAGTTAATTCTCTGTGTGGCAATCTTGTTAAATCTTGTAGATTATCACCATCTTTGCTTTCTTCCAAGCGATGTTCATTGGATATTCGTCTTTCTGATAAGCATTTAGTATGCAGCTTAGCCAGTGTCTTCGAGATGGTATCTTCTCCTGCTTTTAATGTTTCAATGTTTACGTGGACGTTGCCTGATGTCTTCCCATTCTTCATACCTGTCAGCGCTGCTTCCGCCTCCCACGGTGTCATCTCTGGTAATTTTTTCGGTTCGGAATGAATTATGATGCTCTGTTTACTGTGGTATAGCTCGGTGTAGAATTCCTCTAGTCATTCCACGATCATAACTTGGTCTTGTATTTATCTACCCTGCTTGTCTAGAAGTGTAATCAGTCTCTCTCAGCCTAGTGCGCATGTGTTCTTCTGGTTTTCTTCAGGGTCATTGTTGCCATAATCGTTTCTCGTATGATCTCTTGTTTGTACTTCCTGATGTCCTCCATTGCCCGTTCCACCAAGGTGTCGCCTCTTTCATTTATCACACCTAGGCCAAATCTGCCTGTTACCGATTTTTCGTTGTATAAATGTTTTGTGTCTTCTTCTGAGTATGATGTTGTTGGTGCATATACTTGTACCATCTTCAGTTTGTAGCGGTTTTGTTGAACGAACAACTAGTTCTGCTACTCTGGGGCTGATGCTGTTAACCCTCACTGTATTGTGTTTACATTTCTTGTTTATGAGAAAGCCTACTCCTGCTTGGCCGTTGTTCGCCGAGGAATGGTATAGTAGGTGGCCGCTTCGTAAGGTAGTGAAGCATTCCTCTCTTCTTCTGACATCTCCGATCTTGATCAAACCCCATACTAACCTGGTTTCCCCAAGATCTTCCTCCAGTTCTTGAATCGGTTCATCTTTTAGTAGTGCTCTTACATTATATGTTGCTATCTTCAGTCTACTTACCTTCTCTCATCGGCTATTCTTGACCCAGAGATTCTTAGCCCTAGTTGACCCGAACCACCTCCTTGTATACAGACTCCTTCGATGCTGCTGGGGACTGGGGGCCTTGGCTTCATTGTACTTTGCATGCTGGTGTTGTTGGCCTATCCTTCGACGCTGGCCGGTGCGTGTTGGCAGGGGGGCTATGAAGGGTGAACGAAATTGCCAACGTTTCGACATGGCCAGTACCGAACCACCTTCCGCCCGGCGTCTGGATTCGAACCCCGGTCCCTGCGGTCGACAGTCCGGCATTGTAACCACTGCGCCCCATAAAAGGTATTACTGTTAGCAAAACACCGATTTTACTTAAATCAACTGGAACTTAGGGTAACATGCCATAATCGTTAAGCGCTATTCGTGACTAGGGACGATCAACAATCGTCGTCAGAGTTTGGAAGCATTTTATAAATGTTTTGAACATGATATTGGCTGCTATGAATAAATCCAATTACGTTCAAAATTTACTCGACGCCATCAGGTAGCAACTTAAAGCAGGTGGATACTCTTGTACACTATAGTTTAATCGATGTAATTGTACTGGTGGTAACATCGGGATAAGAGGAAATTAGATTATCTTCACTGCTTTAAAATCAAGAACAGCAGGCGAAGCCTTAACATTACATACGAATTTAAAATTAGTGAATAAACAAGTGGCAACGATATAACTAACGTAACCTCCGAAACCACAGCACATCATACTTGGAATAGTTACATTTCTTCGTGGGTTTAACGACGGACTTTGTACACGATGATGATGTTGTAGCAGCATTGTTCTGAGGAAGTGTCGAGTCGACGACCTTCCATCCACAACAAGTCTCCGTGCCCTCATCACTGCAGCATATCGATTTCTCCGGGTCGGAACCAGCGAAACCACACAGGGCAACTATTGCCGTTGTCTCGCCTATATTTCTCAAATGAAACCAATTTGCGAATGAATTAATGTATGTATGTACATGGCATTGTATGGCATTGTATGTATGTATGCATGTATGCGTGTGTGCGTGTGTGCGTGTGTGCGTGTGTGCGTGTGTGCGTGTGTGCGTGTGTGCGTGTGTGCGTGTGTGCGTGTGTGCGTGTGTGCGTGTGTGCGTGTGTGCGTGTGTGCGTGTGTGCGTGTGTGCGTGTGTGCGTGTGTGCGTGTGTGCGTGTGTGCGTGTGTGCGTGTGTGCGTGTGTGCGTGTGTGCGTGTGTGCGTGTGTGCGTGTGTGCGTGTGTGCGTGTGTGCGTGTGTGCGTGTGTGTATTCGTGTGCATGTGTGCATGTGTGTATGTGTGCATGTGTGCATGTTTGCATGTGTGCATGTGTGCATGAGTGAATGTATGTATGTATGTATGTATGTATGTATGTATGTATGTATGTATGTATGTATGTATGTATGTATGTATGTATGTATGTATGTACGTATATACGTGTATATGTATATGCATGTGCATATGTATGAACGCTTGTATAAATGAATTAAAGAACTGAAGGAACTAATTAAATAGTTGATTAATGTAGCTATGGTTAACAATGTTAACACAAATATATGTTATCTTGACATATACACGCACACACGCCAGCGCGCAAGCAGGTACACACATATACACACATATCCAGAAAGTGGGAGAGTGATACTTAAACAAATACCAAATAAAACGTAGTTGATATATTTATTGTACCTAAGATAATTATGCCAAATATAAATTGCGCCAAAACGTACCTTTCCATAACCCAAAGAAATTTGCATTTACGAGAATTATGCTCTCTAGAAATACAGTGACAATCACGGTGACGTTTAGATACCTGAAACATAAAATATAATTTATAAATAGTCCTTCTCCTGCTTACAACATAACACATTAATATTTAATATAACCAGTTAAATGCAAATGAGTTATCCACGTACACCAACATTTATAAATTGAACATATTTACAAGAACAAAGACAGAGGAATCAAAGGAAGTCATATCGCTCGCATATGGATTATCATGAAACTGTACTTGAAACTAAACATAACTATTGTCGAGCTGGCGTATTTGTGTTTGGGAATGTTACACTGCATCGAATCGTAATCACCACAACTCGAAAATTATCGAATAGCCCCGTGGTGTTGATACATTTAATGCATTGCTTCTTGCCATAAGAGAGTCAGAAGTTTCAGCAGAAGATGGTATCCGTATGCCACAGGAAACTACCGGAGACGAGGTGGTGTCGGGTTCTCATTGGAGGGTTTCCTGGTTCCAATCCTATTGCTGCCGTCTGGAACTTTTGGAAAGTTCAGTCCACGTTACTCCAGTTCATTCCATCCACGTTACTCCAGTTCATCCCATCCACGTTACTCCAGTTCATTCAGTCCACGTTACTCCAGTTCATTCAGTCCACGTTAATCCAGTTCATTCAATCCACATTACTCCAGTTCATTCAGTCCACGTTACTCCGGTTCATTCAGCTGTGTGAATGGGAACCTGGCTAAATAATGTGGTGGATATTTGTGATAAATACTCTTTGTGCAGTAACTGCAGCGTGGCTGAATGCGTCCCTGAAAAGTGGAGATAGTGTTCGATTGAGCAGGTTTGACAGGGGGTGAAGTGTAATGAGCAGTCCTAATGACGAGATATGGCGCTACATAAGAACTTACCATTGATATCAGAGAAGAATGCAAATGAAGGATGTCAAACATAACATAAAGCAATGGTAGATATTCTGAATGGAATACCAAGAAAAGTATGTGTTCTAATAAACACGGTTTCATGCATAAGTTGACATTGATAAATGTTCACATGCGTAGATAAATGAACACTGGCGCGGGATCGACATTAATATTAGGGTAGCCGAGAGACAGATCTTCAACATCACTCCATTGTCGGCAGCACCGGAGTGATGCTGCCGACTGAAGGTTTTTTGGCTGAAGACAGGGTGTTGCTATTGAATATTTTTAGTGGTGACTTTAAAAAATTTTCAAGCTCACCAGAAAGCTTAAAACTGTAATCGCTAATGATGTTGGCCAAAAACAAAACTATCGTGAGGGTCTCAGAAAACCTTCATTTGCACCCTCACTCGAGGCTTAACAAAACCCACATTCTGTCTCAGATTTACTGGAGAGTGATAGGAACATATGTATACCCCAGCACAATTTCTGGAGGTGCCGATAGCTCCTTTGGCCCCTGTTCCCGCGCCTATGCAAATAATCAGATACATACTTCCGTTGAGACATGCAAAGAAAAGTAGGTTTTGTTTTATGTGTATATACAGCGCATAGATTTGAGAACAACATATTGTGATGCGGTCATGTCGAACGTGGATATGCCTGCATAGCACATATTGTCAGGTGTACTTTGTCATCGGAATGCATAAAGAACCAGCCGTTGTTTGCATATATAAGATCCCGGGTATTTCGAGCAAAGGCATCCGACCGCAACAATTATACATATATATATATATATATATTTACAATATACACTGTATATATATATATAAATATATATATATATATACATACATATTTGATCAAACAAAATCCAAATTCGTTACGTTGCATTATTGCGTTCGTGTCCCCAATGAGCATACAGTATCCGCAATCTCTATCAAAAATGTAAGAAACCATAAGACAAGTCTGAAACACTGCCAATACCTCGACACGTATTTTATTTATAATCGCTTAAGAATAATGGTTGACAGAATACATCGAATGACGCTTGAGTGTAGGCCTTGTTGTGCTTACGCGTATTTATGATGCAGTGTGCGCTTGCGTGAGTGGTTGTTCATAAAGTTTTATAATATTGATTACGTTATAGGTAAGCATTATTAAATACTAATAAACACTATCCACCAGAAATGATGACATAATCACGTTAGTGCTGGAATGGCTATCTGCGCACGCAATCATGTCTTTTTTAACAAGATTAAACAAGATTGCCATCCAGAAAATTAACTCTAGATGGCCTGTGGACAAGGAAGCCTTTTGGATTATCGAGTGTCCAATACTTTTTATCTACGTGTATCCCGCCCTTTTAAGGTGTGTCGATTTTATTTTTGAACGTATTCACGCTATTAGCACCAACACAATCAGGAGATAATATGTTCCATTCATTTACAGTCCTTTGTGAGAATGAGAACTGTCTTTTATCTAATCTACACTACTCCTTTACTGATGCAACTTCATGTCCTCTGGTCCTTCTATATGTCTTGACTGAGAAAAAATATTTCTATCAATATTTTCATAACCATTCAATATTTTAAACACGTCTATCTGATCTCCTCGCAATCTCCTGGTCTCTAGTGTTGTTAAACCACATCTGTTTAGGCGTATTTCGTAACTAAGATCCCTAAGTTTTGGTATCATTTTAGTCGCTCTCCTCTGTACTATTTCTAACATATCTATGTCCTTCCTGCAATAAGGCCTCCACACTTGAATACAATATTCTAAATGAGGCCTAGCTATTGTTTTGTTCAGCGGTAAAATTATCTCTTTTTACTT
Organism: Paraescarpia echinospica; assembly: GCA_020002185.1. Lineage (NCBI taxonomy): Eukaryota > Metazoa > Annelida > Polychaeta > Sabellida > Siboglinidae > Paraescarpia > Paraescarpia echinospica. The sequence continues at coordinate 75,349,987 of CM034533.1, read as the reverse complement.
ATACGTTATGTTTCGCCTAATTAATCCAAGGATTTGATTTCCCTTTGAAGCGGCAATACCGCACTGCTCTGAAACCTTCATATCAGCACTATTGGTCCTTTTCTTTTACAGTAGTACTTAGTAAAGAACCTCCCATTGTATATTGTACATCTTTATTCCCCATGTCCTGTGTGGATGCATTTACATTTCCCGAAATTGAACAACATTTGCCATTTTTCAGACCATTTTATCAACCTGTCAAGATCATCTTGTAAATGCTGTCTATCTTCATCACGTTTAAACCTTCTAAACAATGTTGTATCATCCGCAAATTTCAACACCTTGCTTGTTATATCATCGTGATATTTTACGTGTCCCTTCATAATAAGATGCCCGTTGCCCATATAACACATGCTTTGGATTGTTAACTGATTGTATATCTATATAGAGTTTCCGTGCGAATATTATTATTATATAATAATGACAGTAAGTTCCGCAATACTACGTGTCGTTATCTCAATAAGACAGGGCACTACGAATGTGAAAGTTTCCCCATACGTGTTATGTAACATACATGATTTTTTATCTGTATAATACCCAAGTTATATGAACAAATTATATAATGACAATAAACATTTTATTTTATAACGTCCAAATCCGAGACAGGAAGACGACACGCTAGAACAGCGTACCATACAGCGTAAGTAAACAACTCTAAATTACTATTAGTGTGTTTTGTTATTACATCGCCTGTTGGTAGATCAATGGCCAATGTTCCAAGGAGGCCAGTAAACATAGAAGGAGGCGAGTGGACCTCGCCGCATAGTATGATATACTCTTACAATACATATGAGATACCCTTACAATACATAGTAGGATATATTCTTACAATAGATAGTGGCAGATACTCTTACAATACATAGTTGGAGATACTCTTATAATACATAGTAGGATATACTCTTATAATACATAATGGTAGATACTCTTACAGTATGTAGGATATACTCTTGCAATACATAGAAAGAGACACTCTTACAAAACATAGCAGGATATACTTTTGCAATCCATAGTAGGATATACTCTTACTATATATAGTGGCAGATACTCATACAATATATAGTACGATATATTCTTGCACTACATAGAAAGGTATACTCTTACAATACATAGAAGGATATACTCTTACAATACATAGTTGGAAATACAAAACATAGAAAGAGATACTCTTACAATACACAGAAGGAGACATTCTTACAATACATAGAAGGAGGTATTCTTACAATACATAGTAGGAGATACTCTTACAATACATAGTAGGTTATATTTTTAAATTATATAATAGGAGATACTTTTACAATACATAGAAAGAGGTATTCTTACAATACATAGTAGGAGATACTCTTACAATACATAGTAGGTTATATTTTTTAAATATATAATAGGAGATACTTTTACAATACATAGCAGGAAATACTCTTACAATACGTAGCAGGAGATACTCTTACAATACATAGTATGATATACTTTTATAATACATAATAGGAGATACTCTTACAATACATAGCAGGAAATACTCTTACAATACATAGTAGGAGATACTTTTATAACACATAGTAGGATATACTCTTACAATACATAATAGGATATACTCTTTCAATACATAGTAGGAGATACTTTTATAATACATTGTAGGAGATACTCTTACAATACATAGCAGGAAATACTCTTACAATACGTAGCAGGAGATACTCTTACAATACATAGTATGATATACTTTTATAATACATAATAGGAGATACTCTTACAATACATAGCAGGAAATACTCTTACAATACATAGTAGGAGATACTTTTATAACACATAGTAGGATATACTCTTACAATACATAATAGGATATACTCTTTCAATACATAGTAGGAGATACTTTTATAATACATTGTAGGAGATACTCTTACAATACATAGTACGATATACTCTTACAATACATAGTAGGATATACTCTTACAATACATAGTATGATATATTTTTAGAATACACAGTAGGATATACTCTTGCAATACATAGTAGGAAATACTTTTACAATACATAGTAGGATATACTGTTATAATAGATAATAGGAGAAACTCTTACAATACATAGTAGGATATACTCTTACAATACATAGTAGCATATACTCTTACAATACATAGTAGGAGATACTCTTACAATACACAGTAGGAGAAACTCTTACAATACATAGTAGGAGATACTCTTACAATACACAGTAGGAGAAACTCTTACAATACATAGTAGGAGATACTCTTACAATACATAGTAGGAGATACTCTTACAATACACAGTAGGATAAACTCTTACAATACATAGTAGGAGATACTCTTACAATACACAGTAGGAGAAACTCTTACAATACATAGTAGGAGATACTCTTACAATACACAGTAGGAGAAACTCTTACAATACATAGTAGGATATACTCTTACAATACAGCAAAGTTAGAGTAACAACGCATTTCAGTGCCCGAATGCAGCACTTGCATTTTATATTTAGTTGCGGACTAATTATAATGACTAAAGCACACAACACACCCCTACGTTTGCACTACTTGTCATTTTGAAGGGTCACTCGGTATCTGTGCAAACAACATCACGCTACAACATACGTGTTTGTTAATAACCGGGTGCTTATATCTCACTATTTTCGGCTTATGAGGTACGTAACTATATTCTGAATTAACCCTTCACTACGCAGTTTCACACGTGCCTCTGCCGCCACACCTGACGGATGGCGCCACTTTGACAACTATGACAACAATGCCCTTCTCATGGTGGGATCACTTTGTGACAGTCGTGATAGCAATATTTACCACGGAAGCAAACAACATCATTACATAAAGGCAATATTGCATTCGCGCATTGCGGTGAGAAAATTAAATTCACGTCCATCAATAGGCGCTAGTCGTGAAGTTTGCAATTGTTAACTAATTTTCGTTCTGCTATAATACTGACATGAAGGAAGACGTAAACCTATTGTGAGAGCATCTATTTCTTGTTGCCAGTCAACCTGATCCATGTTGCAGGTGCCGGTTTCCCGAAGAATTCGCTGCGCGCGTGGTTTCCACGAATGTTGTTAGATACATATTACGTTGCAAATAATAAAGTTATTCGGGGTATTTCAAAAAGGGCTTCCGTTTCATTCGTGGGGCCATGGAGTAGTCATTGAAATGTGCCCGACGTGCAAATCGTCTAACAGGACATACATACATACGCTATCTCAATCATAGCTACATACAGCGCCAGTAGCCACAACGACGGTTATAACATATGCATCATTGTCATCATCGTCAACATCGTCATCATCATCAACAACACAAGCGTTCTCAACACCAACACTATCAACAACAATACAGACTTCACCATTGGTCGGTGCAGAACGATAATAACCATTGCTTACGATGCGAGACTTAATATGTGATAACAGACAGCAACATTGTTGGTGTCATGGAGAGGTTTGCCGGTGTCATGGAGAGGTTTGCCGGTGTCATGGAGAGGTTTGCCGGTGCTTGCGTAAATGATAAAGGGAGTGGGGCTTAGACATTATGTAATGTTCTTAAAATAATGATATTTGTGATTTCAACAAAACTATTGCGATATGTTACGCCACATTATATTATCATCACTAACAACAACAGCTCGTACATCTTAAACACCAATTGAAATTATTTCATTAACATTTGTAAGTATGTATGTATGTAAGTATGTATGTATGTAAGTATGTATGTATGTACGTATGTACGTATATGTGTGTATGTATGTATGTATGTATGTATGTATGTATATATGTATTTATGTATGTATGTATGTAATTATGTATGTATGTATGTATGTACGTATGTACGTATATGTGTGTATGTATGAATGTATCTATGTATGTATGTATATATGTATGTATATATGTATGTATATATGTATGTATATATGTATGTATATATGTATGTATATATGTATGTATATACGTATGTATATATATGTTTGTATGTATGTATGCATGTATGCATGTACACCATATGTATATACGTATGTGTGTATGTGTGCATGTGTGTACATGTGTATATATTTGTATGTGTCAGAGAACGAGAAAGAAAGATAATATATAAACTTCGTTCTTATATAGATGTATATATATATATATATATATAATATATTATATATATATATGTGTGTGTATGTGTGTGTGTGTGTGTTTATGTGTATCCTTAATTGTCTGTCACGATGTACGTATATAAATACCTGCATTGTAGATGGTACTAAGCGAAGTAAAATTAAATATATTGGTCGAGCTTCGAAATGACAACAACTTATTTTGAAGCCCTAATTTCTAGACTGAGAATACAACGTTAAAATTACTATGCCGCTTCTTCCCAAGAATAGTGTGGACACGAAGATATGTCTTTCTTCTGAACCCTAACAGGAATACACATTTCTTTGCAACAATATGTTTTTGGAAAAATCAGCGTATCGTATAATAAAGTGTTATTTAAAACTAACCTAAAAACAAAACAAGACACTCATCAAATCATTGAAACTGGTCATTGCAATGTCAAATCTTGACCTAGTTTACATATGCAATAAATAGAAAGCAACCACGACTGCTCGTGCCACACCACATTGTTATTTTTAGAAGGAAATACGTTGTCCCATAAAATGACTATAAGATATAAGTAAATACTGTTTCAACATAATATTGAAATACGTTGTCCCATAAAATGACTATAAGATATAAGTAAATACTGTTTCAACATAATATTGAGTTTTAATCATAAGCGATGGTTTCATCGTTTGCCCAGGTCCGTAATTATTCGTTCCGTCGAATATGTTCTTGATAGCCTGACTTCAGATGTGTTTCTTAGCAACATATACATAAGGAAAAAGTTATATATGAGGAAACGATTGTTCTAGTATGCCACCAAGGTAGTGTGATGTGTCTAAGTGAGAGCTATACACGAGGAAGCGATTGTTCTAGTATGCCACCAAGGTAGTGTGATGTGTCTAAGTGAGAGCTATACACGAGGAAACGATTGTTCTAGTATGCCACCAAGGTAGTGTGATGTGTCTAAGTGAGAGCTATACACGAGGAAGCGATTGTTCTAGTATGCCGCCAAGGTAATGTACTGCACCTTGTTGGCAACGCTAACACTGACGGAGGCTAATATACACAAACATGTGATTTTGACGTCAGTTTCTGGATATGTCAGGTACGTAGCATGTGGATGAGCTCCTACTAGGTAGAGTCATGATCCCCTGATGGTAGACGAATTTTACTAAATCGACTGAAGTCTTAGATAAAATTGATATTCCATTTTCTGGAAGCCGCGAAGGTGATCGTCTCCATATCGATATTGGAGTTGAGACTACGGGTAGAAGTATTCGACACAGAAGGGATCGACCTTCTTGTTAAGAACCATATTAAAGCAGCAGATGTGTGTGGATGGGTTGAACGGTCTCCAGTCACAGCATGCCTCGTTGGGCGACGTCCTCTCGTACATGTGGTGGTTGCAGCAGATCTGTGTCGACGGGTCGTACGTCTCCATCCCACACGTCCCTGCAACACGAGACTGTGCTGTATGATTAGTCCTGATAAGGCAGAAAGAAAATTAAATTGAACATCATGTTTTAGTTATGATACGGGTCGAGGCAGCTCGACTATCAAAATAAAGGAGGCGATGAAATAGCGAGATATTATATACTACACGATGACAGCAGCTTGATCTTTGTTGTAATTATTTGGCCTTCAAATCCGTTGTCGGGCCCGCAACAATTTAAGGTTACAGGCCCGGTTGGCATTTAAAATGTGTACCCTCATGTCGAATACTGGTTAACAATCATGACAGTAATATGCACATAGCATCGTTACATAAATATCATAACGCGCTCGCAGATACTCGTTGTTTGTTCAAAATGGCGAAGGTCGGAGAGAATCATTTGAAGTTCATGTCCATATATAGACCCTAATCGTGATAGTGTACACTTGTCAAATAATATTCGTATTGCAATGCTATTGACATGAGGATACACATAAGCATTATTGTGTCAACGTCTACTCTACGTTTCTAAGTGTATTACTAAGGGGCCGGTTCCTGAATAATAATAATAATGACATCTTATATAGCGCCGGTATCCGCCGTAGAGCCGCTCATGGCGCTGGCACAATATGACCGCTGCTGACTTTAAAATGGTAATTTTAAGAATTGTAAAAGCACTATTCTAAAATATAATAAGAGCAACGTTCTAGAAATAAAAAAATGAGTATAATTAATTATACATCATAAAATAAAAATATAATTATCAATGTAATGCAGACTCGTTAATACAACCTTTCTAAAAATCTATATATAGTATATACAATAAATGTTACTATATTACAAGTAATATAATAAATACAATAACATTGTATTCATATATAGTATAAGAGCAGTATCATACAATGTCCAGGAAATGTCCACATGTTCACATCATGTCTTATTCTAAGTATACTTCAAAGAGGTGGGTTTTCTAGGCTGTTTCGAAGGTGTTGATTGTCGTAATAGCTCTAACATTGTTTGGAAGCGCATTCCAGATTTTTGCTGCGGATACTATAAACGATCGTGCTCCCCACAAGTTTTTTCGGTTTGTGTTCTACTAGGAGTAACTTGTTTGCAGAGCACAGATTTTCACGTGATGGCACATATTGTTTGACGAAGTTGCACAAGTAGGTAGGAGAGACACGGTGGATTGCCTTGAATACAAGCGTGGACATTGTGTAGATGATCCTCTTTTCGATTGGCAGGCGGTTTAGTTGTTTGAGGATATATGTGATGTGTGTGAATTTCCTAGAGCGCATGATCAGTCTGGCAGCAGTGTTTTGTAGTCGCTGGAGTCGATGTAGTTGTGATTTGTTGAGGCCGTGAAGCAGAGCATTGCCCTTGCCCAGTCTAGAAATAATGAGAGCGTGAGTAAGTAGTTCAGCAACCGGCTGATTGATGTGCTTACGAATCAGGCCAATATTCCGAATTGACAGACAGACGGCTCTGGCTACAGCGGCGATATGTTTATCCATGGAAAGGTTTTCATCAAAGATAACACCGAGATTCCTGACGCTGTCCGCATGAA